>VZRV01009872.1:1238644-1417539 GCA_013398115.1 Falcunculus frontatus
GAGTGACAGAAGCGCCCGGGCACCGGAGCTCGCGCTGGGGCCGCAGCCGCCGCTCGCGCCGTCGCCCCCCCTCCGGCCCCTCCGCCGCCCGGTGTTATGTGGCGGCCCTGAGGGGCGAGCGCAGCCCGGCAGGACCCGGCGCGGCCCTGAGGGGCGACGGGGTCTCGCTGCGCCTCGCCGGCCAAACCCATGACTACGGCAAACTGCGGCGCCACCGACGAGTTCGACTTCAGGCTGATCTTCGGCGAGGACGGGCAGCCCGGCCCCGGGCCGCCGCTGGGGCCCGCAGGTGCGCCCCGGGGCCGGGGGGGTCGGTCGTGTTCCTGTTTTCCTCCGAGCGAGGCGGGGAGGGCAGCGGGGGCTGCGCCGGCCCCGCCGCTGCGGGAGGTGGCAGTCTGGGGGGAGCAGCGCCGTCCGTCCGTCCCTCAGGCCGCGGCCGCTTCCCGGCGCCGCTCCCGTTCCTCCCTCGGCCCGCGGGACGCGGGGGCTCAGGGGGCGATGGGCCGGGCCAGCCGGGCCTCTCCCTGCCGTAACAACTTTCTTTGGGAAAAGAAACCCAAGAACTCGCGTCGTGCGGGAGGAGCCGCCCCGGGCGCGGTGGTTCCGGGGGGGAAAAGGCCCCGGGTTGGATCTGGTGGCCCCACGCCCCCCGAGCCCGAGAAGCGCGGTGGGGCCGGTGAGGGACAGGGCAGAGAGCAGCAAAGTGTTAACGGGGCTGGACCGGAACAGTGTTCGGGCTCTTGCGATTGAAAGTTTCAACTGAAGTGTTCCCCGTATATAGAATCATCCCAGTTACTCCAGTGTGTTCCTGCAGACTTTGTGTACGTGTGGATGGGCGAACACCGCGTGTCGAGATGTGATGGCCCTTTGGGTCCGTGTTTACAGATACGCGCATACATCTCAGAGTGTTGCCATTTTACTTTGTTCTGTAATATTGGAGCCTGGAAAAACTGTTTTAAAAAGCTCGTATTTCTTGAAACTGCGGAAAACAAAGTATTCCCTGCGAAATATGGTGTGAAGAATCAATAAGGGCCAGCTGTGCCTTGTTTAGCTCTACCAGAGTTTGATGGCTGCGTGCTTTATTTTCTAACCTACTTGAAATAAGTATTAATTGGTAATGGGCTGTCTTATGTCTAAGTGTTAGATGATAAGATAGCTCTGAAACGTGACTGTATCCAGGCTAAATGATGCAGCCATGTTGTTTAGTTATCTGACTCGGTTGTCTGCCTAAGTTAATTAGAAAAAAATTTGTTTGATACAGTCTGTGTGCAAACACTCGGGATTAACTTCTTAGAAAATCCCTAACTTTGTTGATGCTCAGATTTAATTTGCAGATTCATTCAGAGAAGAGAAGATTTTCTTTGCCTATTTTTCATCTTAGTAGAATAGCAGATGGTGCATTTTGTGAAGGGGGCCTGAATTCTGCAGGCTAGATAAATGCATTACAGTACCGTATGAAAACAATGGAAAACATGTTAACAAATGACAACGAAAATAATTAGGACACCCCCATTTCTATTATTTTGACATAAAACTGGTAGTCTAAACTATGTTCCTTTGTTGATGATAGATGAGAATGAGAGAACAAGTTGCTCAGAAAACTGGAAATACTAGTGTAGTATCAATTCACTGTTATGATATTTGTATTTGGGTAGCATTCCTTAACAAGCAGATCAGATATTACTCTGAATACAGAGAATTTTCCATGCTTGTTAAGTCAAAACTATTCTTATGTCAAATTTTAAGATGTGATTTTTGGACCATGAACTAATTTGTTTGCTGTAGCTTTCGGTAAGAAATCCTGCATCCGCATCTGAAACTCAAGTAGTTTTACTGTTTTGTAGAATTCTGGAGATGATCTTGCCTGCTGTGCACAGATGCAGCCTTTGGGGGAAAGGGTTAGAGTAGGTCTCTGTCTTCATGTATTCTGTTAAAACTATTGCCAGAGCTTATCTCTTAATTCTCCCCATGTATTTTACACATAAAGAACTAGAATTTATATGAGAGGTCCCGTATTGGAGATCTATTTTTCCTTTACCCATCTTTCAAGTATATTAGTTAGACGAACAAAGAAAAAAGTTCTTAGAGCTCCCTAAAGCATCTATTTCATAATCCCATATCACTTCCTTTGATGGTGGTATCCGTTGTGCTGCAAAGTAAGCACAAGGGAATTTTTTTTCAAATGTATGCTAATAATAAAACATGTAGGTCACAGGAAAAGTTGCTTAATTTGGAGTAAATAATACTAAAATTACTAAGTTTTCCATGATCGTGGAGAACACCTAAAAACACATTCTGATCCTTCATGCTTTATCTCTAGAAGTTTGAGACTGGCATTCTGATGAAAGAAGTGTCTGGTACTAAGTTCTTGTGCAAATAGCATGGAAATCTATGTTAATGCTGTCTTTTATGCTGAGACTACTCTAGTGTTGTGAGGATTTCATTCTTTTATATATGTATACATATAAGTATATACAGTTACATGTTTATATTTAACTGTATTTGTAATCAAAAGCACGGAAGAGTGAGCTATTCTTTCACTTCCTTGAAATACTTTTGGTATCTGAACTACTAAGAAAGTGCTAATGCCAGGCAGTAGATTACCCTTTTTATGATATTAGAAGAACAGTAAGAGAAATTAAATCAGCTGGGATCTTTAGTTATTACATTTGTAGTTTTGTGCTAAGTGGCAGGACTTGAGACCCCTGTTCTGCAGTAGTGTTTATTTGCTTGATCTGAAAGTTGTAGTTCCTGCTGCAGAGGAGAATGCATGAAAGATGGTGTGAAGATGCTTTAAGTCCCTAGTGTAATACTGCAATCTTTGCAGCATACTTGGCTTGAAATTAAAGGGGTAGCCCATTTCATGTAGTTTTTGAGTGGAGGTAAAAATTTGCTCAGGTAATTGCTAAATTAAAGACTCTCAGAAGCTCTTCAGCTTCTTTCAAGCGGACATTAGGTACTGAGCACTGTCTGCAAAATCTTGCCTTCTGTTTCTCTGATTGTTCAGTGTCCTTGTCCCAAAGAACAAAGAAATTGTCACTTTGGTTGTGTAGCGTTAAGCACTAAAAGTGTTTGGTACTGTGCTAGGTACTAATGAGCTCCATCTTTTTATGGCCAAGAAATTCAAGCCTCCAGTGCCCAAAGGTAATGCTATAGATCACTCTGAAGTGAACCAAATCTCTTTGGTGTGCTCTTTGTCGCAAAATTTTGGGTAGTTACAGTAGCATCTGATTGCATTGTGCTACCTTCTATCAGTTGCATTTGAAATGTGTAAGTCAGCATGTGCATTACAGTATGTTCAGGTCCTCCACAGTCTGCTAAAATAGATTGCCATGCAACTGTGAGTGACCGTATTGGATGTGCCACCTGGTTTGGTCTTCTCGATGAGGAGATTTTTGGGATGTAATATGTGACACTTGAATAGCCGAATTCAATGCTTTTGTAATGATGCCCCCATTCCCTTCACCACCACCAGTTTTGCAATACTGTTCAGTAGAATTTTGGGAAGTTTGTCTAGAATTTATTAAGCAATTAAACTGCATTAAGTTTTTCACACTGCTGAGGACACTTTATACTTTTTAAATGCCAAACTTCACCAAGTGGAAGCAATACGAGTTGCTGTGATATTTTCTTTAGCTGAAGTTTTATTTTAGGGGTTCATCTTTTCTTGTAAAGAATGAGCTTTTACAAGGTAAAAGCTGTACTTGGAGTGTATAGTACTAAGCTGGGAACTCAGGATCTTATAAGGTTCTGTATCATGTGAAACTACTTCTTATTGGTATGTGAAATTGGAACTAAACTAAAATTAGAAGCTGGAAACTGTTCCGTATTCAGAAAATGAATTATTTAATTACTTAGGAAATTCTGACAGATGAGTTATTGATGCTGCTGTTCAGAATCCTGTCTAAAATGTTCCTGATATTTCTGTTTAAGTGTTCTAAGAGCTCAAGAGGGCCTAATGTTTTGTTACCCAGTGAAAGAGAGTAATATGTGAGTTTCATCCTAACTTCCACCTTTTGTTCTTGGTTTATGAAGTAGAGAAGGAGAAATTAATATGTCCATGTAAGTAATCTTCCTTGGTTGATTTTGTTTATTTGTTTTCCCACAATATGAGTACTTTAAAAGAACTGATCAAACTACCTTCCTTGGACTTCAGGTTCATAGTATTTGTTTTATTTTCTTGGAAACAATGAAACAAGCTGAAAAGGAGTTCTTCATATTTCCTGTGACTTAACATTTGGTTAAGTAATACTATTTAGTAATCTTGTTGCAAATGAATCTTACAATCTCTCTTACTTTTCTCCTGAAGAGTATGAAAAATATCCCAGTTTTGTGCTGAATTTAGTGACAGTTCAAAACATCTTTGTGAGCTGCAGCCCCATTCGGGATAAGGACACTGTGTCTGGATTTGACTCTTTCATTGATTTGATGACTTTTACTCCTGTTCTCCTTTGAGAGTTTTTTTCCTTTAGCTTAGAGCTGTTAGGTTATTTGTTTGTTACTGGATATCATGACTGGAATACATATTTTGCTATAGTGACTGTCAGAGTAATACCTGGTCTTTTCTTTTGAAGGTTTTTGTGTCTGACCTTTCTCTGTGAGCATCCAGGAGCTGCTTGGGCTGCTCAGCAGTTGTCTCCTGCCCACATACCAAGTGCTCTGAAGTGATGATGGGTGCTGAATTTTCTCTCAGCTAGGCAGAGTTCTCTTGTAGCAAAAACTGGCACTATGTGCGTGTCATTACATTTAGATATGTTGTAGAAGGCTTAAAGCCACTGATTTGTACTGAAATACCACCACAGTACTAGTCTTTATCTCTTTGCCTTGATCATTAATATGTAAAGTATCCTTTTTCCCTTCCTAAATGTGTATTCATGACCAATATTGCTGTCAGGGATTGTTGGTAGACAGTAGAAAACAGCCAAAGCTGTTGATGGGCGTTTGCAGCGTGGTTGAACTTTTTGTTCTTTTCCCCAAAATTGTGATTAAGGTAATTAATCTTAAGAAAGTCAGGTTGGGGTAGAAAAGAGAGAGTAGTCTTATTATTGGATTGAGTGGAAAATTAAGGGCTGGATGCTGGCAGTAGCTGTGAACTTGAGGTGTGAGTTGACTGAGATTTGCTCTTGGAGAAGTTTGTTTTTGTGTTCACGTAGAGCTGGTCCAGAACTCTTGCAAAGTTTGCTTTCCTTAGCTGAGTAAGAAGAACTTGTGAGACATCTTTTAACAGGCTGTCTTGCACACCTGTATGGTTCATGTGAAGTTTTATTACTGTTTTAAATACTTTGATTCTGTTTAGATTTGGTTTTCTATATAAATGGGTCGGAGAGAAAGTCTTTGCACAAGATGGTAACTGTGGTTATTATGTATAATTTGAGCCATCCATATAAATACAGCTGTCTGTGCTGGTCTGTTAACATTTGCTATACAAAAGAGTGCTCATGTGGGTTAAGAATAGGATCAGCTGGTGTAACTTTAACAAAGGAATGAATGGATAAGTTACTTGAATTGGTTTCTTTTTTCTCTCTTAAATATAAATGACACTTTCTAACAGACATATTTGTTTATTTATTAGATAGCTGAGTGTTAAATATACTCTGATAAACCCTCACTTGCAGGAAATTGAGTTACTATCATTTTATTTTACAAGCTAGTGGATGCTGGTATCTGCATGTAAAAGATTGACAGACAGGGACACAATGCAAATCAGTCATATAGGCTGTGGTTATATAATCTGCTGATAGGGGGGAGGAGGGAAAACCAAACAGCTGCATCTGACCAAAAACAGAGGGTCTTGTGACTTCGAGATGACTTAGAGGAACACTGAGGAAGAACCAAAGGAAGATATGTACTAAAATAGTGTTAATGGAGTCAAGAATTGCCTGGCAATTAAGAGTAAGAGTTTAAGATGGTAATCCTGGCAGGCTGACATGTTTGAATATGTTGTTATTTTTTACAGTATTCTGGATAAATGAAATCTTGCCTATTTGAACAAAGCTTGACCAGGATGAGACCATTCAGGGAAAATGCCAAAATCTTTTGTGTGGTGTTGCAAAACAGTTGTAGTTGCAGTAAATCTAATTTAATAACTTTTCTGTTTTGGCAGTATGGTTCTTTGATCACTACATAGTGCATCGAGAGTCACTAGGTAGTGAGTCACTATGTAATGCAGGGATTTGAAAAAGGTCCCCGGTTTGACAAAATGTCACTTATTTTGTTCGTGAATTCGTAGTTGCACATCACTCTCTGTCCCCTTCCCTCCCATCTGAATTGTGGGCAGAGTGTAAATGAAAACAAATCCTGAGATTTGGGATGTGGGAGATGGTTAGGGTACAAAAGCATTTGGGCTAGTGCTTTTGTCTTATGTATTTCTGAAAATTAGAAATAAGCTCGCTCTTTCTCCAAAGTAAAAAGTAGCCCTCTGCTTAAAACATGACTGTCCCATTCCTTTGGTCTGTATTGTCCAACTGGAAGCAGTTTGTCATATCCCACCTGAAGTGTAGCCAGCTCAGTAATGTTGCTGTGAATTAGAGAGAATAAATTCGAGTAGATGGGGCCTGGGTCAATAGTAAGCAGCAGTTTGGCTGTTCACAGCAATAACGTAAATACGGGAGTTGTTGCCTCAAGCTGCACTAGTGGGCCAGGGAAGTACGTGGAGCAGACTTGGCAGTGAGCCCAGCCAGTAACACAACATCCAAGTCCTTGCATTTGTCCAGGCATGCCATGTGGGGTTCGAATGACAGTGGAATTTAAGATGAGTGAAATGATCAGTAAGGCTAAGTGAAACTGCAAGGCAGGAGCAAGCTTATTAGCAAGCCAGCATTCTCTTCTACCTTTAGTACACCCATCTGTAAGTATTCTTGTGAAATACTGCCAAAAGAGAACATTAAAAATCGTAGAACTGTTCAAAGTCATTCAGGGAAGACAAATTTGAATCTGGAGCACTGCAGGTCTGGTGAAAGGAGAGAATAATGAACTTTCTGAGGATCTGACTACAAACTCATGATCTTTCAGCAGTAAATTCATGAAAATAGAACTCTTGTGTGTGGTTCGAGTTAGTGTTGTGTGGTGATTTTGGTGGTTTTTTTTAAAGCAGAACCAAAAACTTCATTTGAGGTTGCATGAAAGATGTCTGAAGGTAAAAACATGAGCAGGTACTTACTGCTAATTTATTAATGCCAGAAATGTAGAATCATATTATTCATATTAATATTTAGATTAATAGGAATTGCATGCTTAAAAATGGCTTCTCAGGCTGCACTTTGAAGATTAGTCATCACTTCTAAAAATGAGTATTTTTAATATAGAAAAAATTATTGAATTGAGTTCAGTATTTCTTTTGTTTTTGGGGGTTTTTTTAGCAGGTTGGTGCAGAGGGTTAATGAGAGTCTTAATGTTTTAGTGGCTGCTCACATTGCTTTTTTGGGAACAAATGCTGTGAGAAATGTTTTTTTAATCCTGTATTTTAATTTTTTTAATGGTTTTGGAAAAAATGGAAAGATGACTTAAACATATTTTCAGAGAAGCAGTATTTGTTCTGTGCTCGAGAGGGATGATGAATGATTGTAGTTGGGCCAGGGCAGAAACTGTTACCTTCTAACTGAAGTTGTTTTACAGAGTAGCCCTCTGTATCTTCATAGCCAAAATGAAAGCGTGACAGAATGACAAACTGCTAATCCAGTCATGTTGCATTTATTAACTGTTAGTGACAATGATTCATTGCTTTGATGGCTGCATAATGGCCTGTAATAATATCTGCAGTGATGTATAGCTACTCATGTGTATCTTTAGATGCTTTCTAGAAGTTGTTTCCTAAGACAAGGACACAAAGGAGATGAGGAGATTCAATAACTATGATTACAAAAGGCTGTAACGGTGTCATTTGGAATAACTGTACTCGAACAACACGACCACAAGGAAATACATGGTTTAATCCGAAGAACTACCAAGAAAATCTGTCAACATTTTGTATTTTGCATAGCTTCCTTAAGTTACCTAAGCATCTCTGTATTTCATCAGTGTAATTTGTCAAGTTTAGTCTTTTGAGAGCAAATGCTGCTGTCTTTCAAATTGCCAAGCTTTTTGTGCTGGGGGCAGGAGGTTGTTAGGCTGATGTACAGAATGTGGTGTTACCTCCACTCCTGCTGGAATAAACACGAACTATTTAGGACTCTGGGAAGAAATGCAAAGTTACACATGGCACAGTCATGAGGCATGCTAATATCATCATCTCTGTATTTTGGGGCATCATTCTGAACCTTGCTGAAAAAAAATTATATTCGTGCTCAGCTTCAGTCTCCTCTTTTTCATTTGGCTGATTGCTGTTTCTGCCTTTTACTGTATCCATCTAGCAGAGTGAATTCAAGTTGTTTCTGATTCTACGTTCATGTGAGCAGATGGGAAAACAAGGCAGTTTCAGATTGTCATTCTGGCTCATTACAGTTCTTTGATGTACATGGCCTTTGAGTTTCATACACCTGAAGTCCACATTTAAGCTGTATTATAAAATATTGGTGAAAAGCTGTAATAATTAATGGCTTGAAATACTGAGTTAACTATATGGTAGAATTGCCTGCTGTGGAATGGTTTGCCCTCTGTCACTCAGGCCAGCTGCAGAAGTACAGTGTAGTTTGGCTGGGGTGTGAAGAGTTCCCAAAGAAATTTGTTCAGATATTATCGATACCAGTTCTCAGTCTGTGTGTCATGCTCTGTTTGATAATCAGAAAGAGAATGCCTCCATTTCAGTCTCCCCTCCACTGTGTAAGTGCTCCCCGCTCGGACATCTTGCCTTGGTTTACTGCTTTCCTTTTCTACCAGTTTTCACAAAGACCCTGGTCTGTGTCACCATACTCTCCTGTAAACTAAAATACGCATTTTCTTGCACACTCCTGTCTGTTTTCTGTGATATGGCTCTACTTACACCTTCTGATCTTGGAATCTTGGCTTCTGCTCAGTGCCTGCTTCAGGGCTGGAGCAGTAAAAAAAGACACTGGGAGTGTCTCTGCGTAGAGCAGCAGGTTGCTGTGAGCAAGGTCATTGTGTTAGAAGTCAGTTGGTGGTAAAGGCATCCATGTAGGAGTTAGGTGAGGATTTCAGTTCATTCTGTTTGAATAACTGGAGAGCCTTTTGATGGAGTCCGCTGGTTTTGCCCCCACAAAGGAAGAACTGTGCTTGGTAAATTGGCCCACAATACCAAGAATCTAGGCAAACCTGGCCTGCTGGCAACTACAGCACTTGATTAATTCCTTTGTTCCCTTCACTCAGTATTTGCCTAATCTTCTCATTTACGTTTATGTTCAGTCTACTTCCAGTGGGCCAGGCACAGCATATCACTTTGGGAGTGATCAGTCTTCTCTCAGGTCCCATGTCTACACGTCTGAAATGCTCTGGGATTGCAGGGCTGCAGTCTTTTTGCAGACTCTCACAGCTGATCCTATGGAATAGGATCGTTCATCTTCAGAACAGCAGTGTCAAAAGGCTGTTCATACTGTGTGATAATACCTGCTGTGCCAATGTATTGTGCTGTTTCCAAAAGGCTGTACACTAATATCTCTGAACTGCTGGGTCATGTTAAGGTGACTTGTGATCTGACAGTGAATGACAAATGAAGCTTCGTCAAACTGGAGGGCAGCAGCTTCTGTTTTGTCTACAAGGTTATTTTGCAGTGAAATACCATGTCTTCTTGAATGATATAGCCACAGGTTAAAAAAGGGAACCAAAGAGGAGCCCACAGAACTTGGAGGTTTTTAAAGCAAGTCGATTTTTTTTTTTTAACCTGTTATGAGTATTAATGAATAATCCTTAAATACTGAACCAAAAGCTTTAGAAAATTATCATTTAAAGGCATGCTTCATAATCAACCAGAAATAGCAGGAGAGCTGGAGAAGGCACAGGTATAAACACTGCTTAGCACTTCCGGTTGCTATTTTCTGGTTTGTAACTGAACTTAGAATGACTAATTCTTGTTGAATCTTACAGTTACGAGTTGAATTCTTTACCTGCCTTGTACATAACTTTTCATCAATGTATCTCAAAGCTGTTCTTTCCCTATTTGAAACTTCATTTTGTTACTTCAGTGTGAAGCTGGAGGTACACTAAGACAACAGTTCTAGTTTAAATGCATACCAGGCTGTGGCCTAAGGGTTTATTTAGTTGCATGTTACATTTTTATTTGATAGTGAACACCTGCAGTTCCTGTTGCTTGTTTCCCCCCATGTCCTAAAGCTTGCCATTCTGTCAGTTGTGTATATACAGGTGTTAGTGCACTGTAAATATGATTGCCAAAATCATCTGTGTTAAAAGAACCTCTCTTCTCATTTCCCCTCCCCCTTTGTGTGTGAAGGTGTGTGGGAGGGTGGTTGCTGCTGAAGAAACTTAGTGTAGTTACACCCCAAGAGCCAGTATGTTCTTATTTTAGTCAGTGTCAGTTGTAAACATTTGATATACTGGATTATTCTCTTGCTTAAACTAGTGCAGCTTCTTTATTCTTCTGTATTTCTACCAAGGATAATGAATTCTTATCCAGACTAGAATTTGGAAAAGACTCATTGGTGAGCTCCCACTGTTGAGAAAATTATTTTTCTTCTACATTTCCAGTATTCTTGCTTAACAAAAGAAAATGAGTGAAATTGTGGCTGGCACAACAGAACTGCCTCTGGCATACATGATTGACAAAAGTAAAATTTATTTTTATCCTTTTTTGCATAATCTGATATGACCATGAAACAGAGCACAAAACCATTGAAGAGAGTGAACTGCTTCATAAAATGAGAGTTGTCGTAAATCTTCCATTTCTGAAAACTTAAACTTGCAGTACTGTTTCACATATTGCTAAGTTTGGTCTAGAAGGATGTGTTTCCCCCTACTCCACCCTGCTACCTTAATTTTTGTCACGATTTATTCTTTTTCAGTACCATATTTGGCTTACTAGTCAGTTGTACTCCTTATAAACTAATACATTGCTGTGTTTCAGTTTTGGGTTGTGGGTTTTTTTAAGTTGGTGTTTTAAGTTTGTAGGAAGTGTTTCTGGAGAATCAATAGCTTGTAATGGAAAACTGGAGTTAAATATCTAGAGATTTAGTGCGGTAGTGTACCAAGAACTCTGATCAGTCGTGGTTTTAAGTGCACAAAAGGAAAACTATGATTATTGGCTATTTTGTGTTCCCTCTGAAGATTAAGACTCCTCTTTCATCCCAAGAAATACGTAAACTGCTGCAAACCTGCAGAATAATGAAATAAAAAACCAGCTGCATATGCTTTTTGTCCTTATATACAAATATTTTTGTAACCGTTGTGTTCAGAAAGAGAGAATGGTAACTGTCATGACAGAACTGGAAAACAGAAAAGTTGGTCATTCTTTTTAAAGCTTGTAAGTGAGACAGACTTGCCTGAGAACACCCATAATGTGTGTGTCAATGTTCAGGTCTTTCCTCATGCTATTTAAAGGATTTGATTACTGAACCTGTTTTCATAGTAATATTTTTATAAGACCTAGGTCATGTTGCACTTTCTTCCTACCTTACAGCAACTCCTATTGTCTGAAGATGTTTGTTTATGGGCTTATAAACTTAGAATAATAAAGTAGTTTGGATAATTCTGGCACAGGGCTTGTGTTCAGACATTTGATAGTAATTGACCTTCCTTCTCTGGAGAAATCTGGCTGAGTGCACAGCTGCACATGTGCATGTGCCAGTACATCATTGAGGAGTGAACAACTGGTGGGCGAGCATTGCTAGTCCTAAATGTGCACTTTGATAAAGCAAGTAGCAAGCAAAATGTACTTTCAAAGCAGTTGTTCTGGATATTATTTAATTATATTCCCCAGTTAGACAGCTTATGTTGAAGTGTAGTTAGCAGCTTAGTAAGGGATGAGCCAGCCTTGTTTTATTACTGAACAGGAGCTTCTGTACACGACTGTTTCCAGACAGTAGCAAATGTACATTCAAAATGAGCAACTTTCTGGTTCTCATTGACGATGGATGACACAGACACCTGATGTAAGATTACAATGAAAGTCTGCAGCTTTATTTAGCTTATACACTGTGAATACAGAGCATCTGCTCATTTTTGTGATCCCTCAGTAGTGAACCTGATCTCAGCAGGGTGGGGAAGACGGCTTCAGTAAATTTCTAAAGACTCATGGCTTCTCTGTGCATGGTAGTGTTAAAAGTCTTAGTAAGTAAAAACAAAGCTGAGTTTCTTTCTATGCCATTTATCCAGAAGATCTCCTTTGATCGTAAAACAAAATTTGTTTGACGTTCTTTGTTCTGAGCAAACAGTGACTTGTTTTGTTTCTTTGTCTCCTTTAAAATGCTTACTGGAACAAATAAACTATTAATACTACTTCTAAAACTGAAGTTGAACTTATTGGCCCATAATTCTTTGGTATTTTTTAACCTTTTATTTAGTCCAGTTTTCTTTATTCTGTATTGCTGTTAGCAATTTATTCTGTATTGCTGTTAGCAATTTATTCTGTTGTCCTTACTAATGCAAAAGCATTTAGCACACCTGCCTTTTCAGTGTCATAAAGGGCTTTTGATGTGAATGGCACTACTTCTCTTGGTCTTTGTATTTTGCTGTGTCTGTCCCATCTAGCATCTTGCCCCCATGTGCTTGTGGTAATTTTTATGCTCTACCTTCGTAATCTGCCCTGATTTCTGTTCTCAAGTGCTTTCTTACATTTTATGGTCAGTGAAGGCCTGATGACTTGGCCAACTTTACTTCTTTATTGTCTTTCCTCCCCCAATAGGATTGTTTGGATGTAATAGCTCTTATTAAGTAACCAGATTTCCATAACTCCATTTTTTTTCCCCTCGTGCTTCTCCATAACTGTTTTTTGTCTTACACTTGCCTATTGTGAGACTTCCCTTTTGTTTGTTTACCCTCTTATTCTTGAAGCCCTGTGTTGGATTTGTTTTGTGCTATTCTCACTATTTCTCTTTTAAGGGTTATCACCTAAGTTTTTTTCATTCTTTCTTTTTTTCCCCCAAGTTGTATTTGTGTTTGTATGTTTACTAGTTCCTTAAGATAGGTTAGAGGGCTCTACCAGATTGGATTCTCTGCAGTCTTTAATAGGACAAAAATTTTTACTGGTAAATAATCTAGTAGAATTAATGACATGATTTGTAAAGGTCTTAGTGTTGTCCTTTTTTATGCGCAACTAACAGGTTGTTTTAACACATCAACTGTAAGGGGCAGGATTTGTGTGTGCAGACTGAAATAAATCTACATGTTTATCAGTTGTGTCTGAAAATTACTTGAGTGATTTAAATTTCAAACCATATTGTGTTCACAGTGTTAAGTGTGCTTTTGGGATTGGATATTCATTAGGTTTCTGGCTTCCTGTTTTTTGTGTGTACGCACGTGCAGCTGGGGAGGGGTAACAGGAGAGCACAGTGCCAAACTCAGGAGAGGTTGTTTGTCAGGAGAAGGACCAAAGAAACCTGAGTCAGAAAAGTGCTGTCTCCTGTCTGCTCCATCGCTTCTCCAGTTCTTCCCAGCTGGTGTTGGAAATTCTGTGCAGTCTGATCTCTCCACCTCAGCCATGTGAAACTTAAATTTTGAATGTACGTCTGCTTTCTGTAAATCCCTGTGACACTGAAAGTAGAGAAGTTGTCTTAAATATTTTAAGATTTCTTGATTATTGGTGCAAGAGAAATAAGGCTCTTTGCAATGGTGAGAGTTTTAGTGCAGACAATGTGCTGCTACTGTTCCTAAAACCATTAATGACAGTAAATGGTTACATACAGGGCTTGAAGACTTCCAACTGCTGTTCTTCTAAAACATTTTTATTGTTATTTCAAAAATTCTGTAACTGTAACTGTTTTATTTCTAAGTTTTGATAAACTGTATAATAGCCTTTATTAGGATTGTCTTTTTCTTCCCTTGATACATGCTTTTGTTAATACTGAGTTAGGAAACAGACACCTATGATCTTGCACATTAATACTCCAATAGATGTGGAAAACCTATAACCAACTGCTGTCTGCATTTCATGTTTTGTGATGGAAAACAGCTAAAAGAAAGACTCTGAATGAATGTTTTAAAAGATGTTTGTTACCCTAGTGAAAGGACAGGGAAATGTGGTTTTGGTAGTGCTCAGCATAGTGAGCTTGTGTTAGCTGTTTGTGATACATGCAATAGTCCTTCCTGAGAATCCTGATCCTTTCAGTGTGTGCATATTTAGAAATCAACCTATACTGATTTTTTTGTGCTCTTAAGACATATAATTGTAGTCAATTATATATAATATGGATAATTGTTATACATAACCATAATATATATAAAATCACACAGTCTTTATAATATTACTAGGTACTCCTTAAATGCAGTTTATGCCTCCTTTAATAGATTTCTTATAGAGTTGTTCCCCGCCCATGAAACTTCAGACTTTGCTTTTTTGTTTTTTGTTTTTTTAATGAAGTCTGAGGAAAGTAGTCCATTCCTTGGTAACAGTGTGCTTTCTCTTAATTTGGAAATGCTTCCCTGTCTGTGAGGAGCTGGCGTTCTGTTTTGTTTCTGTTTTAGTTAATATTAAGCTGATTGCTATTAGTGAAACTGATAATAGGCTGACTTCATTAACAAACTAATTTTTTTCATCGTGGAAAGGTCTAAAATACATAGCTTCCTGTCTGGATATTTTAACTGATTGTGAGAGAGACTACATTTATTTTAAAACAAATATTAATAGTCTGCTGATAGTCAGGATAAAAATAATTTTTTAAAAAGACCTAATACCCAGAGATGCCATTAATGTCATCTAGCCTGGATTTATGGAAAATTAAAGAGTGAAGACCTTATTTACAAGTGGAAAGAAACAAGAGTGGAGTCACGGTGGCTACAAAATACAAAAAGAAGTTGTGTTTTCTACTTTTGTTTCCGACAAATGTCTCATGTTGGCAGTTAATTCAATATTGAGAAGTGGGGCAAGAAAATTGCTTCAGTTCTGTGAGACAAAGTTGCTGATTTTGTTAATGGGACTTGTACTCCCTCTCAATTGCTTGTTTTTCTTTGGAATATTTCCTGTGTTTTAGATAAGTTAGTGAGATCTGAGAATATTTTGTTTTGCCTTATTATACTGAACAACTTGTGCTCAAACTTCATGCGACTGCACTGAAAAATGCTATTTAGCATAGGCAGTTGAGAATTTTCTAAACTACAAAAAATATATCTTGGGAGTATGATTCTTTATAATATCTTTAATAATATTCTTTGTTAGGCCTCTTTTGGTTGAGTGGTTTTAGTAGTTCATAATCCTCATTCAAGTTTGAGTCACTGTAAGATGCTTTCTATTGTTAAAGTAGATAAATATTATGTATGTGATGTTCTGGTGCTTGTAAGTATTGACTGGGCTTGCAGAAAGTACTTTAGTCCTATTTGTGTCAAAAAGATGAATTTTTAATGATTTTTGATTAAAAATATTTCATTATTAAAGTGGAATACAGTTATGAAAGATGAAGTTGGAATTGGGTGTTCAAGCTTAGATCCTTTCAGAATTTCAACCCATTTTTCTGTTTGTATTATATTTTCAATGACTGAAGATGTGTATAAACTGTGAAATTTGATTGAAAACAGGATTTATGATAGAAAACCATACTGTAGTCATATTTCACTGTAGAATTGACTGGCGAGAATTTAGAATTAGCTTTATTTTGTGTAACTGGTGTAATGGGAAATGTCTAGGATGTTGATAACAGTCCATATCTGGGAAGCAAATTATTTTATTTATGGTGTTTTCCAACTATTGCATTCTGACTCTTCTACTTTTTTGTCTTTTTAAATTTTGTTTTCAGATCTTGAGTCAGATGACTGTGCATCCATATACATCTTTAATATAGACCAGCCATCATCCTCTGTCAATCAGCCGATTTGTATTCCTCGCCATGGACTGCAGTCTCACTCCTCTCCTCTGACACCTCCTACAAGACTTCAGAGTCACAAGAACTATGAAGGCACTTGTGAGGTACCAGAATCCAAGTACAGTCCACTAGGTGGACCCAAACCCTTCGAGTGCCCCAGCATTCAAATCACATCAATTTCACCCAACTGTCACCAGGGGATTGAGGCCAATGAAGATGAATTACACACAAATGGCACAGAAAATGAGTATATGGAAAGGCCTTCCCGGGACCATCTCTATCTTCCTCTTGAGCCATCGTATAGGGAATCATCCCTTAGTCCGAGCCCTGCCAGCAGCATTTCATCCAGGAGTTGGTTTTCAGATGCTTCCTCTTGTGAATCCATTTCCCATGTTTATGATGACGTAGACTCAGAGCTAAATGAAGCAGCTGCTCGATTTACCCTTGGCTCTCCTTTGGCATCACCTGGTGGTTCTCCGAGAGGTCCCAGTGATGAGTCGTGGCAGCAGCCTTATGGATTTGGGCATGCCTTGTCACCTAGACAGTCTCCCTGCCATTCTCCTAGAACTAGTATTACAGATGAAAATTGGCTAAGCCCTAGACCAACATCAAGGCCCTCATCAAGACCTACATCCCCCTGTGGGAAACGACGACACTCCAGTGCTGAGATTTGCTATGCTGGTTCTCTCTCTCCTCACCATTCTCCAACTCCATCACCTGGCCATTCTCCTAGAGGAAGCATAACAGAAGACACGTGGCTAAACACTTCCATTCATAATGTACAAGGCCTTAATTCTGGCCTTTCACCATTTCAGTGTTGTACAGAGACTGATATTCCTCTAAAAACCAGAAAGACCTCAGAGGATCAGACTGCCACTTTATCTGGAAAAATAGATATCTGTCCTGAAGAGCAAGGTAACTTGTCATCATCCCTTGAAACTGCAGTAGATGATTGCTCTGGATCTCAGCACACCTTGAAAAAAGACTTGCCTGGAGACCAATTTCTTTCTGTTCCTTCGCACTTTACTTGGAACAAACCGAAGCCTGGTCACACTCCTATATTCCGGTAAGTGATTAGAAAGTACTTTTCTTCTGTTTTTTCCCCTCCTGTGCATCTTAAATAGACATATAAATGTCCTTGTATTTCAGTGATGTGTTAAGACTTCTTAAAGAAAACTTATTGAAGGCAGGTAGATGTTATAATTAGGAAAAAAAAAGTTGAGATACCAAATACCCACCATCTTTTAAAATACAGTTAGATGCACTGTAAATAGAATAAAGAAAAAAAATTGTATGCCATGCTGAAAATCATCCAGAAAGAATGGATGTCTTGGCTGTAGTTCCAAGGTGTTTCCACCATCCATGATAGTATTAAATAGGTCTTTTCCTTTTGCAGTCCTGTCATGTGCTAGCAGGATGATTTGTGGAGACTCAGAAGAGGGAACTGGTTCAATTGGGGGAAAAAGTCCCCCTCCTTTCCAGTCTGTTTCTTTTTAGATGGATCAGTTCTGTGATCTTTCAAGTCATAGAGCTTGTATAAATTCTTCAGAAGTTGTCACCTAGCTTGGCTTGTTAATAGCTAAATATATTTAGGCAATACTTATTCAGCCATTTCATTATTTTTTGGCTTGTATAACCACAGATTTTAATTTCTCTCCACAGAACTGTACTGATTTTAGTGAAAAAAAGTGATTTTTTTTTTTTTTCTCCTCCTTTAATGTTCTTCCACATAACTGTTTATGGATGTAAAATTTAACAGTAAAGACATAAAGCTGCTGGCTGGAGAAATCTGTTCTACCAGGTCTGAAACTACTGTCTTAACAGATAAGTTAACTGTCTTCAAGTCTGGGCTTTTTTAAAATTCCATTGCCATCTGTTAGTAATAGGTGTTCAGTCTGTTACTAGAATCTTTTCATTCGAACTGAAACAATGATGACTGTTTTAACTTAATTGTGTATTTTGGAATTGTATTATATTTATGTAGGATACTAAGCAGTCCTAACTTGGCATTTTTGTTAGCTTGCAGGCTAACATTGTTCATAAAAGGTGAGCACTACTGTAGGGTTAGAGGTCATGAGCATACAGGCATGGGGTGTGGATTGGTGATTCTTCTGTAGGATGAGCAAAGTAGTTTAGAAAACAGACAGCTCCTGCCTGTTTCCTCTTGTACTGCAGAGAACTGAGTATAACTGAATAAAAAGCAATTTTAATGTATTCATTAAAAAGTAAAAATATTTTTTTAAATGTCAGCCTTTATTTAGAAGCTGGCACTGAAGAATTTCTGTAAATATAAGATGGGCAAACAGGCAGAAGACAATGAAGACTACACCTATACACAAGTAAACTTCACAAATCTATTAAGCTGAGTACATTTGCTGCCAAAAATGTTGGCTGACAATTGAATTAGTGGAAATGGCTGCACTGGCAGCTGTATCCTCGGTGAAATGTTGAATTACTTAGCAGTTGTAGCCTGTTCCACAGGGACTGTGGCAGTGTGCGTCTTCAGTATGTAAAACATTCCATTCTGTCATACAATATTTTATAATTTTGATTCTTATAAACTAGGGTAGCTGAGTTGATCCTTATGTTTTATGAATAAAAATGAAATGCAAGAAGATCCAATCTTTCTAAATACTTGATGATGGTGACCAAAAGTGAGTATATTCGTTGTCACAAGGAATTATATAATTTCTATTTATGTATTTATTCTGTATTTTAGGTACATTTGTATTAATCGTAGTACAAATTACAAGATACAGTAAAAATAGTACACTTTTAATGTCTTGGTTGAATTGTCAAGCACAAAGTAGTGCATGAAGCAAACTGGAGTACTGATTCCAAGCAGGTGAGGTGCACACCCAGCTGCAATAACTGACTTCTGGTAAAAGAGGGGGTAATTTGCCTCGTGGTGTGAAATGTGTAGGTAGCACCTTCTGCTCTGAATGCTCTCTAAAGTTTCGTAAATCTGTTATCTGCTTTATCTGTCAAGCCCTGACCGTGTTTTCCTTCATTCTTTTTTTTTCCGTAAGTGTGCAATGCTTAACAAAATCTAAAAATGTATAACATGTTTTTGAGCATATTAGTCATATTTCACATGCCATCCAAACTGTTTTGTAGATGACAGCTCGTTGTTTGGTCACAGAAACTCATAATCTGCCAGTCAGTGGCATATGAAAAATGTCTGTGTATTACGTGCCCTGAGTCCCATTTCTACTCCCTTGTCAAAGATAAGTGTAGGCAAGGGACTGGGCAGGACCACTGCAACAATTCCTTCCTACAAGTGAAAGAACAGGGCAGCGGCTTCCACAGGGAATAGTGGATGTGTCTCTTGGTGGTGCCACTCACCAGGTATGATGGCAGATTCAATTGGTCATTTTACTGAATATTCAGCAATGAACTTGATAATTTTATTTATTACGTAGTTACTCTTGTTATTGTTTAAGATACCTGTTTCTTCCACCCCCAGCCTCCCCACAGGTGATGGATAAGACATGGCTTTATCTGTGTCTCATGTTTTCCTTCCCCTCTGCTTAAAAAAAACCATTTCTTTTTGGGATCTTAATGCAGTGATAGTAGATCCAGCCTCTCCATTTGCATTTTACCCCAACATTCCACAAATGCACTGATTTTATGACTTTCTTGCACACTTGCTGTTAGAGTTTGGAGTTGTAAGATTTCCAGAACATGTTAAAAAAAAAAAAACGGAAAGTCTATTTACAATAGTTTTTTTACTTGAACAAGGAGAATAAAAAGAGTCTAGAGATGACCTAGAAATCTCTACTGAGCAGGTGATAGAATACAATACCTTTGGTGAGGACTTCACTCTAAAAGTGCAATTCATAAAAGATCGGCAGCATTGCTGGTGCTTACCTTGGTTATGGTATTATGGAGTTAAGGACCATCACAGACATGGCCAGCACTGGTGTAGGTAACATGGGGCTATTTTTTTAGAAAAGTGGTCACTGATGATGCAATTGAAAATCATGGGAATTATGTTATTTTTGCTTTCAGGCTTGGTTTTTTGTTATCTTTTGCTTTAAACTTAAAATTTTAACATGAATGACTAGTGAAACAGTAGGCTTTAGGTTTGGTAAAGTGGATCTTGAGAATCTGTGTCTCAAGCAAAGATGCACTTTGCAGGGTAGTAAACTTAATGAGTCATTCATTTTTTCTTTCTTTAGCCCCACAGTATTTGATGGCAACAAATGCTGCTTTTGTGTCTGGAAGATATCCAGGCAATATTCATTAATGGTCAAAACTCTTGAAATAAAACCTAGTTTCTTTTACTTCCCTCATGGAATTCATAGAGACTTGCACATTTATTTAAAAACTACTACATAAATTGGTGTTTGTCTCCAGACTGTTGTGTCATTAATTTAATCTATGCCACTGAGAAGTGATGGGACATCAGCTAGTTTCTTTGCTCCAGTGGTGATGAATGAACAGGCTTTGACAGATGTATTTACAACACAGAAATATTTTTAATGGTGGATATGGCAACTTGAGAGTATTTTACTGCTGAAAACCAGGATGGCTGACAATGTAATTTATTCGTTCAGAAAAAAAATTTGTTCAAATAAAGTGGTAGATAGTGGAATACTTGGAAAAGTTGTTTCTCTTGTCTGAATCCTTCTCTTGGAAGTCTAAAGAATAGAGAGGAACAGAATTATGTCCTATTTTTACCATAACTATATTGGGACTTTGGTCTTAATTTCAGAAGTCCACTCACATTGAAAGATTTCTGTAAACAAAGTTCGTCTGCTAAGCATTTATCACCTTATTCTGATAAATAGAAATAACACCAGCTATTCTGCTAGCAAAACTTGAAAATGAAAATGTTTGCAAATTACTGTCCTTGAAGATAAGGACCCACTTAAGTGAGACAAGCAGAGGAACTTTGAACCTCTTAGGTTTTTAATAAGCGAGGCTATCGCTGTAATGTTTACACACCAATAATGAATCCAGGGAAATTCAGGTAGTGTTTAATACAGGACCTTTGTGCTGTACCTGTTATTCATCTCTCCACTTTGTTCTGGGATGATGGAGCAGAGATTTCCATGTGGCAATACTCTATACCTGTATTCTGAAAGCATCGTTAACTGTGGCTCTGCTAGGAACAGAATGGTGGTATTTTGAATGTAAACAGTATTAATAAAGTCTATTGATAGGCCACTGTGGCAGCTGGAATGGCCCCAAACTTCTTAACTTCAGAATTTCTCCACCAGGGTGAATATTGCTTTGTTCTAGGCAGCAAAGAGCAGCCACAGCAGTATTTTGGCTCTACGAGAGTTCTTGAAAACTATAGTATTGGATCATAGTTATGATTTGAGATTCTCAGGAGGTTGCTGTGTTGAGACATTGACTTGTCACAGAATACACCATGGGTTCATCTCTGCAAAAACTTGGGATGAGGAAAAAATGTGGAATAGCTGTTGTATGGTCAGTGAGCTTTTTCCCTTTTGAAATGTTGGGAGGGGCTGGAAGTGGAAAATTATTTTTGCTGCAACTAAAAATTAATAAAAGTATCTCTCTAGAAGATCTGGGAATCTCAACCAATGAAGGAAACAAGAACTTTCACAACTATCTGGAGATACTATGGGGTATCTTTGGAAGGTTATTACTAGAATTAGTGGCTACAAAGAGGCAGGAACATTTTCATACAGAGTGGCTAAAATGAATTTTTATATCAGTTGCACCTGTGTTCAAAACCAGTGCTACAAGTGGAAGGTAATTGTTTTTAACTGGATTGTATTAATGAGTCCTATAGGCTTTGTTCTTCCTTCTGTCCCACACATACTGCTCTGGGGCCATGGTCAAATGCAAACCAGCAGTCTTGTTTCTGCCCTAAGCTTCTCCCTGTGTGAGAGGGGCGTAGTCAGCCCATGAGCTGTGCCCTGGCTGTTACAGGTCTGAATGCTGAAGTCCTTACGGACATGTTTGGCTGTTCTTATACTGAACATCAGTTGTTTCCTCGTCAATCAGTTCTGTTTTGTAGATAATGGTTGCAGAGAAGAAGGTATCTGTTTAATTAATATTGATAAAATCAATGAAGTGGTAGCTTTAAATGCTGTTGCTTCTGCTGAGAATGCTGCCGAAGGGTTCTTTACCTCTGAGTTCCCTTTAGTAGCTGCTGTTCCCTAAAGTCTTTAGACTTGAGGTGATATGAGTATGAGCTTTCAGAGGCTTGCATTAATCAGATTATAAAACTCCCTTGGTATTTCCAGAAGGACGTTTGTACGTTTACAGATTGGCGCTGTTTCAACAATGTGCTAAGATTTGATTTAATGAAAGCTTTAGAATGACTGTCACTCATTATTTCTATATCCATATCCTGACATGTGATTTGGTCCTTTACTAGTAGGTTACTGCAATGCTCATAAGGTTTTTTACTCAAAAAAAAAAAAAAAAAGGAGAAACTCTTGTGAAAGGCTACGTCCCAAGCTATTAGCTATTGTAACAGTAATTTGGCACTGAACTGGGAAGAGCTTAGTAATGAAACATGTGGAAATATCTACAAAATGTTCCTTCCTCATCAAGACTGAAAAGTGAAGGGTTTTAAAACACAAAAGTTCTTATTTTTCTTAATCTTTTGCTCTAAAGTAACTTGAAAAAACCGTCATGGCCAGCAGCTGATCTGGGTTCTGAATGCAAAGTTAGATGTCTTTATCAATAGCACAAAGCTGTCATGCTGTGTGTAAGCTGGGGAGAGACAGAAAAAGTACTTGTTCATTTCTGAAGTAGCTGAGCTGCTTATTCTTAAACATGTTCCAGATATTTTAAGAGTAATGCACCACTAAATTTTGAACTTAAGTTCTTCACTATCAGAGATCACTGAAGTTCAGTGCACAGTTAACACCTGATAACTGTGGTGAGTTAAGTCTAGCAATTTTACTGCTGATCCTCACCTAATGCTGATCCTCACCTAACAGTGTAGACTGAATAATATTTTCTTGAGATCCTTAAATGCAGTAAAGCTGGCAGCTTCAAACCTTCATTCCCGTATTCAGCCTCTGGTACAAAACAACATTGCTTCATATCAAAATGTATTCAGAACACAAGCAAATTTGTTACTTCTTGCACCTCAAAGGCTGACATGATTTTTCTCATTTGATATTGAATTCTACTTAGAATAAAAAAACCCAAAATACCAAGAGTTCGTAGACTGTATTCTGTTGGGTTTTTAAATTTATTTAATGTGCAGTCTTGTGAGCTCATGTGACTTTAAGAAGGTGACAGTGCTGATTAGGGAGTTCCCACTCTGCTTCTCACCCTTTAGTTCTGCTTGAAGATGTACAGACAACTGGGACTCTGGTAAATTAAAAGGATTAAAAAATTTACATTTCGAAATGAACCAAAGTTAGATCACTGATTCAGTTCAATGTGTACCTCTATAGTATTTGTCTCAAAAATGTGTAAGGATAATGTGGAAGCAAAAATACATAAAATAATACCCCTACAGGGCAGAAAGGTGCATGACAGAGTACCCTAAAACCTTCTAGGAATCCACTGCTGCTCAGAAGTTCAGGGTGATAGAGACACCAAGAAAAATATTCAGAGAGAAAGAACAGTTTGGATATCCAACATCAAAAGGGAAGCAGCTGTAATTCTTTAACCAGCTACATCTAGAAAACATCTGTTTGATGCAGTACAGCCTCAAAAGCTGTGTCATTTACTGGGGAATCTGTGTATTGGAAGCTTTGCAATTTTTTAATGTTTTAGGTATCTGCACATGTATAGTGTGCTTCCTTGCTCTCTCATGCTGTTATTTTCTACTTATTTTTAAAGAACAACAAAATCTTGAGACTTGGTTATTTTCCTGCCTCCATGTTTGTTCTAGTATACTACATATTTTTTCAAAAGATAGTGTAAGTCTGATACAACTTGTGCAACGTTATTGTTAGTTAATTGCAGGAGGAGTAAATCTCTCTGAGACACTATATGGAGAGTGGTCATGAGCAACAGATACTTTTTTTTCTTGACTGAATTTATCATTCAACTTTTAGTAATACCTCCCAATAACTGGTATATAGCCTGTGGTGCATTAACAGGGTTCTCTCAGGTACCGTATCTGTTCAGTGTATACCAACTATTTTGACACAGAAATTTGGTTACATGGGGGATAAAAAGATTTTCAGAAACACTGTTAAAAAATTCTCATGTGCTACATTTCTTTTTAAACCCTTTTTAGTATCGTCTATTTCTTTCCTTTTCAGACTGAAGACTTGAATCCTTCTCCCTCAATAGCTATAAAAGTGAATGGCAAGGTGTAGTTGATAGTCAGTAGTAGCATTTAGGCAGTACATCATGGCCTGTGGTGAGTATCTGGAAGGATTGGGCTTATACTGCATTCCTGACAGTTCCCTCTTTTATTGTTGGCATCACCATCCTCTCCTACCCAGTAAATACTATTGCTGTGGGAGGACCAGTCATCAGACCTCCTTATGGAGGGAAGTAGCCTCTTTGCTGCACACTGAATGCTTGCAGAGATGATTTATTTCTCACATTTCTGCCTTTCAGTAAGAAGGAAGGGAAATACTCACATTCTTCCTCTCATTGCTCCCAAAAAGGTGCTTCGGGAGAGAAGGTTTATGTTATAATGCCAGCTCTCTCTTGAAGTGCACAGTACAGTGTCCATGGAACAGCAGATCAGCAGCTTGAAGGTTGTTCTCCTGAGGAGGAGCCCAGCAAGCGGTACCATTTCTCCTCCCCCTTTTCCATTCTTAATGACAGACATTTCTGTAGTAAAAGGTAGATATGTGATGCTGCAGGATGAGCCCAAGTCCCTCCAGATACTTCCTAAAGACAGAGATTTCTTTCTTTTTTTCTTCAGTCCAAACATTTATCTTCTTTCTCAACTGTGGATATGTTTTTATATGTCTTAGCTAAACTCCCCAAAAGGAATCATTTGTCTTTCATGGATCTGTGACTATTCATGTTTGTGGAAATTTGCATTGATTGGTGGTGGGGTTTTACCTGACTTCCTGTAAAGTGGAAAGAAATTAAATTGAGCTTTCCCAGATGATGATGATACAAACCAATGTTTGTCCATTACTTTTGTTGGAGTCCAGAATTTGCTTTTCCTATTGGTCAGGGTAAGGTAGTACAAAACTATTTCAATAGAAGCTTATTTTTATTATAAATGTTTGTTTGATAAACAATGCTATAAATGTTCACTTTTAAATGTTTGTAATTTAATTTACTCTACCAGGTAATTACTGGCTTGAATCTGACTGTTCATCTTATTAGAATCTTAAGTCTATAAATCTGTGCAGGTAAAAGGGTAGGTATTCAAACATTGGTTTGAGGTTCTTCCATGTTACTTCAATTACTGTATTTTGTTCTTCTTCTCCGGAGTGACTTTGCTACTGTGTGTAAGGCTGTGTCTGTGGATAAGCTGAACACAACTTCATGTGTCTTTGTTGCCTGTTGCAGTAAGTCTTTATGCTTAGATAGAACAACTAGCTTTTTAAAACTTTAGATGATCACATGGTGTTCATTTTAATTATAGTTTTAACAAAATGCAGTGTTTGCCAAAGAAAAACAAAACCAGCCAGCTGGAAGATAATAATGCGGAGAGTTAAAACTTAATGACTGGCAGATTGAATTTAGACTGTTGCCTCTAAACCATATTTCAATTTGCTTGCTGATATACTGAAGGTTAAAAAGTTAATATAAAGGCATTATAGAGTAGCACTGGTAGTGTGGGGCTGGGGGTCATACAGTACCTTTCTTTTGCTCAGGTGTTGGAAAGAAGAAATTCCATTCTAATGGAATATTTTTATGTACCAGCGAAACTTTGGAATTTTCACGTAATAGTTTTAGGCTAATAGCTATTCTTATTTGGTTATCACTTGTTAGGAAAATGACATTATTGTCTGCATTCTACAGTGAAGACTTTGTTTGTGCTGTGGCCAGATGGCACAGTTCATGTAACCACAGTGTGCTTGTCTTGACTGCAGCACATCTTCATTGCCACCTCTTGACTGGCCTTTACCAAGCCATTATGGGCAGTGTGAACTGAAAATAGAAGTCCAGCCTAAAACTCATCACAGAGCTCACTATGAAACAGAAGGAAGCAGAGGAGCAGTAAAAGCATCTACTGGAGGACATCCTGTAGTAAAGGTAGGAAGTCTGGCTTTCTTGAATAGAAGGTAATTTTTTAACTACAGTTATTGGTATTTACAGTGCTGTGAATTTTTACCTTTTGTGAAGCTTACAGCCTTTCTTGGGCAAGATTTTCTCCCTTAAATGTAACGATAACTATTTTGAAAACACTGACTGGTAAAATCAATTATTGTTGAGCTCAGAATCAGATGTAAGGTCTTGGTAATTTAGACTTGGCTTTGGCATTATATTCTCTTTGAAGAGAAAGATGTGTGAGTTTTGTCTTGTTGGAATAACTGTGTGCACGAGATGTGCTGTGCTTCTCTCTGACTTTGAGCCTTCAGGTGTGTACACAAATGTCTTGTTCTGTGCTGGGGAGACTTCCAGATTGGTTAGGGATAGTCACTGATGTCTCCTTTAATATCCATGGTGTCAGCTGGCTCACACAACTTGGAAGGGAACCCACCCTCATTCATTGAACATGGGGCTAATGGTGCTGAGAAACTGTGGGACTTCGTAAGATGCCTAGGTTTATGTTTGCCACTTCCTTAGGTGAAAGCAGCGTCTCTTTAATTACCTCAATATTGCTTAATGGTCTTTACTTTAGTCCCAGGTCAGGTTAAGACAAAATTTAACTGCTTGCTTATAAGTCAAATCAGACAACAGTTACAAAATCTTTATAAAACAAAGAGGGGTGGAAAAAATCTGATTACATCAAGGTTACAGCAGGTTTTGTCATTTCCTCCAAATCCAGGATATTTCATGTTATTTTCCAATAAAATTGCAGTCAGTGTTTCAGTCCTAAATCTTTTTGCTACAGTCTATACATTAAAAATGTATTTTACATATTCATCCTCTTCCAGTAGTTGGAAGTAACTCATTACTGTTGGAGACCAGATGCAAAGTGCTGTTAGGGTTGGCATAATCAGTCCCCATTCTTTCTCCTACTCTTATTGTAGTATAAACATGTTATCACTTTTCCTCCTTACGGTTTTTCTCCTCTTTGGCAAGAGAATTCTGTCACACTCTGTAATTACAGCATTACATTTCATCTATATAGATGAAGATATACCAGCAGAATTTAAATGTCTGGTACTGTCTGCTGTTCTTAATTTGTCGAAGCAACCTCCGCTTTCCAGGCTCTTCATCTGATGAATTTCTTCCATCAACTTGACTCCTAATCATATTCTTAGGGCTGTTTATCAAACTGTTTATTCTCTGGTAGCTTACCTTGAACTTTTTCATTACACCTTTTTTCCTCTTAAAGACTTTGTATCATTCCTTTCTCTCCCTCTAAAAAGGGTTGGTTGTCTGCATCCCATCTTCTTCCTTGAATGTCTTTCCTCACTTTTCCCTTTCCATTCTTAAGCTGAGCTCTTTGTCCAGCTTTCATATTCCCTGCAAAGTTGCTCAGAATTTTTCTTCTCACAGTACTGTGGCCTAACTAGCTCCAGCTCTCTCCTTTTGTCAGACCTACTGGATTTCTTAGCACAGTAGAGGCAAGGGTCAAGTGCTTACTAGGGAAGTGTATGCTGCAAACTAGAGAAAATTGAGGATGCCTGGACTAGGCTGGAATTGGAAAGCTGGCAAGACACGTTCCTTCATGTGGAGCATTGTGTTGCTTTAGTCAGTGGAGGACAAGTAGACACAACTTTCACATGCCAAGGTGCTGACAGTGGAATTTAACACATCATTAATGAGGACAGAAACTTGAGAGATTTTAGCTGACAAAATAAATCTTTCCTGAACTTCTGTGAACTGCTTTCAGTATTTTTTTTTTTTCTCTGGGTGCTTATGTTTTGCACTAATATTTGCATTAAGGGAATTTATGCTGATATTTGTAAGATTTGACAAATATGTCGGCTTTCTTTTGCTTACAGAACTAGATGCTTCTAAGCTGCAGTACTGGATGCAAGTTAGAAGAAACAGATCTTTAGTGTGTGACTTAGACCAATGATTTTAAAAGCTATTTATTTGCACTGAAATTGTGAAATACCTTGCTATACGAGAATGCTGTCTTAAAAACGTGGATAGCGTTTATGTCTCTTGACAGTCTCATGCTTCAACACATGCATTGTACTACGCCTCTCTAAATTAAAATGAATGCAAATGCAAATCAATATTCTACTTTGCAATTTGGTCTCTTCCAGCTGGATTGGAAATTAACTGTTGTGTTTGATAGGAGATAGGAAGTTGTTATGAAACAAAGCATTGATTTGTATTTACTCTTTTACTCACTGCTGGGAAGAACAGCATGGGAAGGGCCAAGTTTCGAAAAGGTAATACTAAATGTCTGTAAGCAGACGAATATTACTTTACTTTCATATAAACTGAAATGTTTTCTAGTACTTCTGGAAGCTTATTACAGAAATCCATGTCACAATATGCATTACTACTTGTTTCTGACTTTTCTTTTGGTGCTCTTAGCTTTAGAGCAGTCACTTCATGTGTATGATCATTGCAGTAAAGTAGTCAGCATTTTCCTGTGTAAAATAACTGTGTTAACCAGTGTCAGAGATGACAAAGGAGGTGGGTAAATAGAATAGAATCTTTTCATTGGAACAGACTTATAGTGGTTATCAAATCCAACTGGCACATCTTTGGGTGCCCTAAGGCCTCTGTGCTTTTGCTCCTTACACAGTTTGTTTTGCTTTTGAACATTATTTTATAGAAAGCTGGAGTATTTAATTTCCTGACTGTGAAGCCTCTGTAGTTCTGCATGTGCACTTGATGTGTTATTTCAAATAAAGAGTTTGAAGATAGTACATGGCTTCAAGCCATTAATGTATTAGTGCATGTCATTAATCTATTACTAATACTGTACCATACCTGTTGCTAGGACACTAAGCTTCTGACAAATTTGGCATCATCTGTTGTGAGTACATTTAATCAGCTTATTTCCAAATAGGAGGAAATTAAATAAGTAGAGCATCATGCTTTGCTTTGTATATCTCTTAACTTTAAGAAAGCTAATTCTATAATGATGTTCCCTTGGTTTTTGCTTTTTTTAATGCAAAATGTTCTAAGTAGCAGATGCCTTTCGTTTTAAGCTCTGCTTTCTTGGGAGTATGTTCCAGCTAATCCATGTCATCTGGTACAGTTTCTTTTACCTTGGTAGAGAATCTGCATGATAATGCTGACAGTTTTCACAGGAAAGGAATAAATAATATAGCAGAATGGTTTGCAAGGAGAAAGGTGGCATGTTGAGCTTTTGTCATCCAAATTATGTGGAAATTTTGTATTGCATTGCCAGGAGACAGTCTCTGAGCACTCCCTACCTTTACCATTCTAATTTATAGGTGAGAATCTGCAATTCACCCATCTACAAAGCCTTTTAAACAAGTAGCTGTCACGTTTTATCCAAATCTAAATGAACAGTCATCATTGCTTGAATTTCCAACCTTCCCATGGGTCCAATTGTACATAAAATAACGTTTGCACTTACACTTTGCTAGAATGAGCTTTTGCTTCTCTTTGAACTGGTTAAGGGTCTTTGTGAGACTTCACTTGGATAATACCTATGATCAAAAACAGAAAAGCCTTTTAGAGCAGGTGGGCACATGATAAGAATCTCTCAGGGATACTCTGGGTGTTTTTTACTTTTGTGTCTTAGTTTTCTGATCAAAAATGAACTTTTCCTTTTTAAATAAGCAAACTTGTTTTATATATTGTTTTCCTGCTACTCATGTAATTTTCTGCAGTTTTCTGAGCTCAAGTATTTTAAATTTAATGACATCTTTTGGTAGTAAATTATAAAGGCTGTGTTGTGCACAAGTAGTAGTATTTACTTTTATCTTTTCTTTTGTCCTGTTGGGGAAGGAGGTCATCTCCATGCTGGTCATCTTGTAACCATACAGTCTGATGTACTCAGGGGCTGTGAGCTCACAGCTACTCCTTAGCACCATACTATGTGTGAGGAATGTCTGTCCTGGGGCCATTGACCCCTGTGGGAGTCAGGTATAGGTGTGAACTGTGATGGGTAATTTGTTCTACACCTGATGATGTATCTGCAACAGACACTGTATGGAATCCACTTACACCCCATGTATGCAAGACAGATTTGGAGTTGTGGTAGCTATTAAGAATTTGCCTGGACCAAAAGTGTCTTTTTCCTATAGAGGATGGAATCATTCTGTTCCTCTGCCATAAGCAAAATTATTCCTATAGCTGCTTCACAGTAACAGAGGAGGGGAAGCATCGTGTAATCCATATGGACAACTCAGCAGTTCTGCAGCTGAAAAAAGATGTAAGATCAAAAATCAAAGCAATATTAAATAAAAGCCAGTTTATTTAGATGGCTATGCACTGCTACTCACTGACAAGCAAAGAGTTGTCTTCTGTGTGAGGTTTAATGGAGACCTGTAAAAGAGGTTCTCAGTGTCAGCTCTGTTTAAAGTGATTGCAGAGCTTGAAGCCATGACAAGCACTGCAGTGGAAGAAAAAAGTAAACTAATTGAGCAAAAGTAAACTCACTTTGAACTGCTTTGAAAGTTCTGAGACAGGAATGTGTTCTCAAAAAGCCTGTCAAACTCTGCCTGAGTCCTGATGGAAGAAACTGCAACCAGCGAGAGGATCTATCCAAGCAATGTCAGATGATCTGGTAAAAATAAATTAACAAAGGTTGTCTAAATGAGTGTATGTTTCCTGGCCTGTGATTCTGTGGCTGTCACCTTCTCCCAGCTGTTCTCTGTGGCCCATGCATGTAACTACTTGAATATCAGGTATAATACTGGAATTCTACCTGTTCTCTAGGCCCAATAAACAGCACACTTTTTCTGTGTTCTCAACCCTTCCCATTCTTCTTGCCTTTCACTCTCTAATTTTCATTTTTGTCTTGAATTGTTTCCTGGTTTGTCCATCACCAAAAGGCAGACTGTATCCCAGCTCTAGTTGCCTACTGTTGATTGGTGGCAGCAACCTGCCAATAAATCAAAAAGGCAGAAGGAGAGTCTCAGCCTGTGTGAACTATGTAATGGGCTGTATTGGGAAAAACATTGACCTTTGGAGGAGATTCTAAAACTATGTATCTTTCAAGAACAGTTTGATGATTTAGGCATCTTCTGCTTCAGAATCCCAAAAATAGATAGCAAAAGTGATACATCTACTCACTCTAGAAAATGTAGTAACTGGTATGAAAATGAATAAAAAGTCCTCTGCTTTTTGTATGATAGGTTTACTAAATTTTGGTTTTCTACAGGTTATTTGGGAATAACCTCTACCTATCCCAGGAATACTTGTCTGAAAACTGACCATAGCATAATTAGCATTTGGAGTTGGTATTTCAGGAATAGTACTTTTTTTTTCAAGAGTGTGGTAGAGCCAAGTGCAGATGGATGGTTTGATGGCTGGTTACATGGGACTGGCAATTATGCACTGTGTTAGCCTAACGCTGTTTTAGCTATTAAATTATATCCTTTTTTGCATAGTGTAAAATGGAACAGGACTAAAACACCTCAAAAATGCCTGAAGTCAGTATTTAAAACACCTTCAATCCTGTCTGCAAGCAATGAGTGTGTAAAAGTGTGAGACTTCAGAAACAGGAATCCAGGTTTTTAAACCTTGAAGAATGTTCTGTACCTATGTAAACGCATGGTACCATGACCAGTAATGAACTGATATTTGCCATTACTTGTTTGCTTTAGTCCTTTGCAGGATCTGTTTGTTTTTGTGATGACCTTTGAAATGTTTTTAATTGGACTTGTGCCCCTACCTAATAGTTTATTGAAGTTTGTTCCTTTTATCTGCCACTATTTTTTTCACAACTGTGAAGGTCTGTACTATTTTAAAGTCTTCAAGTTGGTCTACTCAATAAGTTTATTTAACAAAAGACAAAGAAAGATACTTCTTTGATGTGTATGCTTTTCCTTCTCAGTTGATGGAAGGTGCATCAAATAATCAAGTGATAGAAAATAGTACTGCACTTCAGGAAGGGATTAACATATATATATTGGTTTAACATATATAACTTTTTGTAACATTATAAACTCTGCAGAGTCAGAATGAAATTTTTTTAAAAATTCCAATATGCTGTTAAGACTTTCTGAGCCAGTGATTGGGATATTGCATAATAGATCTGAATGGAGTTTTCTTCCATCAGTTTCTGCAGTCTCTTTCAAGCAGTCCATTGGAAATTATAGGTCAGCACTTCTGTACCTCTGCAGGGCTGCAAGGGATAACTGTGGTCAGTCTGACTTTCAGTAGCTTCCCTGAACTCTGGTTTCTTTGTTTCATGCCCATGGTTGGTTTCAAGTTTTTCAAAATGCAATTGTTGATAAATTCACAATAAACTGTACCACTGGTGTTAGTCACTTTGTCTTTTGTTTCAAATTATGTTCATCTTCATGCCCTTGGATCCTTGTCATCCCTTACTTGTCATCCCAAGTCATGGTTGATAGATGTGCTGTTCAGCTTGGCAGATAGCCCTTCAGCTTTTAAACCCAGCAATCCTCACAGTTCGTTAGGAAAATCACTGCACACCACTCATAAGGGAAATTCTTGTGGAGAAATGTCTGTAGAAAAAAGTTCAGTTGTTCAAAGCCGTGCACTGGTGCCTCTCTGATATCACTGTCCAAAAGATTCCACGCTTGTGGGTCACATCTCTCCTTTCTCAAAGGATAAAACATTTAGAAGGATCATTTAGATGGTTCAGTTTTTACTTTAAGTTTTTAAAAAATTGGTTTTTACTTTTGAAGTGGACTGAAATTTAAGCAGTGAAGGTTCTTTTCCTTTAGGATTGCTTAGGTTTCATGGTGAACTGTACCATATTTTGCTCAGTCTTCCAAAGTAAAAGGAAAAGTACGTGATTCAAGAGAGCAGCTTTCTCTTTTCACCCTCTAGAATGGGGCCTGTGTTCTTCTCTTTTGCCTTCCTTACCTGGTCACTTTGGGGGGTGTTCTAAGGAATACAGAAGTCACTGAAATGCATCCAGCTGCTGTGAGTCTATGAAGGAGGAAATAAATAGTTACAATATGCTTTTCATATCAAGGTGTTGAAAAGCCTTGGAAATCTCCATCTGAAGTAAATGCTTAGTAAGTGCTTGTAGTTCTGTACACAGCTGAATTTCCTTCCATGTTCTTAGTGTTTGACTTGAGGATTTTTATCTAGATACTGGTGCATTTGGTGAAGATAGATTAACTTCAGGGACTTGATTATGCCAAACTTGCCTTGTATTTCAAGACCATGCCCTATTTTTAGGAAGGCCTATTTGTATGTAAAAGCTTTCTTTCTAATCAGCCTACTTCACCAATCCAGTAATGCCATAAGCAGTGAATTAATTTCGCGGAGGCAAAGGAACACTGAAGTGTTGATCAAATCTTTGTCTTCAATTAGCAAGCAAAAAAAGGCGCATAAAAGATAAAACATGAGTATTAAGCCTCAATGAATGTTTGATTAAGCATGGCAATTTCCTAATAAATGATGGAAAGTTTTGCAGGAAAAATGCTTTAAAAACACAGTCAATTAGGTTTTAACACCATCTGAATTTTGTTGGTATCAAAGCTGACGTTACTTCTGGATTCAGTGACACTATTAGTATTTGGGGTTTTGGATACACTGGTTTTTTGAACCAAAGTATTTCCAAGTATACTAGTGTTGTCTGGTTGCTGTGAAGTGTGTATTTTCTGTTGGATATTTTTCCCAAGTCTTGTTGCGTGTCTTAAGAAATGACACTTTTACATTTGAATAGAGATTGGTAAGACTTGGCCTGCAACAAAAAATGGAAAACATGGACAGAATCTTCTTCATTTAAAAAAAGAGTTGGGTTGAGGAGGTAAAAATTTTAATTACTAGAGACTAAAAGAGTCTTCTCACGAGCTTTAAGTTGCAAGGTTTTCTTTAGATCAGAGCATAGAACCAATGGTATATGAGACAGCTATGACCCAAATATAATCTGCATGTAATCTGGAAAAATGCTAACTTATTTTTTCCAGGTTAATGCCTCTTAATTAACGTGACCACTTTGTTTTCCTCAGCAAGGAAAGGTTCTCACCACAGCCACAAAATTCCGAGTTTAAACAGTGCTGTCTTCGGTGATCACATTAATCCATATAGTCTCTAGTGTGACATGTTTTAAAGGATTTTTCCATGTGTGCATTAGGAACATAGGAGTGTTTCTGTCACATAAAATGCAACTCCTCGATGATCCAAAACTTCTCTCATTAACTGTCTGCCTTTGTAGTTGCTTGGTAAAAGCTCTGAGCTCGCAGTGCCATGCAGGGGTTTCCTGTGTGCAGTGTAGTAATACGGCTGGAACTGCTTTGGCGTGAAGCCCTTGTGGCTTATCCTGTAGTGACCTTCAGTCTTTAGCCTTCCAGCTTTAGTTTAACTTACGCAGGCACTGACCTTTGCTATGGAAACGATATAGAAACACAAAAACAACTTGGCTGAGTTTCCTCGGCAGAGCAGTGGGTGGTGTATCAGGGTTCTGTTACAGAGGAGGGTTTCTAGAGGTCAGTAGTGACACAGTGCAGTAACTTACTGCTTGTCTGCAGCACGCTGTTTGCTGCTCCCGGGAAAGTGGTATATCTTTTTTTAAAGTAAAATTAGCAATTTTTTGTTTATAATGAGCAGCTCTAGGACTGCACATTAATGGAATAAGTGCTGGAAGGTGTACCTTGAAAGCCTACCTGGGGCTCAATCAGTAGTTCAGGTTACTGTTCCTCTGTAAGTGACCCATGACTGAATCTTGGGCACATTGATACTGTAGTGCCTTACTGTAATACTTCTTCATTGTGCTGATTCTGCAGCACTTGCCGGTAGGTTGTAAAATGCTGTTTATTTAAATACCTATGGTCTGTATACAGACAGTGTTCTTATTTGTGTATATTCTTTACTAAGGTGAACTAAAGTTTCAGATACAATAGCTTCATTATGTATTTGAACAAAATTCTTTTTCTTTCAAGTTATTAAGTATTTATTTTAGTTGAAAAACAATTAGCAGGTTGGGGTTTTTTACTGACTTAAATATTTGGGCTGTTCAACGTAAAGAGCTGTGCCTAAGCAGACAAGGTGGTAAGAAAGTGTCACCCTACTGTCAATGAAATTAAGAACAATCAGTATTTTTTTGAATGAGAACAAAACTGTATTTTAAGGGAATGCATTTGAAATGCCTAAATAAGTCATTTTTCCTGATTTGAAGTTGATTTGGGGTAGTAAATCTCCTTCATTATTCACAAGGTAGGTATTGCATCAACAATGGCAAGCCAGAATCCAAATGCTGTCTTTCCTTTGGAGGAGAAATGCCAGCATTTCTAGGAGACAGAAGGCAGTGCAGATTCTGTGATAATTCAGTCTCCAGTGGGGACCAAGTGCGGTGGGCAGAAAGTTCTGCTTTGCTTACTCTGTGCAGGTTTTGTATGGGGAGAGACACCCAAGGCTTGCTCTCACCAGGATTAGCCACAGAATGGACTTCAGAGTACTCTGCTGCTCTTCAGCAGAGTGCTAGCTGTACCTGCAGATATGGTGGGGGTACTTGAGGTGAATTAACAGTAACCCAGCATTGTCCCCTCTTCTCAGGGATGGTGTCACGTGGGCTGTCTCTACTTCGGTGGTGCTGTGCACAGGGTGTTGGTTTCACTGGGGCCTTTGAGCGATTTTGTAACAGAGACTTCAGGGAATGTACAGCCATCCTCTCCACAAGATACCGAATCATTTTCTACCAAAACTTTGGCTCACTGGCCCCCGCAGACTCTTATCTTTGATTACAGACACCATAAATTTTTGATTGTACTTCTGCAAAATCCATTGCATGCCTGGAGTTGTCAGATCACTTATTACACAAGATTTAGGGGGGAAATGTTCATTCTAAAGCACAGATTTGTATAATAAAAGTTGGGTTTTTTTCTATCCACAATCCCTCCAGCTGCCTGAGTTTCACTAGCACATCAGGCTGTCTCGTTAGCATGCACAGTCTATTGAGCTTACTGGCTTTTGACTGTAGATAGGGCTGTTGGGACATGGGGACACTGCAGCCTGCCCATTGCTTGCTTAAGGCTGGGATGTTTTCTTTTAACGAGGCCCTGTTAGTGCGGTCAGGCCCTGAATTACACTCTGTGCTGGGGGACATGGGGGTTATTGTCTTTCCCACTCTCTGGCTTACTTAATTGCCATGGGTATGGCACACATTGGTTATATTTTTACCTTTACATTGTGTGGGAGTTTTCTCTTTTTATTTTAACCTTGAATAAAAGCAATAAATTGTCTATAATACCAAATATATATTTTTTAAGTCTCTGCTAGCTTGCCAGTGTATATGGCCATAGAATCTCCTGGGCAATACCAGTGTGACTGCTGGCATGGGGGATGTTTTACTTCCCTAAGTTGGGCTCTTACTGTGTAGGCTTCTGTAGAAGATGGTCTTCTGGACTGTAGACAGACCAGCTGGGTTTTACAAGTATCTCCCCACCCCTCCTTATCTCTGATATCACCAGTATCTCTAGAACTGCTGTGTACATGTCCATTGTTCAGGATGGGGAAGATTAGCCTTAATTGGAAATTAGCTTTGTCACAGTGACCGCATTTGGAAGGCAGTCAAATTTTTGAATAGGTCTGGCTTGTAATTTTTATAATTCTCAGTATTAGAGTGAACACATTTAACCAACGTCACATTTAGGCTGGATTCCATTGTGTTAAGATTTAATTTTAACTCTGAGGAAAATGGGTGGTGGAGTCACAGTGTTGGGAACTTGTGACAAGATGGCTGCTGTAATGCTAAACTAATACGTGTCCTAATTTTCTTTAAACTCCTAAAATAATTCAGACTAATAAAAAAAATTCTAATATTCATTTGGTGTTTGACCAAAAATAAACTTTTGGAAAGACACTGAATTCTTGCATAAAGTATAAAAAGGAACTTATGCATGTGTATATATTTAATTGATGTAACAGTCCCTATGCTCCACTGTCATCACAACACTCAGAGGAAAGTTCCTTGTGGTCCAGTTGTGTTCCTGTAGTTTGTAGTTGACTTCTGACAGATGAAGGGAGAGAAACCTGTCAATACGCTCATTGTCACAGGAGGTTCTTTACTTTAACATTTCTAAATGCTTATTTATCACGTTTATTTACTTGGGAAGCAACTCTGACAATCTAGACTGTCTCCACTCAGAGGCTGAAGGGATATTTTCATTTGGTTTGGGTGTTTTTTAGATGGACTTAGCTCTTTCTGTACTGAAAACTCCAGGGAGAACAAAAAGATGTTACATATTTGACAAAACAAAGACTTTCCAGACTTCTGTCAGAATTTAAATTTCTATTCCTGTTTGAGAAAGTTTTAATAAAAGTGACAGGACTGGTAGGTGCTGCCATAGCTGTAGCTCGAATATAGAAACCAGGAGTCCATTTGGTCCATAAAACTCCCTGCCAGGAGTGATGCACCAGCAGTGGAGCTTCTGACTGCTGGGTGTGGGTGTGCTTTGGGCTTTTGTGCCACTGACTACTGGCTTAAATTACTCTTCTAAGTAGGTTAAATTGATATGTTTTGTTTGGTTTTTAAGTGTTAGTTCTGTAAAGAGCTTGGATAATATTGTTGTGTGACCAAATAACTCTCCCTAGAGACAAAAATATTGACATGACAAAACCACGTTTAAAGAATGACTGTCTGGCCCTCCCTCCCACTTGAACATAAGTTGATGTCAAAGTCAATGAAACGTAAATTTGCTCCAATGCAGTTTAGCAATTATATAACTTGCAGCCTGCGTCAATCTGCCAGTTGCAGGAAGGCGAAGGAAAATGGATTTGTAAGAAATACTCTATAGGCTTCAGATTTATAATAGCAGTGGTTAAAAGAAACTTCGGTGTTACTGTTGATTACATTTGTTTCCTTAAATCTCGTGGATAATACTACCCACATACTGTTGTAAAACGGGCTTTCTCTTTTAGATTCAATTTATTATTTTCTTCTGCTGTTTCAATGTGTTGTGCCACAATTGCTGCAGTTAGCTCAAGCAACAGGTGGTTTTTGACAACTGAGTGCATTGGTGGTTAGATGTGTATTTGAGAAAAGGAAATAAATTAACATTTATTTAATTTAACATTTATGTGTAAATTAACATTTGCAAAATTTGGGAGTTTGAAGTGTTTTCTTTGACAAAAATAAACTACACTTGATTTTCTAGATATGAATTGAATCTTCTTGTCCTAACTTGATACATTTGTATTCACAAAGCTTCTTAAGTTTAATAAAAGTTGCTATTCCATTTCTTAGTAGAAAAACTAAAATATTTTAGTATTTCTAGAATCTAGGTGTATCTTAGTAAAATTGGTAATTTGGCTTTGATTAAAAAGAATCCCAGAAACAGACATATAGCATAGCATAGTTTTGATGTAGAAATTCTGTAGATAGAAAAATTCTCTTTGAGAGATTAAAAAATAATAATGATATTTTGATATCCATTTGTTCCAGTAATTGTTGCCACTACTTGTGTTTGGGGACAGATACCCATACTCACTTTTCTGCTTGCTGAAGAGTATGAAGAAATTTGTGATTAAATACTACTGACTCTTAACGCTTTGGCCTAGCTGTGTGTTTGTGCTGTGCACACACAGATGCAGTAGGAGTCAGCTAATCTGTTCCTGTCCATGTGCCCTTCCCTCAGCTGCTGGGCTACAGCGAGAAGCCGGTGAACCTGCAGATGTTCATTGGGACGGCCGACGATCGCTACCTGCGGCCCCACGCCTTCTACCAGGTGCACCGCATCACCGGCAAGACCGTCGCCACCGCCAGCCAGGAGATCATCATTGCCAGCACTAAAGTTTTGGAAATTCCACTTCTTCCCGAAAATAATATGTCAGCCAGGTACATCATAGCATGAGTTAGCCATTCGGTTTTTATTTTCTTCGTTTGTGCGAAGGTGGAAGAAAAATCTGGTAAAATTAGCGTGTTTTCCACAAATCTGGATCGTAATGAAGAGACACATCTCTCAAAGCAAGCCAGTGTGTGGACAGTCAGAAGTAAAGGAGCAGAGAGGCATCGAAGCTCCATGCATATGTGTTATTTGATTGAGGCTGTGTGTCTTATATGAGTAATTGACCACTATGTGGAACAGCAGCTGGGATTTGACGGGTACATTTTGTTGTTCTCTAGTTCTTCCTAAACCAGAACTAAATATTGGTCTCTTGCTCCTTGTAAATGATGTTTACTATGTTAAATAACTCACTTTAGAGGTTAAGCAATGTGCAATAACAAATAATCTTTTAAAGGTTCAAAAAAGCAGCAGCTGGACATTTACAAGGCAAAATGTTTCACCAGTACTTGCTGCTGTTTTCACACTAAGAGTTCTTTTAATCTCAGACATTTAAAATAACATTTTAAATGCCGTAATGTGAGGGAAAAATAGAACAGCTTAATTCTTTAACAAAATAAAGGCTTACAGAGTGTACTTTGGCAATAGTTTGATTGATTTTCTTCAATGTCTCTTGTGATCCATCTGTCCATCCTCTTCTATCTCCAGTATTGATTGTGCTGGTATTTTGAAACTGCGCAATTCAGACATAGAGCTCCGGAAAGGAGAGACAGATATTGGAAGAAAGAACACCAGAGTGCGCCTTGTGTTCCGTGTTCACATCCCACAGCCCAGTGGAAAAGTCTTATCTCTGCAGACTGCTTCCATACCTGTTGAATGCTGTAAGATTGCTCTAACTGCACATCATTTATACTTGTGTTTTCTGCATGTGTCAGTATTTGTGTCATTCTGACAATATTTATTGCCAGAATTATGTAAAACAAGTGTGTAAAAAGCATTGTGAGTAAAGAGCTCAATTACCAAAAATTAGTGTATCTTTAAATAAAGATGGTACTTGCCAAGTGGCAGCTTGGAGGTTTAGAGGAAAAACAACATTTTGGGCTTTAACCTCGCAGTGCAGTCACACAGCAGCTTCAGTAGTGCCTGTGTATGAGCAGAGGCAGCTGATACATCTCAGTGAAAATATTCATTCAAAGCTAAAACCATTGAAAAGAGTCTGTACCATGCCTTATCTCTATACACTATTATCTAGTGAACAGCTGAACTTCTAGAGAGTTCATTTGTTAAATACTGGCACTAAGGAATCAAGGCAGGACCTTAATCTGAATTTCCCCTAGAATTCATTTTGTCTAGAAACTACTAAAATAATTTTTAAACCAAAAATTTCATTTGCTGGAACAGTAGAGACTGCTGGCATTCCTGTCTTCTTGGTGTTTCTTTTCTGTTATTATGTAGTTTCAAAATAATTTTTAAAGCAAAGATAAATCATACACAAATACGATTTGTTTATGTAAACAGATGGTCATTTTAGTTTTACCCCGATTCTTCAAGTTAGAATCATAAAATAAATGTCACTATGATTAAAATTGTGAATAATAATTATTCCCTTAATATTTCTAAAGCTCAGCGATCTGCTCAAGAACTTCCTCAGATTGAGAAGTACAGCATCAACAGCTGCTCAGTAAATGGAGGCCATGAAATGGTGGTGACAGGATCCAATTTTCTTCCAGAATCCAAAATTATATTTTTTGAAAAAGGACAAGGTAAATACTGTCTTGCTGGGTTTTTTCCAAACCAAGCTCAGTACCTGAGCTTGATTTTAAGAAGTAAGGATGTTTTAAAAGGGAAAAAAAAAAGGCCTGAGTCATAATTGGAAAGTTCATTTGCACACTGATCTATGTGATGGTTGGCCAATTATTAATGAAGTAGTACTTCTGATTCAGGAAGATGGTTAGAGGGTAATTAACTTAGAATTGTGTGTATTTGAAAGATGCTGTTGACAGATCATACCATGTATTTTCTCCTTCTTCTTACAGAAAAGTGAAAAGTGAACATGGGAAGTAATTGAAATGTACTATTTGGCATTGATGCCATGTTACATCTGTTACATGTATACATACAATGAATGCATAGGAACTGTCTCCTCAGCTAATGAAATAAATGCTAGTTAGACAACAATAAAACAAAATCTGAACTTCTTAAATTATCATTGTTGTGACTTAAGTGTCTGATTTGAACTTTCAGGGAAACAGTAGCAAAAGAAATTATTAAAAATAAAAATTTGCAAACAGAATCCAGTTCTACATCTTATTGTTTCTTTACATATGTAAATAAGAGTTGTGTTATTTTTATTAGCAAATACAGTATGTTATGTAATAATGTGTTTTGCCACGCAAGCTGAACACCTTTGGAAGAAGCACAGCTGCTGCTGTAATTCCCTGGTTACCTGTAACAACCCCCAGTGGCACAGAGAGCCGAGTGCTCTGTTCAGGATGTGGGTTATGCCAGGTCAGAGCACAGGGAGGCTGCCCAAGTGATTCCCCCCTCTCAGCACAGCCAGCCTGCCCAGCATTTGACCCACGGGGTCCCTGGGTTCGGGCAGTGCATGACCCGTGGGGCCAGGCAGGAAGGTGTGGCCTGGGTTATCTCTCACCTGCTGACTCAGCCTCCAAGTCATCAGCAGGTTTGTTTGAATAACCACAAGTGGCAGCAGTAGTTTAACCACCCTTCAGAAACATTTTCAGAAACATGAGGGGACAATCCCTGTGTGCACTTTACAGCACACGCAGCCTCCTCTGGAGCTCGGTCTGCCTGTATGGGATGAGCACACTGGGTTCCAATGCAGAGTCCTGCACAACAGGCAACTGACAAATGCTGTAGTGTTGAAACTCCTAAAGCATCTCTATACTTTGTTTACAATGTGTCTGTAAGTTTAACAGCCTCTTTATGACTTAAAATAAATCCAGTTTTATATTAAGTATTTAAGTATTTTTAAGATGAATTAAAGTGTTAAGGAAATGCTTTTTACTTGAATTATTTGTAAATTTCTCTCAACAGATGGACGACCGCAGTGGGAGGTAGAAGGGAAAATAATTAGGGAAAAGTGTCAAGGGGTGAGAAACAATTTTTCTTACTTTAGAAAACTTATTTTATTTTAAATGCGATAATAGACATTTTCGTTGTTGTTCTGAAATTTAGGCTTCATTTATTAAAGTAAGTAGATCACTGGCTAATTCAGACAGACAATTGGAGATTTCTAAACTGGCTTAACACTATAAAGTAGCCATTAAGATGATGCTTTGAAGAAACTGGAAATAGCATGCTTGTTGTGAAAGTAATGAAAAAAGAACTTGAAAATTAAAAAAAGAAAACTTGAGATAATTTTGCTAATGTGACAAATTACTTCTAGTGCATTAAAAATTTTTTTTGAAAGCAATAATCCAAAATGCAATTCTTTAATGGCTAGAGGGTTTTTTGTGCTCTGGCAGATAAGTAAAGCATCCTTTAGATGATATGTCTATTTAATTAAGGCATTATCTTCAGAGCACTTGTGTTTAAAAGAAGGTAAAATTCTCCAAATAAAAGTTTGCTTATAGTACTGTTTTACTGTGTAATGTGCATAAACTTGAAGTTTGCCAATTTCAAAGTATTAGGGTGCTTTAGTTTTACAGTAAGTGTTTCAGTTTTTCTGTAATTAATTTCATTTGCATTTAATGTGTAAAACTTATTTATTTCAACTTTCCTATAGGCAAACATCGTACTTGAAGTTCCTCCATACCACAACAAAACCATCACAGCTGCAGTTCAGGTGCAGTTTTATCTCTGCAATGGCAAGAGGAAAAAAAGCCAATCTCAACGTTTTACTTACACACCAGGTATCAAATGAAAAACACAAAAGTGGCATTTTATTTTGTTTTTTAAAGTGTACATGCAAAAATCCTCCAGACAGTCTTGTCCTTTTGACAGGTACATAAGGTTAGCTTTGAATTGTTTGTAAAACAGTTACTAAGTCTTGTCTAATTAAAAAGCTGAAATACAGAGTAATAAGCTCCAGTAGTGTGACTACAACCAGTTATTTCTTCATTACACTTTCTACAGAATAATTTTTGCATTTTACTTTTATTTGAGAATGATGACGAATCTCAGAAGCTGCTCTTTAAATAACCCTGGTGATGACACAGACGATAGTGAGATCACAGAAGAACAGATTTATGCATTTATGTCAAAAAAGAAAAAAAAAACCCAGGTTTAGATACAAGGAAGGTCAAAATATTTTTCCCCTTCTCTGGACACATGGCAGCTTACTGAGACAAATCAGTCTGTAACTTAGCCAGAAATAAAAACATGATGTGTTAACTGCAGAAGTAGTTAAAACAGCCTATTCCCTCCCCTTTGGTGTGGGGAAGAGCTTACACAAGGTGTGCAATGCCTGCTCCTTTCCTGCCCCTTGCTTTATTTAAGAGCTGTATGCCCATTTGGAGCAGTCAGAATTCCCAAGGTACCAGTGATGGTGGGGACCCTTTGGTGCTGCTTGGAGCACTTGAAGTCAGATATCTGAAAGAGTCTTTAAAGTCGGATACAGATATTAAAATAAACTTCTTAAAACTTATGTATATGCTGACAAAGCCAACTTCCATTAGTTAGCACAATTTAAAATAAGCTGTGCTCACTTGTGCTCTAAAATTACTCACTTTTTAAATTTAGGCAGTGTTACTGAGGTGTCTGGTACGCCAAGTACACATTAACTGTGTTATCAGATTTCTGTGGTATTTGTCAACTGTTTTTTAAGAATATCAGCTCCTAAGATAGTTATACATCTTAAACTATATTTTTGTTTGAAATGTCTCTATTTAAATTATTTAAATGGTGGAATGAAGTAATGACAGTTGCTACTTAAATAAGAAGCAAGTTTAGTTGTAACTGCAGCTGTTATTACACAAGCACTTAAAACACTCTATATGTATTACAGTTCATTTGACTGTAATATTAACTGTATTTTATTAAATAGTAAATGAACATTTAAGTGTTACCATTTTTCTACTACTTGTACTTAAGATCAGTATCTTGTCCTGAGCCTACCAGTAGTTTAAAAAAGTAAACCTGTAACTGAAAGTGTATCAATTTATAACTCTGCTATAAGAACAGTTGTTGCCATCACTGAAATTGGGGGATGTGCTTAAAGGGCTGCTGTAATTAAAACAAGGTGCGCTACTCAAACTAGTATGTGTTGGCAAAGTTCAACTGTCACTGTGATCAGAGGCTGAGGTAAGCCTGAAGCCTGCTAAAAATTTCCTTCACCTTTTCCTTGTGCATGATACTGAACTCACATCTACCTATTTTCAGTGCAGCCCAGCAGCAGCTCCCCCCTTCTGGTGATGAGAACATCCTTTAACTGGACTTTCTCTGGCTGGGTTGCAAATGTCATTAAAAACATACATTGCATAGGATGGTGTGCTGGAAGGGAAGATTCTTGCCCTTGAATACCTGCTGGGAGAGTTGTTCTGGCTTTGCAGGGATAATGTAGCAGGCATAAAATCAAAGAAGGTGAAATCAGAGCAGAAGGGAAACGATGACACTAACAGTGCTATTGTTGTTGTTTAACAGCAGTTGGTGTGTATTTGTCACAGGGCACAGATGGGCTGGAATTGTAAAACTGTTTTACTTTTTCTAGTTATAATGAAGCAAGAGCACAGAGATGAGGTGGATTTGTCTGCTGTTCCATCTTTGGCCCTGCCGCACGCAGGCAGCGTCCAGGGCCTGCACTCGATGCGAACCCAGCTGCCTTCACCAGAGCAAGGGCACCCCCATGACAGTTTGCTGTCTACGTCACCCAGGAGCCTCGTGTGTCCTGTTCAGCCACCCTACACGGCCATGGTGACCTCGGCCGTGCCACACCTGCCACATATGCAGGGTAGAAACCTTAGTCCAAGTGAAGAGTGTCATGTTTTGCCTCCTGCTGTGGTTCAGTCTTTTCAGGTAACATCAGCACCTCCTGTGAGGCCTTCTTACCAGCCTATGCAGTCTAACGATGTGTACAATGGACAGCCTGGTCTTCCTATGAACTCTGCCTCCAGCCAAGGATTTGATCCGATTTCATTTCCTCAAGACACGGCTGTACCTCATTTGATAAATCTTAGCTGCCAAGCTCTACCACCAATGCAGTTCCATTCTTCAAATCCAGGTTCTGTGTCAGCATCAAGTCCAGCAGGACACCCACTGGCACACGCAGCTCATTCAAGACAGTCGTCTGCTCACCTGCCATCGCTGGGATACCACTGCCCGGGCACCGGGCAGGGCTCCATCCCCTCGGCAATGAGCCGCTCCCTCGGCCAGGCTTCTCCCCAGCTGCAGCAGGTCCCGTACCACTCTCCAAATCCAGCGTCCGCTTCATCCCCGTCCCCGACAGCTTCCCACCCGCTGGGCCACTCGCCGCTTTCCGGCCCCTCTTCCCCCCAGCTCCAGCCTCTGCCTTACCAATCTCCGAGCTCAGGACCCGCCCCGTCGCCGCCGCCCGGGAGCCGCTCGGGGCAGCACTCGCCGCAGGCCGCCAGCCCCTCGCTGGGAGCCCTGGGCACGGTGTCACCCCTGGGGCCCCACCCCGTGTGTGACTCGTCTCCCTTTGCACCCGAAGGGGCAGCTGTTCACATCAAACCAGAGCCTGAAGACCGGGAATTGAATTTTCAAACTATAGGACTACAAGACATCACACTAGATGATGGTAAGTGGATATCATATTGCAATACTTGGGTATAATCTGCATTAAACTACAAAGTGGGTGTGGGAGGGTTGTTTTGTTTAGAACACACTGCTCTTCTCAGAAGGAAATTTATATAATCAGAATGGAGTCATATTTTTGTGTCCAAAGCAACAACTTGTTTAAAACTAATTGTATCAGCTGTTAATTTGTAGTTATACAATTCCAGCATTTTAGTCTAATTTGCCCACAGATTTTGATTTTGTCATAAAACAAGGCTTGAAGATCAACTCCTACACATTGACACCTTGTATTCAGGAAAGTAATTTGAAGCCTTTCTAATTGTCTCATTGATACGTTTCAGTGAAAACCATAGTAAGGTATCTAAGTTGCATTGATGTAGTTTGGAGTCTTGTTTCTTGGAGTTGTCCCAGTTTTGAAGGGCAGGCTGGTGCTTTGATAATCTATCACATGCATTTTGGCACTGTCTTGGTCTCCTCACAGACATTCTGTAGATACCTGTCATCATTCAGCACCTCTGCTCACAGTGGCTGTTTGCTTTCTCCACTCTGGCTACCTTTTTGAGAAATCCACTTGTTTAGCATAAACAGAACAAGGACATTCTAATGCTAAAGGCCAGACTATAAAGGAATGTACTTTAAATATTTGGACAATTTTTTTAAAATTTAGTTCTTAATTATATACTTATTTATAAAATTTTCCCACCAAGTGAAAAAAGAAAAATATCAGATCCTAAATATCAGACTATTTAAGGTGTAGATGCAAAGCAATTTAAAGGATATGTTGTGCTAATAAAGACTGGAAGACCAGAAGGCCTGGTCTTAAAAGTTGTGTAAAATATGTTTGGTTTTGATGAAGGGAATTGTACCAGTGTCTCTTTTCTAAAGTAGCCTTTAATGTTGTGGTTTGGGGTTTTTTTAACCATCCCTGGTAATTACTTAATTGCATCAGCAGTAGAATAAAGACTTAAGTGTAGGCCATCTGTTAAATATCCATGTCAGTCCCAGCTCCTTGCATAAATGGAGCTTTGCTATTGTTACCTCCAGACAGCAGTAATAAAGTTTAGTAAGAAATGCCTTTAAAGACATGGCATAGTAGGAAGAAAATGAGAGAAACCAATCTAGTTGTGCTTTTAGTTCAATGGCCACCTTAATTAAACAAAGCTCTCTTTTTAGAAACACTGTTTATCAATCAACTTAAGTTTATTTAGAAAGGCAGGAAGAGACTGATTCTGTCAAGGACTTGCTGAGGGGAGAAAAGCACGGCTTTATGAAATAGCATGCAGCAAAAAAATAGCATTTTATACTTCTATATAGAGGAGTTGGAAAGAAATCTAGTGTTTCAAGAAGTGTCAGGTTAGAACCTACCTTTTTCTCATCCTTCTTCTCTCTATACCCACAAAAAAAAAGATGTAGAAACAAATAAAATATAACTAAATACTGTAGTTAGACTGTTCATAATGTAAGCAGAAGTGTTTAGCATTTATGAGCATCTTGGCAGTTTGTTTATAATTGTTCAGAAATTAAAATGAATGCACAGTAAAAAGAAAGTCAGTTTTTTTCTCTACATCACAAATATTTGTTGCTTTTCAGTACTATTTCCTTTGCTTCACACTGAAAGTGCTGCCTTGTTTCTGTGCTGACAAAGCCGTGGGATCACAGGAGAAGCTGTTGGAGCCCCACTGAAAGCGTGGCCATTTGCTGATGGTTTAGAGTACAATGAACATGGGAGTCAAATGGCCACACCTTAATTGATTTATTTTTGTAAATGATTGCTATAGAAAATTAAAGTTCTGATAACTGCTGATTAAACAACACACTTCATATATGGAGAACTGAACATGGATTTAAATGCTGAACTTGCCCTTGGCAGCAGCAGTGGGTTTGGGAGCAGATTCCTGCCTTTCCTTCCCCTGTTGCTGCCGTGGGATGATTTCCTGGGGGCTGGGTTTGGGGCTTGTTTGCATTTCCAATCTGCAAATACAAATCAGATGTTGAGCGTGAAACCTGCTGTTCCAAAAGTCTGGAAGGGCACAGTGACAAGAAGCAAAGCTGCTCAGTTCTTTCAATGTGAGTGAATACTTCCTCTGCTTAATCAGCTTTAAGGAAAAAACCCCCATGTTTAGACAAGAACACTTTTTTCAATAATTTATCTAACATAATACTCTGGTTTAAAAAATAATTCTAAGATTTCTCTTTCATGTATAATTGAATTTTAGTTTCTGTACAAATAGAGCCAGGCACAAATAGCAAATAGGCTATTCTACAATAATGTTATAGCAATTAAAGAAAAAAATCCAAACATAATTACATACATAAAATGAGTGTTGATACAGTATGTGGTCCCAGCTAATACATCAAACCTGAAAGCTCTACTTAGTTGGAAAATAGGTTTTTGAGGGTTACCAATTAAGGCAAATAAACCTCTCAAAATAAAACACTAAGGCAAAGCCAACTGAAAATTCTTTAAATCATGTCTGGATTACTGGCCTTAAATATTTAAATCAGTAGTCTTAAAATAAACAAAAAACTCTGAGAGCATAAATTACCTTCTTGCTTTTAAGTAATGTATGTACCCTGTTTCAAAATTTAAAAAGTAGATATTTCTTTGCCAAGAAAATATTTCAAGAAATATTTTACAAAATTTCAATGTAGTATGGAAGTGCTACCCCATGACAAAGTTAATGCCAGAATGACTGTGTAGTTTGACAAAATATGATTTAAAATTATTAAAAAATAAAATCCCAACAAAAAAACCCATCAGGAAATTGGGAAACCCCCACCCCACCTCCAGATGTGGCAGTCTGGATAATAGTTGCACAAGTTCATTTAAGTAAGACCCCTAGAAGTGACTCTTACTGCCTCTTCAGGTGTTTTCTTAAAAACACACCAAGAAACTCTCCAAATCCACTACATAATACAGAACTACAAAGCTGCTTCATCCATCAGTGCTGAGGCCAAGAGCATCTGGATTAGTCTTGATCCAGCATCTCCTGGAAAGTGTAACACATTTTCAGCTTCCCTGAAAAGTCCAAGTTTGCCAGTGACCAGATGGAGAATCTTTTTTAATTCTGTTAAATTCCTTTGCCCTTTACCTGTGCTCTGTTCAGACTGTGATAGAACACAGGTTGCACGACAGAAAGGCAGATCCTGCCCCTGTGTGTCTGCACAAGGGACACTTCTTTCCTTTTTTTACCCCCATACTGAAGTTCATGAGCCTCTTCATTATCTTGTTTTTCAGCAGGACCTTGTTGATATCCTTAGACTTTTCTAATCTTTACCTTGAATTTGCTTTTATGTTTTGTGTCCCCTCTTCCCATCCTTGATTCGTATGGGAAACACCTTCTAATTCACTTGAAACAAGGGATCAAAATGCATGAGGACACGTGGATATGAAATTCAAATTTTATTACAAAAATATTTGAAACATAACACAATTTCAAAATACCATTGTATACTACTACATCAAAGATATTCTGAAAAACTTCTCTTTTCTGCTTTGGTTTTTGCAGTAGTCAGGCTGCACAAGCTCAGAAACTTCTGGGCTGGAACTAAGTAAAAGCAGCTTCATGCACTTTTATTTGTCCCCTCTACTTTTTCTACCCCACAGTGTGTTGGACCTTTTTTCCTTTAACATCTTCCAGGAAGTCAGCCCTCTGGCCAACACCTCAGATTAACATTTCCCTGGATAGACAGTGGAATGTTTAGGGCTGCAAATAGATGTAAACAAGGCAGCTGAAGTGACAGGAAACAGGCAGCTGGTCATTTCTGTCTTTTCCCATATCCATCATCCATACTGGGCTCTGCTGCACACTCGTCTGATAAAATTTCTTCCCCACTTGAAAGAAAAGCTATTCAAAGTTAGACACAGTCTGGTTATATGATGAGGCCTAATTAATTTCCACCCCCTCTGTTTTTAAAAAGTGCTCCTGATGTAGTGGTTTACCTATTACCACTGTCAAGTTTTAGGTTTGAAACTGTTCTAATGCTGTTGATCTCAAATTTAACCTTTTGTGGTTTGCAGTTTAGGAGGGAGTTTACCTTGGATTTCATGGCTTTCTACAGTGATGAGATTTCTAACATGTACACCTGTATTGAACCATTTTTAAGGTATTGTTTGGCTGTATTCAGCAAATCAGGATGACCTTCTACTAATCCTCTTACATTTTGTTACTCATTGCATCTCCATTACATAAAGCTGGAGATTAGAAAATCCAGTATGTGCATTTACTATAAATCATAACTAGAAATCCTCTAAGCAGTTTGTGTATATAAAGCAGTAAGTCTACTTTGTCAGACATATTCCATGTAGAACTCTAAGCCATTAGCATTCATTCATTTTAATAGTTCTGTGATAACTCTTTAGCTGATAAATTCTCTTGCTGAGAAGCTCAGATTATTCTGATCTTGGCTAGAAGACTTGTACATCTTTGCAGGCAGCTTTCTTTACTGTAGCTTCAGCTTAATTTCTGGAGAATCAAAGTAGTGACTAAATAAGAAAATATTGGAGAAAGACTATATTTTGTATTTTTGTCTATATTTAAAACGGAATCATTAATAGATCAGTGTTAATTAAGGCAGCATCCTGCCTTTGCAGGTCTGCAGAAACACAGAAAGTACTGAATGCTGGAGTCTGGTGTAGAGTGGAGGAGAGCAGCTCAAACTTGAGATGTACATCTCAAATCCAAGGTGTTTTCATTGTCTCCTGAGTACAGAGCAAAATGTTGCACCTTGTAGTGTGCCCAGCAAGGCCAAGGGCTCTAAACTACATTGTGCCTGGAACTCTCAGAACAATCCTGCTGATAAGGGATGTTCAGAAAACTATACTAGTATAAATTGTTTAGTAAAGTTGTGTTCAAACTCCTCCTTTTTAGCATTCTGATTATTAAATCTGTATTGTCAAGCAGTATGAGGCAGCAGTAAAAAGCAGTCCTGCAGTGAGATGTTGAGGTGATGAGGCAGAACCTGAAATGTATTGAAAGAGAATGGAAATCTACTCTGAGAAATGTGTGTTACAAACAAAATAAAGATCCAGACTGAGCAGTAGTTTAAAAGCTGAAGGGTGGAGCAGTGAGCAGAGGTGAAAGGTTATGCATCAGGGGCAGTCAGCAGTTAAAGGATGCTTTGACCATATCTTCTAGGGGATTCACTCACTGTGTCCATAAAAATTGTGTCAGCAAGGCACCCATTGAGAAGACCAGCTACAGATCCCTAATGTGTAAAAATGCCAGCTGAATCCTCAGGTATCTATGGCCAGCTCTCCCTGTGAGAGCCACAGAACGTCTTGTAACTAAGGCAAAGTAAACTCAACTGGCTGCACCACTTCAAAAAGATTCCCTTCAAGAATTAGGAGATGTTAGAGACTTCTTCCATGAGTGCAGGTGACACTTCTGCACCCATGTGGGTGCTGGCAATCGTAGCAGAACTGGAAGGAGCTCAGCACACCTTGTGACCCTGGAAAAATCCACAGAGACCCTTCAGCAGCATTTCACACTGCACAGCCCATGTGTCCTCTAGAGCCAAGGCTCTCACTGAGTTCTGAGTTCGACTCAGCTCTCTTCTTGTGTGAGAGAAAGGGTAAACATGACTGCAGTGAGTTGGTTTCGCCAGGATACAGAAATGCGGAGTGTGACAGCATAGCCAAGACATGAGCAGGGTATTTGTTACTGTAGCACATAACTGCAGAGCTGCTGCTGTGACTCTGCAGGCACATTCAGTTCTTCTGTACAGCTACAGCCATAGTGTGCACAGGAAAACTATACTCCACCATTCCATACAGCCTTATTTTATCGGTTAATTAAAAAAAAAAACCAGTACTGCTTAGTGAAGTTGTCATTAAACCTGAAATTACTAAAAGCAAGCCTGGCCTATGGCTTGGAATGGTGACTTGCAAGGCAGCCCACCATGTCCTTGGTAGTTTGCCACAGCAGCCATGGCCTGATGTGTGACTGGTTTGGTGTCGGACCAGCGCAATCAGCTGGCTGCTCCAGCACAGAAGACTGAGGGTTAATTGTAGCCTGGCAGCTTCTTTCATTTTGTTTTTTGTTTTTTTGTTTTTTGTTTTTTAGGTTTTTTTGTTTTGGGGGGTTTTTTGGGGTTTTTTGGGGGGGGGGGGTTTGGGTTTGGTTTTTTTTTGGTTGGTTTTTGTTTTGTTTGTTAGGGAAAATTGACACGGTATTACTTGCTGGTCATGTGGAGTCAAAACCAGGCTAAATATACTGCACTAAGCAATGTGACGTAGTTGTAGGGATTCTTCACATGAATTCAGCTGGTAGAGTTCTGTCTGGAGCTGACCGAAGAAGGTGTATGTCCCAGGAAGTGTGTGCTGCAGTCTGTCCGTAGTTTTCCTTGAGGTTTGCTGATCCTTGTTGCCTCTGTCAGGGGAGCACTTCACTCATCTGTCCTCTAAAACACATAGTTTGTATCCAACTTCTTTTTGTGAAGCATATTTTAAAAACTCCAGTCTGTGCTACTCACTGAAGCAACACTGCAGACAATCATGCATTCTAGAATATTTTGGGAGATCTGCTTTTCTGAAACCAGTACATCTTCTAGGTTATGTTCCACAGCCCACACATCCTGCTTCGGTTCAATAGCAGTAAAGGATGCGCAGGCTAAACTTTTAATCAGATAGTGCTACAAAAACAGGAAGTTAAGTGACTCCTGTTGGAAGAGATCCTGAAAACCAAATGGGGTGACTCCAGGAGCTCTTTGGTCTGCTTGTATCCATAATAGAACTCTAATTTTAAGTTGACTTCCTGCTTTGACCCAAATCAGGTGCTGATAATTGAGGGTTTAAAGCTTTTCTTCACCTTTCTTTGCTTAAAGACTGAGTCAGCACAAAGAGGTCATTCAAAAAAGTATGAATTTTTGATTAGTTAAACAGATCTACCAGGTGCCATTCTTCTTGGTTTTTGTTTCAACTTGATAGTTTTCATTTTGGCTTTATATTCTTTGGTTACAGAATGCATTTTAGTAGTGCTTAAGGAAGTAAAAAGCTTTCTCAAATGTTTAGGATATTACGAAGTAGAAAGGTATTTTTAATGTGTATTTTTCTGGTACCTCAAGGTCTGTCGAATGTGCGTGTGTAGAACAAAATCTTTTTGCTGTATCACACAGATGAAACGGCTGTTGCTTTATGTCCCACGTTTCCCAAACAAGAAGCAGTGTGTCCCCGAGGGCAGTGCATGCTCTGTCCCAGAAGGTGCTGGCTGCAGACGTTGTGTGTGCTGTTGTTGTGCATGACACAATTGTCAGGGATTGATAAAAGCAAGCACTCACCAATGTCAGCAGCTTTGGTAGTGCATGCAAGAACCTCAGGATCTTGCTAAGTATGAAACTCATTAGAAAAATTGCTCAGAAACATATTTCCCTGCCATATAATCCTTATTGTATAAGCTGTGCTGTCTTTATGGTGCAGAGGCTGTTGCTTTATGAGCTAATGAACTCCACTGTTCTCTGTGGAGGCTTTTTGTCAGTGTTTGTTGTCTGGTCTTTTGAAAGCTTCACCTTTCTAAAGAGGGTTGTTGGTACAGTTAATTTGTTTCATCACGAGGCAATTTCCTGCCCATCTCCCTGGATTCATTAGATCTTTATTTAAATATCACTTTCTTGCTATTTCTACCGTAATTGACGGGGAAAACGATCTTTTCTTTGACAAGAGATTTTATTTGACAAGAATTTGTCCTTAATTTACTCCTTTCCTTCACAATGGCAGCGGACATTTTCATTGAAACCCAGATAATGCTTTCCACTTCCCATTTAAACACATGTAACTTTACACTTTGAACAATTAAGCATAAGAAGTCACCCCAAAGAGGTAATTTGAGCTGCTTGAATTTCAGAAGGAAGTAAGAGTAGATTCCTTTGTTCTCCCAGGAGTCATCCCTAAGCAGGGCTTAGAAACCATGCAGCCAAAACAAGTGTGTGCCTCTATCCAGAAGGCACAAATTAGCCAGAGTCCAGAGTAATGTTGTTAATTGTGTTAAAGCCTAATTTACTAAACTTGCAACCCTGTCTTGGGCGGGAAAAAAAACCAAATGCAACCCTCTTGTAAGCTCTGCATAGCCACTAATCACAAGTGAATAAACACAGACTTGCTGGTTAAAATAATGAATACACTATTTGACATTGATTTTTCCTCTAGGAGAAGCAGTTCCATGAATGCAGCTCTGCACTACCTGCAGGGTTTCTCACATGGCCCTGGTCTGAGGGAGCCGCCTATGCCAAGATAACACTTGGTGTTCTGCCACTTGCAGCTGTGGTGGCCTGACTGCAGAGCAATGCCTTGGGCAGAGCAAAAGGGAGCCAGCAGCTGTGAGCAGCAACAGCTTCCTGTGCTTGGGGGAGAGGGAAAAGGACAGGAAAAGTTTTGTTTACTAGGACTTTTACCTACCCTGGAGTTGCTGTCAAGGGCCCTGAGTACTTCTAATATGACCGCAGTAAGTAAAGCAAATTGAAAAAACTGCAGGAGGAATGTTCTAAACACAAATACTAAGATCAAATTTAAGTAGTATAAATTCATGATGATACAACTAGGCAGACATCCAAAAATCTTAACCGTTACCTTTATGGCTCTGGCTGCTAGCTGAAAAGTAACTAAGTATACAAGATAAGTGATACTGTTTTTAATAGGAACTCTGATAACTTACAAATAGTTACTTATGTCACATACGCAGTGTTTGTGAATGAAACTGGGTATTTAAATTTAGTGCTATTAAAAGAAAAATGAAAATCACTTCCTGGTTGAGTGAACTGTAACTTCTTGGTTTAGTCCAGTCAGTAGTTATGTCTGTCTTCTTCTCTGACACAGACAGTTTTATCTCTGACCTGGAATACCAGCCATCAGGTTCAACAGAGAAATGGACTCAACATTCAGCACTCATGTCCAACTCCTATGTGGAAAATCTAGAGGGTGAGTCTGCTTACTGAAATGCTTCAATGTTTGAAATTGGAGCACAAAGGAAAGGGGAAAGTGTTTTAAGAGTTCTAAGAGCTACACGTGAAAAGCGCCGTGTAATACTGAAGTATTGCTGTAACTGGACACCTGTGTATTCTGAAATAGTTGGAAATTCAGCATTTGTGGACCAGGTGTACACTCATTCAGTAAAAAACTCCACTCAAAGTATGCAGAGCTGCCACAGAACTTCCTGAGTGCTGTAGGATCTATTAAAACAGCAGAAGTGGATATGAAAATCTTAAGCCAAATATCGGCAAGGTAGAAGAGTGGCCAGATCAGCTAACTGAGAAATTTGGAATGTTTCTCTTTTTCAAAAAGATGAAGCAATGTCCATTTAAATAGATGGAATACAGTGGCGTGCACCACCAGTCAGAGTATTTGGAATACAGGTTCATAACTAGATTTAGAGTTGAATATGCACTATAATTGGGTAAGAATATATGGATTTATTATTTCAGCTTCTGTATTTCACATATAAGCAAGATAATTATGCACTATGACTCTTCTGAATACTAACGATATTAGAAATTGTTGCATGGTATATTGGTCTTATTTGTGTTTAGACTTTAGTGGTTTTCACTTTATTGCAAACATGCCTAAAATGCCAAAGAACTATGCTGTCCCTTTTTTTTCAATATATACACATATACAAATACATTATAAACACTTACAACACATTGTACTTTCTCCATATATTTTTAAAGGATAATACCTGTAAATGTACAGTAGGTTTGGTAACAGTAAAATAACCAAGCTGTGCATAAAACTTTCATACAATTACTGTGTAGACTGATCCTAAGTTTGCTTGTGACACTGAAATGAATCACACTGGTCTTTTGCCAGCTTTCAAGAAACTTAATTCTGCTTTCCTTACCTACCAAAATGTTATTAGTAAGGTAAGTAGCTCCTATTTCAAATGGCAAAGCCAGGACTGTACACCAAACTGACATTCCTGTGTCTTGAAACAGCAAATAAATTAGTAAAATACAAGTTATAACTTAGATTATTTCAGTGTTTTACAGTATATCCTGTGCAGCTCAGAATCTGGTAGGTTCAGAATAATTGTTGAAGAGCAGGAGTTCTTGAAAAATGGAAATTCAGGCTAATAATAAAATAACCCCCAAATACCAGTATCACCAACTGAAAAATAACACACAGGGTGGCAGACCCCAAATTTAGGCCTGTGAAATGTACACTTACAAGTCCCTTTTTTAAAAGGCCACACTAACAGAAACCCAGATCCAGAGAGAAACATATTTACATACGAATGTTAGCATGTGACAAATGCAATAGAGAAACATGACATTTTTAAAAATAAAATATTGGGTATTTTATGTATTTGGGATAATGTAGTGTGGTGTTAATACAAGAAATAGGTTTACACAGGAAAGTAGGATGGTTTTGTACCTTGAAGAATGCTTAATATCAAATCAGACAAGTTAACTGTATCCACTGGTAGTGGATAAGTCAGAATTCTTACAGAGCCAACTTCCAGGCTTAAATTAGGAAGAGCACAGCTTCTAAATTATACTGCTGAAGAGGAGAGCGACTGTGACTGTAGTGTGCTGCAGGAGATCAGAGCATCTACAAAGGCAGGAAATAACTAATGGAGTACTTGAGTCATCCTTTATAGATGGGATAAGTGTGATGACTGCTTCAGGGAGTACCAAAACATGAGGAGAACCCACACAAGGAAATCTCTTTATTTGGTCAAAAGGAGTGTACAGAAACTTCTTGAAAAAATTAAATTTTCGTTTTGTAGCCATTTCAGCATTACAGGCTGTGACATACTTGAAAAGACAAACTGTAGGAAAACAATCAAGCTAATGAAGATATAATAGGTGGTCAGAAGGGTCGAATAGTTGCAAGCAGTCTGCAGATTGTTTATGAAGGTTCATATTACGTGTGCAATTACTCTGCTGTGAGAGAGACTACAAGCTGCTTCCAAAAGCAGAAATCAGAAAAGAACATAAAAGTTATAAAGTTAAATGGGAAAATGTGACCAACAGGTGACAAATCAGTTGTTCAGTTGAAATTAGATAAGTGATGTTAAAAAGTTACATGTATTGAAGTTGATTGTTGAGGAACTAGAGATTCTCATGCCCAGAGTCCTTTGAAAAAGAGACATGTTGCAGGACCTGTCTCAAGGTAAGGTGTCAGTAAAAAGGTTTCAGAGCAGTGACAGTGACAATTGTCCTCAAGTAGATGACATGCCAGACAACAGCTCTGAAAGAGTAAGCAACAGTTCACTATCAACTGTAATGTAGAACCTGATGTAGAGCCTGGGTAAATGTGACGCTGCTGCTGCTCAGCTATTCAGAAGGGTGAAAACCAAAAACTGTCTAGAAACCTCTACAAGAAGATCTTGTGCTTAAAGAAAACCAGGTAGTTAGAGAAAAAGTGGAAATTAGAATAAAGTAAAGAATAAAACCTGCACTCATCAATACCGTGACAGCTGCTCTGTTAACTATTCTCATTTAAAGCTGTCTTGAATTTAAAATGGGCGATTCTATGAAAACTTGCTCAGTAGTGTTAAAAGTAGTCTTGAAAAGGTGAATAAATGCTAGGAATGTCTAGGGAACAGCAGAGAATAAGAAAATGCTACTCCATAGATCTATTTTGTGCCCACATTTTGTCCCTGATGCCACAAAGGAAATAGATGAGTGCCTGTTGTTGGATCTGCTAGAACTCTGCAGCCAGAAAAAGGAATGAGGAGAAAATGCTAAGTATAGTAAAATGAGTGGGGGCCACAGAAAAGGTAATGGAAGATACTTCCTGGGGAAGGAACTAGTAAGTGACCACCAAGTAATCCTGGGGCAAGTTCAGCATGTCTAAAAAGCTTTGCTGCTGCTATAGGGAGTTAAGCTTTGGAATCTGCTGTCACAGAATGTTGCAGTTGACAGAGTTTTGCACAGACCTTAAAAGACCCCAGGGAGAAAAATCCAGATGGGACCATTTGGTGCAAAAGATACTGTCTCTAACTCAGGAGTTCCCTGGGAGAAACACATTTTGGAGACTGATGGAATACTCAGGGGAAGCATTGTTGTGTTTTGCACAAGTCTCTGCTCTTGCCCATTGCAGCCCTAGTGGTCTATAATCTGAACTGGTTTGCCTGAAGTTCTCCATGGAGGTTTTCAGGCAGTATTTTTGAGGTAGAAGAACCTAAAATGCTTGGTAACTGCCTATTAAAGAGATTTGCTTGTCTGTAGAAAGTGTAGATGCTGATTGTAGATTAGTGGCTTCCTGCAAGGAAAAAGAAGTTACTTGTATTATTCCCTGAAAGGCCTATGTAGGTTCAGGAATTTCCTTTTCTTACATTCTTATATAAAATATATATACTTAGATACACTTCTGTTTTCCTTTGTGCTCCAGTACAAAATACTTGTCCCTTAGAACAATGAGAGGGGAAATTAAATGCAGAGCAATTGAGAAGTATGCTAGTATTTGCTTGGCATTTGATTTAAAAAGATAATGCCTTTACTTTTGATATTAGAACTTCAAACACCTTAAAAACATCTTAAGAGAGCTTGTTATTCTAAATTCATAGTTGGCTTTTTTTTTCATTTATCCAAAACATTCAGGAATTTATTATTAGAAGCACCAGCTTTCATGATGATGTCATGCTTCATAACACAAGAGCTTTGTTCTGTTCAAGTCAGTGAACACAGATCACTTTCTGTAGGTGGGAATTTCTCCAGAGGGGTTGGTCAGTACTGGAACAGCTGATAAGATCAGCATCCATAGCTCTGGGTGTCACTCACTGCACAAATGGCTGAGCTGTTCAACCTAACTTTAGATCTTAAAACCCTGGATTGCAAATTGCAAAGTTTGAAGAGCTCATCCTGAGCAGTCTGGCTGTCAGGCACAAACAGCCGGAGCTGTGGCTGTGTCAGCTGCCTCAGTGACCAGAGGCAGAGTCCTCGGCCTCAGAGGCAGGGGAGGCCTCAGTGCTTCCGCGGCTTCCACTTGTGCAGTGAGCAGGGACTGGAAACAGGCACACAGAGCACAATGGGAAATGGAAACCATGGGAAGAACTCAGTAAAACAGAGTAGGTTCTTGCTCTTATTTTACAGCTTGACAGCAGATCCAAAAGTCAGAACCACTTCTACCCTATTCCACCCATATGGATGTTAGGATGCTGCTTCATTTTTTGCAATTTTTGATTTTGTAGGCTGGAGCCTCTATCTGACATTTGGTGCTTTCTCAGTGCAGTGCATTGCTCCTTTTTCAATGCAGCACAGAGAGGGAAGAACAAACAAAAAAAAACCCAAACAAACAAAAAAACCAAACAAACACAAAAAAATCTTTGCAATATAGCAGTATCACCAGTATTGACCAGGCCAATCTAATATGTCTGCAGCGTATTTTCTCCCCACCAATGTAACTTCTGTTCGGCACAATCTATTTTTAACTGTTAGTATAAATTTGCCAGCCAGCTTACATTCAGATAAATACTAAGGGAGGAAAAGGTGAAACTATTGCAAATAAAGTAACAGCTGAAATTCTGAAATCTGGGAAAACTGCCAAAGAGGTCGATTACATAGAGAAAAGTTGTTAAAATAATTTCCATTTCACAGCCTGATACTAAAAAAAAAAAAAAAAGGAGAAAAAACTTATTAAAAAAACCCCTGTATCACATTTTGATTTGTGCCATCTCTGACAAGTTTTCAAAGTGCATTTATCACTGTTGTATGGAGGAATATGCCACGTGTGTACACAGTGTAGTGTGTGCACCCCTCTTTCTTTTCATCTGCTCCAGTCATTATTTCAGGGTTAGTGACCTGGAGTGTTAGCACAGAAAACATTTTGTAACATTTTTGATGTCATCTACTCAGTTGACACTGATCATCCAGAATGATTTTAGGTGTTAGTAGGTACCAAATGACTATTAAATATTAGCAAGGCCTCTGTAATGATTTTGTGTATAAGACATTTCTGGTTCCTCCTGAGTTGAGGAGCAAGTAGAGGTCCAGGCTATGGGATCAGCAGTCAACACCTGACACCACAGGTACCAGACAGGCAGGGATTTAACTGGAGAGGGCAGTGGACTGAAAAGTCAAGGTCTGCTTGCGTAACTGCTCACCTCCATCTAAAGTCTGATGAGATTGGCTCTCTCCAAAGAGGCAGCAAAAGTATGAACTACACAACACACATGAACCTGGCAGACAGAGCACAGAGAACCTGCAAAACAGCCTGGAGATCTCTAGTGCTGAATCCCAAACAAGCTCTGCAGCCTTCCCCTGGAGACTTGTGCTGAAGAGAGGAAATGGTATCAAATACAAGGAGGCTTAACAAAGCCATGCATGCTGCTTTCCCAGTGTCTAGTTGCTAATGGGATGGCTATAAAGGTTAAGCACAAGGGAGTATGAAATCTTTCTAGCTATATTTTTAGGACAGAGTAGCCCTTGCAGCCATAGTCAAAACTAGGAGAGGTGAAATAAAGTGTTTTTTTAAAACAAATTTGCTTTTGTGTGTAAAGCATCATCAATAGAGCCTGAGCTTGTCCTTTCTCAGAATTGTTGGAATTTATTTCCTCTCCCTCTTTGTCACCTGAAGAATTTGAGTTTTCCTAGACACTATTGTAGAAAACCTGTATTTATGCTCATGAATTAAGTTTTCTGTTTTAATCACAGACTACTATATGTTGTGTACTTGCCCCTCAGAAGGTGACATGTCATGCATTCAAATCCTGACCTTTGGATTTCTCTTTTAGTCTTTAATACAAAAAGGAAAATGCTATGTGATTTCACCTTCAGCCTTGTACATTTTTATGCAGGATTTTATCTCTTCTTACTGACTACATGATTTACATTTTAAACTGCTTTAATTTATACCATTTCTCATCAGAAAGACAAGTTCTGATAATGCTGGTATTATATTACTATTATATGTGCCATGAAAGATTAGAGACTGATCTGAGCTGCTGCATTCTGCACGTTCTGCTTTCTTTGAAGCATTTATTTTTACCATCACCTGTACCTCATCTAATCAGTGGAGACTCTTCTGAAGTCTGCAGGCTCCCCCCAAGTCCATTTGTTGGATACAGAGTTCCAGACAGCTGAAATGGACCTTCCTGGAAAGTATAAACTAGGAAGATGTGTTAGTTGGGAGACCAAAGTCTGTGAAAAAACACCTTGGCCAGACACAGCAGGAAATGCATTTTGGCCTTTTCTTGAGGCCTGCAAGGTGCTCTGGCAGAACACTGATTTACATTCTTATTTTGAAAAAAGCACGCTTGAATACTGGTTGGGTTTATAAGTTAGCAATTCTTACGAAGTCACTGGGACAAGTAAGACTTCTCCACTAGAATTCTCTGTTGGAATGAAGAGATGGTCCTGCATTTGCCTAAGAAATCGTAGATGTTTCTAATGGAAATCCATGTAAACCAGATAAATCTGTATTCACCATGTGCTAAAAGTAGTGCAAAACAAAGCACTGAGCTGCAAAACAGCTTCTTATAAACAAATCCGTGATTATTTAGAACAAAGCAACACAAACTAACTTGTAGTTTTAATACTCTACATAATGACTCCTGCAGAAGTTTGGCAAATAAGATCCCATGTGACCAGCTATTGTCTTCAGTGTAATGCGTTCTAAGGAGAATGCAGTGCCAATGGCTACGTGCTGTTCAGGTAAACACCTCTGCCTGTGGGAACCACAAACCACTGCAGGATAGACCAGTTCGTGCTGATGGTGCTAGCACAGATACCCATCAGCCATCAAAACTTAAGGGAAGTAACTGTCTAATAATTTCAAAATATTGAACTTCAAATAGTTATTTTTAATGTTTTTGTTGTAGATAAGAGCTGTTGGAGGTTCTTAGAGCAAGCTAATGAATGCCCTGACAGAAGCTGGTGGAGCACAGTTCTTACAAATAATCATCTATATTTTGTTTAAAAAATAAAAGTCTTGGGGTTTTTTTAGCAGATGTTTACTTATGCATTGTGTTGGCCTAACGAAAATACTTGGGAGAGTGCCCTACCTGCAGTCACACAATTTTCAGTGTCGTAGTGCAGTTAAGTTAATTGAATGACAGGTTTTTTTGAAGCCAGATAAATTGCAAATCTTGTAATGCTTGAGGGAATTGGCTTTTCCATAGTGTGTGTGACCTGTTTGAACCTTTGGGCTGCAATACTGTGTGTAACAAGCTGTCCTTGCATTCCTGAGGAGAAAACCATTGCAGGTGCTCAACTCATGGATAACAAACACCTCCTCCATTACACACAGGGCTGTGACATGGGGTGGTTTTAAAGCTTTCCAGAGCAAGTTAAAAGAATATAGATACAACCTCTTTTCAGAGGTGGATTTTATATAAGTTACAGAGACTTCAGCATATTCACAATATTAATATGTTTTCTTTCAGAACCACTTATGATCCTGCTGCCATGAAGGGCAGTGCTCAGGCTGTTCAGTGCTATAAACACAAAGAGCAATTTACATCGCCTGTAGATTGATTTTGTTATGCTTCTACCAGACAGGAAGGGTTAGTAGGAAGCTAAATCCTGCTATGGAAAATTAAGGAAGCATTAAGAAAGGTGGTGAAGTGCATCACCACTGTTCTGTAGTTACCCAATGGAGAAAAAAGTAGCAAAAGCCTGGGTTCCAAATCTGTTTAAGATGTTCAATAGAAGCAGCTTATTAGCAGAACAGAACATTCTAAACACAAGAACAGTCCTTAGTCAACAAAAGGATCCCATTAAATACCTGTTTATAGAAGGTCCAAGCAAACTCATGCCAATGATTAAGGAAGAGCCTCTACAATTCAGCATATTCAAAGTCTTGCTGAGCAAGAGCTACTATAACCTACTGCCCACTCAGTAATAGGAATCAACAGTCCTGCTTGCCTCTAACAGTGAAATAATAATTTAGTTCTTGGTTATAATCCAATATTTTTCTAAAATTTGTCATTATTATTTAATGTGATTTTTTTCATGTCCATGTAGAATTTTACTCAGTTTTCTTTGATAACATTACCATGGTCCATTTTTGTAGAATAGACATTTCTATCACTGCTTTTACACTTAGTCTTTAAAATTATCATTTTAATCATCTGCCAACCTCAATTGTCCTGCAATCAAATTTATAGGATTTCGAGTAAGACTGCAAAATTATCATTTCTTAATAACTTAGGTTAACTTTGTCACATTCACAGAGGTGTCTCTCACTTTTAAGTAGTACAAGTTGATTAAACTTTGCTGAAGTTGACACACATGGACACACAAACTGGCCTGCGTATTAGTCCATCCTAAATCTTCATTATACAGAAATTGACAAAATTTAGTTACTGTGGTTTCAGAAATGCAAGTATTCAGAAAACTGGCCCATTAATAGGTATGTAGTGTTTAAAAAGAATATTCTATTAACCCAAATCCAAGTTCTGAGGAAGTTCTGTAAGTAGCTTGAAAGAGCCAGGAGTTCTTGAGTTATTTGTTGTGCCCATAACACTCTTGAACAGAAGTTTTGTGGGGAAATCTGTATTAACCTGATGGATGCTGTGCCTCTCAGTTACCTGCGTGTCATGAATAGTCATGTGCTTGTTTTCTTCAAGGGGCTTAGGGAGTTTCCAGCATGGATTATGGCAGGACTTTTCCCCCCCTTGGTTAACTGTTGCTGAAGCCAGGCTCCTCATTCATCTTCTGTTATGTAACAGCATCAAGGCTTAGCACTGAAAGTATTTCTTTTTAAAAGGGTTATAATGATGAGTTCTGCCTTTTGGAAAGCATAAAAACTATCACTTTTTAATATTTCTTCTTTCTTTATAGTGAATGAGATCATAGGAAGAGATATGTCACAGATCTCAGTGTCACATGGAACAACGGTGGCCAGCCAGTCTGCACATACCTGTCCTGGATCTCTGGAGACAAGAATATCTGATGGAATCCAGTAGTGGATAAGCTAACGACTCAACATCCATGAAAACGTCACAGTTTCTCTGAATATTTCTTCATCCTCTTCCTCTTTAGACTTACTGTGCTTCCAACTCTGTGGCCTTCATGAACTGGAACAGTGGATCCTTGCAAAGCCCTTTTAGTGGGTTACATTTTTGATGTAGAGACAGAGCATTTTAACTATAGTTCCTCAGATACTGTAAAGAGACTTCTTAAAATGGACACACAGAATCTACACCAGATATTTTAACTGTTTTAAAGTTACAAACAAGCTTTGCTTTTTGCATTTAAATAGAATACTTTTATAATGTAAGTGCTTCAGATGTGTGGAGATGTTAGTTTGCTCTTATAATATTCACAGTCCTGAATGTGGAAAAAGATTTAATGCACATCTTCAGTGTGCTGCTTGCCCTTAGAGGTAGTATAGTTTGTAACTGATGATTTGTAACACCTTTTGGTCATTTTGGAAAGCCTTTAAAGCTTCTATTGTTTATTTTTTTTCTTAATAAGATCTTCCAGTGGCAAATCATACCTGTCATCTGAAGCCAATGCCACGGAAGCCATTGTGTATATGAATACTGTAGTGTTTTCTTTCTTAGATTCATAGGAAGCAAAGCCAAATGTAGATCTGCACTTGTTTATAAACTGAAAATGTTACTTGATAGGCTGCAAAAAGACCATTCCATCATGAAAGTGTTGGGATAGAAATTACATTCCAAAATTTAACTTCTATAACTTTGTGGATACTGTTCCTGATCTTTATTAGCACAGGCTCCTTCTTGAAATAGCTTTTTTCTTAGAAAGTTACATTTGTAATCAAATTTGAGCAGTAGGATTTTAGATTAAAGAACAGCAAGATCAAAGCCATGTTAGATACAGGAGAAAATCTAATGTTTGCTGAGGATCTAAATGTTCCCATTATCCCTGCAGAATAGGGTTTTGAGATCACCAATTCAGTGGCATTCAAGTTTTCAATGCAATAAATTGTTTGATCACAGCTGTATCTTTTATATGCTGTATGCCTGACCATGCCACTTGGAAGTCCTGAGGAGATGACAGTTATGGTTCCTTAAATTCAGTCTGGATTTAAACGTCAGTTTGCTAAAAAGTAATTTACTGTGAATTAGTGGCTAGGCAGTATAATGTGTTCATGTTTAATTGTACAGGTGTGAAGCAGGAGCTACCAAAGAAATACACAAGATTCATCACAGCAGCAGTAAGCTCTGTGCTGTGCTCTGAGGCTGCATCTCCCTTATCCACATAATCTGATGAATTTGAAATTATCTGTTTGCATCGTTACTTAAAAATCTCTGGCCTTTACAATTAGACACCATAGAGAGGATCCAACACTGCCTGTGGAGGTCACACACATTTCCCTCCCCCAGGAATCACTCATTTACAGAGCTCTCCTCCATGGAAGAGGCAGGGTACACCACTCATGGCAAAGGAAGGTCAGCAGTACATGGAACCTCAGAATAGGCAAGGTATTCCTTTTAGTTGCTCATTTGGGTCAGCCATGACAGTCTAATGGAAATTAAGAGTGAATTAATGCAAAGAATTAGAAAATTGGAAAGAATATTTGCATTGGATCCAGTTCAGAGGAGTGTGGCCATTTTAGCAGTTCAGCACATGGGGAGCACATGCCTCTGTGTAGACTCCAAATGAGTGAAGGGGTCTGACAGTGCAGAGCTGTGCTGAGTTACAGCACCTGAAGAGTAAACACAGATTCTGCTGATGTTGCATTTTGGCAAACAGTCATGGGGAAAACTTTCCATTGAACCTTTTTCAGGCAAAACCTTACACCTGAAGTGAAGTCAGTGCCCAAGCAATACCACTACAGCAGCTGTAATTGCATCTCTGTAATAGCTGAATCATGAACTTTTAAAGACCATATATTAAGGGGGTAAAATTATAATTTTATCATGTACTTCCTTTTAAGAGTGCAGCCTGAGGCTATTAACTTGATGTTTCATCATTATTTCAAAAAACTTAATGCAAGGCCACTGTGTACTTGCTGGGAATCTTAAGCATCCTTTTTGTGAATGTACTGTTCAATGGTGCAAATCTTGACATTTGCAAGAAATAATTGGCAGGGCTGGAATCTGAAAAGTGTGATATTGTAATTGTCCCTCAGCAATGGTGCTTTACTCTGTCCTCTACTCATGTATGTTAAAGATCCTAGAAAGAACTCACATGCTCAGAAATACATCTACTTACATTTTTAACACCTTCAAAACTAAGCAAACCACACAATGCTGTAAACTATGTAATTGTCTCAGAGTGTGTGCTGGTGGCAAGGCATGTTCCAGTTTCATTCATGTATTGGGTCTTTTGCATTAACCATTGTTTGTAGGAGAATTCTGATTTAAAAGCTTTTCATACTGTATGGGATTTATGCTCCTTTATCCTGCTGGTACAGACTCTCCTTGCAAGTTCTCCAAGTAGGTGGAATTCACACTGTACCTAAAATATAGGAGCCCAAACAATCCGGAGTTGCTATGCACTAAATTTTCTGATGCCTTTAAATACCTTGATGCCTGTAGACATAGAAATGCTTTCCTATTTAAAAATGAAATTTAAAAAAAATATAGCTTTGGATACTAAAGCAGTTTTGTATTTGCCTTGTAAAAGCTTCAATACAAGGGTCTTAATTTTATTTTAGCTTGTGTGATAACGTAGATACAGACTGTTAATCTTGTATAATTTTAGTGGTATAAAAAGCACACAATCTCTATTGGACTATGCAAATTTAATTAAACAACAGAACCCGGCAACTGTTAATATTTTGTTGGCATCCACTTCCTTGCCCTTAAGACCTGTCTTCTCCCTGAGTACTTTTCCAAAAATTTGTAATAATTTAGATTATCCTGAAGGAAAGCCTTAATGATGAGGTAGCTTTTCTATAAGGAGGGTCAAAGATCAATGTTTAGGAAAAAAAATAAAGGGGTAGCATATTAATCCAGGGGGACAGGGGTGAGTTCTGAAATTACCATAAACTAGCGATCTGAATTTCTGTAGTAAAACTTACCTGTTATCAGGGGAACTGCCACCCTTTTTAAACCAAAGAATGAAAATAATGGTTTTGTTCTGATACAAAGCTTTGAAACTCTATTTTTGATACTCATAATGGATGTCCTTCCTTGAGGTTTGGAAATCGTTCAAATTGAAGTTTTATATTTAAAAATGTGGGACAATAAAGATTAAGTTCTAGATGTTTACAGAGCCTTGTATTGTAATTTCATGTACATTTTGTATTTTAAACATTTTTGTAAGTTATGGTTGCAGTGCTACTTGCAGAAATAAAGGGAAAAACTTGCATTTAGGCTCTTAAATCATAGTGTTCAAATAAATAAAAATAATGCAAATGCATTGTCATTTATTTAAAATGCAGACTCAGACACAGTGGGAGGAAACTCCGTTTGTGATGCAGTGGTAAGCAGCTGTGCCAAGTTGTGACACAGGAAGTGAGGGACACTGGATATTCCCCCTGGAAGAGTGGTGATTTTGAACAATCTGATAAAGTTTGGGGCTCAGAGAACCTCCTGCGTAAGAAGTGAGCAGCAGTGCAGGTGGAGTATCTGTTTGCACAACACTGCTGCTTCCCTATTTGCAAGTGTCATTGTTTCAATTAGACAATCATAAGATTATTTTGAAAATTTTTTTCCAGAAGTTATTATGCAAGGGAGTTCATCATAAACAGTAATTTCCATTCCTAAAAGTATATTATCATGGGCAAGATGCAGTTAAACTGTTTCTGAAATAAATGTGAATTTCCTACAAAGTTTAAATTATTTGCCAAATCTTGGCTGATCAAGCAGTACCGAGGGAAATCCCTTTGGGCAAAGTCAGCCCTTAAAATCTGTATCTCATCTCAGTGCTCTTGGTGCTACTGAAAAGGTTTTTATCTCCCTTGCAGTTCCTTACCGGGCCCTTTCCTTACCCGTGGAATCTCGCAGTGACGTGCGGGACTGTTCCAAACTGAACACGGAAGCAAAAGCTCCGGCCTTTGGCTGCCGGTGCTCACCTGCAGGGCAGAGAACAGGAGCAGGATCGCAGGGATCACGGCTCGCATTCCCAGGGACAGCACGGCCAGGGCGGGATTAGCCTCCCTTAGAGTGCGTGTCCCGGCCGATTACCTTCAGCGGTGCTTTCAGCTATAAATACAGCAGAAAGGGGATGCTGAAGTGCCACCAACCGAATGCACGGTAAATATAGCCGAGGTTTAGTAAAAATAACCCCGGCGGTTTGAAAGCTGTTCACGTCTTTTGTAGGGTGATTACCCGGGGTATAATTAGCACAGACCGACACCAGCAATAAGCCATTGACTCCTTTACCGTCAAGTCAAGTCGCCTTTCAGATGCAAATAGGCTGGAGGCTGCTTCCCTCGGACTGGTGGGGTAGGACAGGAGAGGCTCTGCAGTCACGCCAGGGCGGGTAAAGCTGAGCGCTGACACACACACGGCTGTTGCTGCAGAGACGAGACTTTATTCCAGGCAGGGTGAAAACGTCGGTTCTACCTTGCAAAACACTGGTTTGGTATTTCAGGTAATCAGAGAGAAGGAACATCCTGTTAAAGTCAGTTCCTTTAGAAGAGTAGCCAGAAGTTTGTTCATTTAGGACCCAAACTCAAAGGAAATGCTGCCAGAAATCAAGGCCTTTTAATTCTCGTATTGTAGCCAGTATTTCCTTACAATATTCCACGGCATTACTCGTGCTGTCTTCTTCCTGCTGCTTGTTTCTGGACCTCTCTCCCTCCCTAACTCAAAATACCACTGTATGCTCTGAATCCACCACGTACTCCACTGGAGTGAGTAAGATGAGGACTGAGCTGTTTTCTCCCCACATTTTTTCTTTGCCCCTTGGCTTCAATTAATTTACAATAATGGTGTTCATGAACTAGCCACTGCTGTAGTGAGTGAAGTATTAAGGCATGTAAAAGGCCATGGAAAAGAAAAAAGGATTTTCAGTATATTTAAATTCATGCATGGTTTTGCATGCAGACTTCTCTGGTAAAGGAGGTTAACTTCTATTCTGCCTGGTAAAAGGATAATGTTTATCAATCAATCATTCTTAACACAAAAAGCATTGTCATTTGCAGAGATCCTCTAAGAAGTTATTTTACAATAACATAATGTTAGCTTTGTTAACATTTGCTAGATGCAAAAGAAAACAAAAGGAAAAAAGACTAACATACAGAAGCAATAGAGAAAGAATATTTACTTTCCAAAGACTTGGATGTTCCATGGATCTTGTTTTTGAAGAGATTGATCCACTAGGAAAGTCAGGCTATACAAGTTCTCAACCTGTTTCTGCAAATGTAGAGTTTTCATGTCACTAGGGGTTTTTTTTATTACTAGGAACTGAAAAAGATAATACTTATCTCTTCCTTACTGTCATTGCTGTGACACCTGCTGGTAAGAGCTGGAAGAATGTTTGTAGTGTGTGCTTGTTCTTTTCTGTAATTTTTGATCATAGAAAAGTAATGCACCTAAAGAGGACTCGATAAGAAAATATCGCTTGGGAATGCAGTGCTGGATAATCAGTGGTATCATATGAAATAAGTTGGAGGGAAAAGGGAACAACTACTCTTAAAAGTTCCTGTGACAATGGAATGATAAATGACTGATGACTTAGAAAGGTCCTTCTTGTAATAAAAAGCAGGAAAGACAAGGAAGCAGTGTGCTGAAATCCTGACAGTTGAGAAGGCAAATATTTTCTAGAAAATGGGCAATTATAAAATACAATAACCACCCTACACATGAACAACTGCAGCATCTCTCAATAAACACCTCCACGCATTAACAACTGCGGATTCTTGTATCAAAGACACAAGTTCCTAAGCCCAACTTCATATACTAGAGGTGATGGCTGTAACACCATCGATTGAGGCTGGGAAAGAGCATTTCTTAGGACAAAACATGAAAGGTCAGGGCTGCGTTCCTGAACTTAGCACAGTTCGGGACAGCAGCTGTGATGGATTCATCTCTGCCACGGCAGCAGCACCACTGACCACTACAAAAGAGTTGGGTGCCAGCCTACATACATCATAACTTTTTTCTGCAACAAAAGTAAGAGCCGGCAAATGCTCTGACAAGGAAACGGCAGAGTCCGCCAGACGGACAGACTCAGAGATCCCCGGTGAAGCCTCCCAGGATGCCTTTGTTTCTCCCATGCAAAGTTGCCCCAGTTCTGTTTCCCTGATTGGCCCGTGGATTCCCCTGCCCCTTTTTCTCTTATATGCCACAGCCCCGCCTGTGTCCTGCCCCCCANAGCAATAAAAGGATATGTTTGTAAATATCCCATGAACTCCCTGGGTGTATCCATCAGCCAAGTCGTTCTTGCAATGTGTTGGAAAAGGACAAGACAAACTTCTAGCAGTCAGTATGTCACTGTCTTCAAGTAGGAAATTCTCTAAGAATGATGCAAGAACAGATTTTTCCAGTCTTCAGTCATTTGAACAGAGCTGCTGCACAGCCTGTCCAAAGCACTGGTTTTCTGTGATTTAATGAATTAAGGTTTGCTTTCAAGGTTTGCCATTTTAAGAACTGCACCGTAATAAAGGTAAAGGTGCAACAACCTTTTACAGGTCAGAAACAGTTGCAGTTGACAGCAGATGTGCAGATTTCCAGTTTAACTGCCACTGGTTCAACTTTACCCTGTGTGTTTTCTAGGCAGGGTCTCCACGTGGAAATGTTGCTCACAGGACATTAATCCTCACACCTGCCTGACACAGCAGCTCATGCTCAAGTCTGTGCTGGGTGATCAGTTCCTTCTGTAATTGTTTCTGTCTCCAGCTGCACTGATCAGCACACACAGTTTTGCCAGTACATGCATTTCTTCATTTCCATGTTCCCACCATTTCTTCCCTTACCGGGAATAAAAATTTGCTAATAAAATCTTCAACAGAAAGCAAATATGAGAGGTCAAGGATAACTTTATTCAAGTGACAGCAAATACCACCCTGTGACATTTGTCTGGCTGTAGTCACAGTAGCTGGAGGAGGAGTATGAGCCATCAAGCCAATAGGACAAATAAGGCAATACTGAAACTGAATTAAGTGCTACTATGGGATTAGTTTTTTCTAAGGATATGAAAAAAGACTCTATGCCAAGAATGTCATCATTGCCATCTGACCTCACCACTGACAGAAGTTATAATGGAAAAGTTGCACAAACAATGAAGGATAACAAGCAGTCCAACACTGGCCAAGTGCTGAGCTGAATGACATCGTGGCTTGGAGAGGCACAGCCATACATTTTGTGGCTGTCAGCAGAGTTTGCTGAGAGACTCAAATGCTGCTTGTCTGAGCCTAAACCCTTTGGAACTAATCCAGCTGCTAAAATGACACTGGAGACCAGTAAGGTTTCCTTAGCTAGAAAGAGGAATACAAAAACATACAAAAGACAGAGAAAAGGGGAAAAAAAAAAAAAAAGAGAATATATTTTGGTTACCGAGCAGGTCTGTCTCCAGTTACAGGCTTCCACTCCCACAAACGGCTGACCTCAACTACTTCACAGCTGAAAGCAGGGAAATCACAAAGTTTTTTTAAAATATACTTTTTAGACAGCAGTGAAGCTGCAAAAACCATCTCCCAGATAAGCAACAGTTGAACATATCACTGGCTAAGCAGGTCATGTTCTGGTGTTAATTGTTCAGTTTTCTGTGCCATTTGTGCCCTCCTGCCCGGACACGCCCCCCCCCCCCCCCGGAGACTGTGCCTTCATGACTTTGTATCATTTTCACATATATTACACTAAACTCAGTACTTCTTCCAACAGCACATGAACAGCAGGTCAAACACCATCTGGACCAGATGAGTTAAAATGGAATTCTACCATTTATGACAAAAAACAAATTCCTGTTTGGTTGGAAGGACATGACCTAAAAAAGTACAATTCTGAGTGACATTAAATATTGTATTTAAACAGCCACTCAGTCTTTCATAATCAAAGTAGAAAAAATTTAGAAAGCAATTAAATGCTATTTTTACACTCCGCTTGTAACATAGTTTTCAAGCTACCTGGTGTTTCTTTCATCCAAAATACACTCGGGTGGCTTATGCATCACTGAAGACCACTTCGCAGACAGTAGAGATTGTGCTGCAGATGGGCCCAACAAGTAGAATCAGCACTGGCTCCATGCAACATAAAATATCATCAGGGATGAAGTTAACAAAAAAGAAATCACGTTATTGAGATTCAAGGAGCTCCATTGTTCAGTTGTTCTGGAAGTGTCCCCCAAGCTCTCAAATTTGTTTAAACAAGCAATCACCGTCAAACCTTCATCCGGTGTTACTGACACTCTCTGAGTCACATAGATACCCATCAGGATCCTGCTCTCAACAGCAAAAGGACTTTTTTCAGGATTACTTTTTTTTTAAGAAGACGAACTGCAGCTTGAGGGTGGGGCCGCGGGTGTCATTTAATTCACGTAGAGATCCTACACAGTTCTAATTCCCCCCAAGAAAAGTCAGGGGTAAGAAAAAAGCTGACAAAGGACAGATCTCTGGAGTCTCTTTTTCTGGCAAATGATGTGTGAGTGCTCACACAACACACACCTGAATCCAGGTTAGACTTTGTGGGATCACAAAGACACAGACATTTGGCTTAAAGCAAGAAGTTAATGGCAAACCAGCTTTAGCTTTCTATTTGCAACTGAGAAGGAGGTTTAAGATCACATGCAGTTTGAATTATTTCTCTCCATTTGTGTATTTTGAATCACTTTACTCTCAGTAGGACTCCCACAAAACAAATATAAGCAAGCAGGAACAGGAGATGTAATCTCACATGCAGAAAGGTCGCTGAGGGAAACAGCTCTGGTCTGCCTGCACTGAACCAACCAGGGCTCATCAGGAGGTTCACAGCCTCTACAGCTGCCCCCTGTACCAAACTCCAGTGAAGCCCCTGCTGCTTCTAGCTCTAATTAATTCCTGGACTATCTCACAGCTAGAAGAGGCGAATGGCTCACAGCTAACCAAGATACAATGAATCCAAAAGCGAATTCTGAAAGAGAAGCCTGAATTTCTGGTAGCACTGCTAATTCTTCATCAGAGGGCTGACCACAGATGAGTTCAGAGGAGATTTGCTTATAGAACAGGAAAATGCTAGGAAGCCTATGAAAGAGAAAATGTTGGAAATCTGGTCCCCCCCGAGTGGTGCTCGGTAGTGTCTGGTCTCTCTCAAGAGCCAGCAGTAAGGTGACATAATCACAGACTGACACAGGGCCTCTGTGAAGCTGTTCCACAGCAAGGGGCAACATATATTGAAGGGGAAGAATTCCACACCTCATTGAGGCAAAACACCTGAGCAATTTAGGAAAAGAACTGATGCTTAATGGGTGGAAACGTTTACATAACTATGGAAGGGAAACAGCCTTTATTGTAACTAAAAGGGTGGCCCAACTCTCCTACTCCAGAGAAGAGTAGGATCTGGAAGAAAGGGGGTATCAGGTGAGATTAAACCTGTATAAATCTTCTAGAAGACTTGAAAGGGAATAATGGCCGTAAAAGTTATAGACACCCCACCAAAAATGTGGAAGACGCAAAGGCTAAACCCTTTAGTAAAGTTATCAGAAGGGGTAAGAACAAAGCTGGTTACTGCATAAAGAGACAGCTTTCTCACACAGTATAAATGCAACCAGACTAAACATGGGGCTGGTTGTTTATCTATTTCTACTCCTATGTCTTTTTTAAAAACAAAACAACTAACCTGATTGCTCTGAGCAGTATGATTAAACACAGATTCACAACCTAAATCACACTTAAGTCATGCTAGTTAAAGTAATCTCGGTAACTGTAAGGCATTCCTTACCCTCACACATGGTGAATCTAAAAACTGAGACCTCAGGACATTTTAGCAAATGACCCAGCCACCCAGCACTTCATCCACTCAATTGAAACACCAACAGAGCAGGTTCCCCATTCAAAGGGCACAGCTCCAGGAAGAGTTGCAGCACATGTGCCAGAGAAGCACAAATGATTCCCAGTAGCTGTTGGCCATACTGGAGGCTCCCTGCTGGGAATTCAGTTTTTGAAAATACACTAGAACTTCAAGGCTCACACAGGGCAGAACATCACAACACTGAACAAGTTTTGGTAAAATACATGGATATCTTAGGATGGACTAATAATTCAGTATCACTGTAGCATAGACAGTTTGTGCTATAATTTTGTTTTAACCTACTTTCTATCATGAGGTACTTTGAATAAATGCTGAAAAAATCATGTCAGTCACCAAGAAGACAGTCTCCACTCAGTTGGAATGCAGCAAGTGTTTAATATTTAAAAAGTCAAGATTCAAGAAATATCATGTCCAGCTGAAATAAAGGTGAGTTTCAAGTAGGTATTACGTAATTATCTGGGTTTGTGCGGGCCACTAAGGTAAATGTTTTCTTAAGCAATCATCATTTGAGTTATTTTCCACTATGTCCCACAGAGATAACATAAAATCTCTGTTAAGTACTATGATCTCCAGTTCCCAGAACTCAATGTATGTTTTGGTTGACATTTCAGGTCACATATAGAATGCATTTTAGAGTCTTACTGGTTATAAAGCGCACCTTTTAATCCCACTATTTGCAAACATATTGATCACAAGCTGTTCCGTCACCGATCTTTCCCATAACTCTAACTTTCAACAATCCACAGCTTTATCAGCAATTTCCCTCCCTACTCCCAGAAAAATTCACCATCTAAAGTCAGCCCCACACCAAGGGAAATTTAAGCTGCATTTGTTCTTTCCCCCTCCATGCTACTTAAAGAGTCCATATCAGATTCCTCTTGGGAGAAGAAAAGGACCAGTTCCCAGTTAGGATCAGGTGGGTTCGGGTGGTGCACTCATACCCAGCCCCCGGCTCTCCCTGTACTCCCAGAAGAAGAAAACGTGTGGGGAGGAGGCAGGACAGAGCTACTCAGGCGCTTTTCTTATCTGCAACTCACATCTGCAATGGCAGCAATGCCTCCTGCCAGCTCTTGGTTAGATAGCATTATCTCACCCCATTCTGTTGCTATTATTTCATATTTAAAGTCCTCCTTTCCAGTTCCAAAATTCTGCTGTTATGAAAAGATGCTCTGGTTCACCTAATGCCTTATTTATGCCCCAGCATCACATTCACTTAACTAACAGATGGCGGCTGACGAACCCTAGAAATTTTTAACACATGCTTCTAGTTTTATTAATTTAAAAGTAATAAATAATTTATATATAAACAATTAATCTGATGTCCCTCTCTTGTTCCAACAGCAGTAAAGAAGCATCCAAACCACACAAAACAATTGCTTCAAACACCACCCATGCACAACTGCCCAGAAAGTCTTCCATCTGCCCCTGCCACTAAAGGTACTACCTGAAAGCCGGTATTGCACAACTGGTGGTTTCCACAAAACAAGTGCAAAACTAAAGAAATGGACACATGAAAGTGTATTTAAGAAAGGTAGCATTAATTCTTACAGAACAGATTCCTGGTATCCCACACTGGATGCCTCAAAAAAATCAAGTGAGAAGAATCCAAACAAAATAACCCTCTATAGACTTATTTTCTAAAAAGTAGTGCAGAATTTTGCACAGAAAAATCTCCTTTGTAAGAAAGAAGATACCTGGCAAAAGAGGCTGGATTCAGAGGCATGGCCAGGTAGGTCTGATGATTCAGTGAAGGCTTTCAGGCAGAGGAGCCATTTTGGAAGTAAAAAACCGTGTCCTTCAGAGAAAAAGTGTTCCTGCTATAGTAGGGTTAAGAGGAAATCTTTGTTGTTCACTCAGTGTTGGGAACATTTAAATTATTTTCTCTTTTTTGTCTGCATAATTAAGGCTGGCCTTGGTTGGCCTTCCAGCAACTACTGTAGCCACTCCAGTGGCTTCACACAGCTGGAGCAATGTTTACAAGGGTTGCAGAGCCGAGCTGTTCTCAGAACAGGCTGGGTGGGCTGGGAGCAGGAGGCACAGAGCGTGCTCACCCTGCACAGCAGAGCCGTCTGTTCACCAGCATCGACCCCGATCTCCGCTCCCAGCTCCCCTTGAAAGCCAAACCATCCACCTCACTTTGTCAGGCACGCCTTGATACTTCCTATAAATACCCTCCCATTAGCCTGTCCTCCCAGAAATGTCCATTAAATTACTTTTACAGCAGTGCGGAAAGGTTTATTTATAAAGCTCCACATTAGCAATCTTTTAGGGAACACTGCAGCAAGATAAATGCAAAGGGATTTTTGAAAGAGAGGAATGCTTTCCCATCATGAAGCATTATCATGAGAACATTATCTTTAATACTTTAATAGAGTTGAGACAAAAGGCTGTATGTGTGGTTTGATTATTGGTCTGAAGTGAACTGCATTTACTGTGTTCACAAAAAATTACTTAAAAAACTCAACTTTCTTTGTGCCTCAGAGTGAAAGTCTGAACAATTTATGTGAGGGGGAAGGGGTGAGCTAAAAAAAAAATCACAAGTTGCTGATCTTATTCACTGTTGAGATACTATGTGGAAAACAAAGATAATTTTAGACTAAATATTAACCTCATGCTTCAAATGTACTCAAATGTGGCCAAAACCAGATGAGCTCATTCCACAAGCAAAACCTTTACTTGGGGCATATTGGAGCAAACCTGGGCTGTTGCTCTGGGCAGATTGCTGGCCCAGCCTGTGTGTGCAGTCCATGCAGGGAGAGGTTCAAGAGAACCCCCACAGCAGATAACCCCCTATGCAGAATTTACAGAGTGCCCACCATACTGAACAGGGGATATTCTGAAGAGGGAATGAACATACGAAAACCAGACCAGTGCAAGACCCTTGAATGTGGAACATGCTCTAGGCCGTGCCACAAAGGTGCTCTGGAAGCACAGTCTGAGCAGCTGCTCATGAGCATCACGAGGCAGGACAAAAGCTTTCCTTTCACACTCATACACTTATGCCATCCCTACTATAAATTGCCACTTTCATTTTCATACTTAAAAACCCCAAAACAAGCCGTCCACACTTTACTCCTTTTGGCACTACAGAGCCACCAAGTGACAACTACTAGTTTGGGTTGTTTTCCATTTTACTGATGGTTATCTATTTGCAAACCTCACCACTTGTGGAGAAGCGAGGTTGAGATCTTAGGTTTTGTTTGCCATCCATGAAAAAAACATCTATCAAGTTTGGAGTGACTGAAGGGCAGCAAGCATGGAAGGTCTTTATGTAATTCCTAAAGCACAACAGCAGAACCCATTTAGGAGAGAAGAGAGGGTAACTGATAACTCCTGCATCTCCCGGTGAAGGGGATTGTCACAGCAGTTACCATTCTGCACAGCTGCTCTCTCACAACATCATCTAAACAGGGATCTGCAAAGCACTGCCTGTTCAAAAGGTACTAAAAAAGAGAGGTACTGAAAATCTCATCTCTTGGGTTTCAGTGTTCCACTGTTGATTTAGGGAACTAACAATGGAGTGCTTTTAATATGAAAATTCAGAAAAACACCCTATGGTTTATGTGGGTAAAAAATAAAAATGAATTATAAACCACAGAATCTTATTTTTCTTGGGTACACTGAACAATAGAGAAAACCATTCAAGTGGGGGTGGGGATGGCAGTGGTTTTGAGCATTCAGGAAAAAATGCAAGTCCTCTTACACAAAGAGTTTGCAGAGTTCAATTTTCAGTGGCATAGCCTGCTAAAGAGCAACCATTTTTTCCCTGTATACTTCACAAATTTTATATCTGAAGTAAATATGAAACCGAATATTTCTGAAATCAAAAACAATACATAGGAATGAGAAGAATTTCTGAAGAGAGATGTTGTGCTTGCTAAATAGAATTCAAAAGTTACTCTAATTCTTTAGAATTAGAGTAATAGCTCTTCTGAAGGATTTCGGATTCAAACGCCAGTTTTAAACTCAAGGGCTCCAAGAGCCAGGGGTGTCTGTTTCATTACTAGCTGCATAATTACTCCTCAAAGATTTTACAGTGACATCAACACAAAAATTGCATATTCCCCCTTACTAAACCTTGTTTAGAAGGATGAAAACTGAGGTGCTGGCGTAAGAAAAACTGTTCCTTGGCTCTTCCTTCTGATTTCAAATCCAATTTCCTATTCTGTATCTAGAGGCTAAACCTTCATTTATGCTCAATGACAGACATGTAATGAACAAACTGCAATTGTTTCCAGCAACCCCTCCTCTCCCCCACTTTGGTTTATCCTAATTGTCTCAAAAAATTCTAGAGTCTATAACTTATAATCAGTTGTGACTACAGTTCATGAGACCAGCAACATGAGCAGAGCTGTGCTGGTAACTGCATTCCTGCTTGCCCAGCTTCCCAACGGAGCTGCACTCAGCTGAGTTCTGGAGCTGCACAGCTCAAAGCTGGCTTAGTTCAATCTACAATGTTCTTTGACTGATTTTTCTGTTTGTGGCTTCCCAGAGTTACCCCAGGAGCAGTCTGCCAGCAGCACTGTCCTTTGCCGCCAGCTCGTCCCAGCCCGCCGGCAATGTGGGCTGATGCTGCCTCCTCAGCATGTCTGCAACCCGCTTTTCCTGTTCAAAACAGGTCAGAAAATCATCCCATCTCATCAACCTTTACAAGAGTCATGAGCCTGGTCATTACAAATCCTCTGGAAGCTGCAATATCCAGCACTGAACTTGCTCTGTAGCTGGAAGATCTTCGGGCCCACTCCAGCAGTGAGTTCCTACACTGCAGCAGCACAGTGCTGCTTTTCCAGAGTAGCTGTATCTGACAAGGAACCACTGGTGGAACCTGGTGCCAGGGAACAGAACAGAAAAAAAATAACAAACAACCCACAAACCCAAAATATTGCCTTCACTACATTCACAATTTCCCCTGTTGTTAGCACACTCTCTGTGATGTATCATCAGGGTCTAGGCCCACAGCCTTACAATTTTCTTTCTTCCCCAAATCATCTCCAAAACAGGTCCCATAACCTGAAAATTTGGAAACCTTTTTTTTCTGGGAGCTTACTTCTTACAACGTAAGATCAGGTCACTTTAAAAAAACCCACTGACATGCTGTTACCAGTCACCAATGTCTTTTTTTGATAAAACATTTTAGAACAACTTAAAAGGTAAATATCACACACACACACTACACAGCATTGTAAGCAATCTGACAGTTTATATTCCCAGACATAGATTTCTTGTCAGAAAAACTAAGCAAAATTGATTGTTTTTCTAAGTTTTTGTGTTGCTTTTCAAAAATATTTGTATTTTTGAAAATAAAAAAATCAAAATAACCAACTAATCCCACACCAAAACCAAAAAAACCCAAAAAAAGTCCTGACTTTTTCAAGGACACTTTAATTTAATGCTATTACTAAAATTAATATTCAGTGTCGCTTGTGTGGATTTTCACAGTAAAGTTCACAATTGCACAAGGACTGCATTGCATCAAACGAAAGAAAGACACACCTAATCCAATGGGAATGAGTCTCACATTTTCAGGGCATGTTTAACTAAGAATTCCTTGGACTAAGTTGTAGTGACAAATGTTACGCTCCAGATAAGGCTCAGACTGTCCTTCCTCACTCAACTTCTCATGCCCTGACCAGAGATGAGGACGAATCTGTTCCTTGCCTGCCTTTGCACCTGTGCAGTTCCACCACACTTTTGCATTTCTCCCATAACAGAATTTTGTGTGCCTGCAATCCCTACTGAAAGCAGCCCCAGAGAGATCTCCAACACTGAATTAGTTCAGAAAACAGCAGGAAAAGATCTTACTCTTCCTGACAAACCCACAAGGTTTTATTCAATGCAGCAGAGACAGCTACATTCTAATGCTATTCCATTGCACACAATAGAGATTTTTCCAACAAACCACCATCAGTTTTTTGGAGCTTCTCACATAAAATTCCTGTAAGACTCCCCCTCCCCAAAATACTTCATTTTTCCTCTCTTCAGTTATTAGGTTGTTTCCTTCCACTTCTCACCTGTTTCTGTGGATAATAGTAAGAAGAAATATAACAATATTTCCTCACTTTTCTCTTGCATACTTTTAAATATTATTATTTTAAACGTACCCAGAGTAAAGACTTTGAATATTTTTTGCATGAATACAAATTTTAAAAGTTACATTGGCATGAAATTCAAACATCTTAAGTTATATTAGAAGGGAATATACATACACAACTGATCTGTGGCAGTAGTACATTAACTTTTCCCCTACCTGCAGCAAGCAGAAGATAAAGTGCCGATAACAGGGAACGATTAAAACCAAACAGCAACAACAAAAAAACCCTTTCAAAAGTTACAACGTTGTAACAGCCTAGCTGGAAGGTAGGGACCAGTACAGGAGAGTGGTATAAACCAGAACTGCACGTTCATCAGATCTGTTGTAAAAACTGCTTTCCCGAATGAAAAGCAATACAACATGTTGTTCTTATTTTCACTTATTGCTCAACAAGAGAGGAATGTCCTAGAAGGTCTAGGAGCAGTAGAAGGCCCGGTTTAATGTTCCCAGACTTCAAAGCAACAGAAATTTACAAAGTCAACTCTCGTGTTTGAGGGTTAAGGGTTGTGGGTGAGAGTGTTTGTTCCTTTTTTTAAATAGTGGAACTATTGATATGCAACCCCCCACACTCCCCCAATTTCTCTTGAAAAAATTAGGCAGTTCCAAAATGCAGCACGTGCTAGAGCAACTCAAGATCTAACACTAAACATCAAAAATCTCTCCCCATTTTTACTCTTCTTTCTGTACTATCTGCACACTACAGCGTGAGTGAATATCTCATGGGATCCTCTACAAGGAGAATTCCCAAAGATTCTCAGTTTATGGTGCTAAACACAACCAAAGGAAATGACCTGAGAGACGAGGATTAAAACCGACAAGAACAACAAACTTACTCTCTGCCAACAGTAGTTTACAACCCCCAGCAGTGAGGAGCTGAACAAACAGCTTGAGAAAGTCACCACCTCCTTGAGAGGAGCCCTGCCAATATCGAGGCCATTTTACCACACACGGGAACGAGGAGCCAGCCACAGGGCCAAGGGCAGCTGAATCCATCAGCAGAGCAGAGCCACAGCACTCGGCTCTGCCAGCTGGGAGCAGGCAGCCAGCACAACCAAAGGCTGGCCCAGCTGAGGCTGCGATTGTGTTTGCTGCTACAAAATCTAATAGGTTGTAAAGCCTTGACATTATACTGCTGGGATATGGTATTCTTTCTTAAAGCCAGAAGACTAAAGAGTAATTTTTATTTCATTTTTGGCCTAACACAGTATGTTCACATTGGGGTGACACTTAAAGCACTCCTTTTGTCCAATCATTGCCACTGAATCTCTAGCAAACATTTTATCGATTTCTTTTTGTAGAGCAGTTTGTAAAAGTTAATTTTTTCCGACTAAACCCAGTAAGATACAACTGTGATTTTCACAATTTGAAATCAATTTGTACATTTCAAAGCAACCGTACTGAATATCAATGAACACTTGGGAAACATTCAGAATAGAAAAACAAGAACAAATTTGAACAAAAGAAAATAAAACCAAACGAAAAAACAACACAGCAAACTTAAGTCAACAATTTTAAGAGCAGCAAAATGACATCCGATTTGAAGGCTAACAGGCACCAGAGTATTCCCTGAATACACTGAAGCTCCTGCTGCAGGTGGTAACACGGAACTCCCGGCCCCAAAGCAGCTGTGTTTCAAGCCCTTTCCTTGCGAACCCCGATGGAAAGGGGACATCTACTGGCAGCAAAAGATATTCTCTCAAAGAGCCAACATTAAATCGACAAAATCAGAGCAGTACCTTAGTAATGTTTACAGAAGAGAAGGCATTTTATTTAAACTCTGCTTTTTATTATTAGCAAGAACACAGAAAGCAACAAACGTATTTAAAGTAAAATGATTATTATAACACAGCAATGAAAGAAATGGCCATTAGCAAATCTAAATTAACATACTGTCATCTTCATTTGAATATTTGCATTTCAACTGCATATCCAGCTAATTAATACAGTAGCCCTCACCTGATTATATAAAAAGGAAAAAGGGGGTTTAAAAAAAAAAATCAGGTCTCTCATTTAGTTTGGATTTTCTTTTTAAAAAACTTTGTAACAACTAGATCTAAAAAGGTGAAATTTTAAATTGACTACTGGCAAAGCTGCAGACCACAGACATCTCAGGAATTTTTTGCTTTAGAATATTTCAAGTTATCCTTAGGTGCAATCAGCTTTTAGAAGACACTTTGAGTAGTAGACTGAAAATACATTATAACAGATTTTGTCAAATACAGTTCTATATAAGGCAGGACCCAACAGGTTAAACTGCCAGCCTTGCTGTTCATTTAAACTGACTGAAATAGAACAAATACTATTTCAAAAATAAAGGTGCTGAAAAGCTTTTTTTCTTTAAAAAAAAATGAGGAATTGAATTTCAGGAATAAAATAGTTGTTGAAAATATCTTAGTTTACATAAACAAGCAAAACTTATAAGCCTGTCTTGGGCAAGTCTGCTCTACAAATAAAGAAATTCCAACACGAAACACATGATCTGGATGTGCAGCTGCAACTTTTGAAACAGAGAACAGCCATTTCAAAGTCTTCAGTCTCATCTCCAACAAAAATAATGAAAATATGCTATGTTCTCTCTAAGCTGGGCGGGAACATCTCATGGGATGGGCCAACATAGAAATAATTTCTAGGCAAAATTATCAGTATCAAGAGAATAGGAGGAGAAATGACTAAATGAATCATCTCCAAACCAGCACTATCAGAACTGTGAAGCCAGGAGACGAAATACAAGCAATGGTAATTCTGTTCCTCAGTTATACAACACGGCAACACAAATGCAGGTGAGGGAGTTTGCTGATTGCAAGCATAGATGAAGCTTCTTTTTGAGAATCAAGTTTTGTGGCTGAGCGTGAGGACCCTTTCTTTAACAACAGGAAAAGTCAAATCACAGTTCTTTACCAAGTTCCCTTCTTCTTTGGTGAAACAGTTAAAGCTTTATACTTTTTTAATTTTTCTGTTAAGCTACATGCATATAAAGACAGCAATCCATCTGATAAGGCTTTGCAACACGGCATAGTCTAAAACTTCAATCACAAGGCGTAAATGCATTCACCAAAGATTAAAAAACACTCAGGCCTTACCCCGAGTTCCCAGCCCTCTCCAGCGACGGAAGCCATCACGCAAACACGTGTGCTGCAAGTATTTATCTTCTACGTATAAAGGCGAGGCCTTGGACTTGAAGCCAGCCCATCAGCTATAAAGCGTCTGCAGCATAATTACAGGTGAGCAACGCCGAAGGGACGCTGCTGGTGGCTCCTGCTGCTGTAGAGGTGAAGCTGAGGGGTCACTGTGAGCGCAGCTGAACTGCCTCGAGTTCCCTGCCTCACCTGAGGGCCCGGCACAGCCCCCAGAGCTGAGGCACGAACCCTGCGGGCTGCCCCGGCCCGGGAGGGGCGGCTCAGTGCCGGGCAGTGCCAGAAAACTGTAAGGGCCTGGTCCTTACTGGTCCGGCCCCTCTGGCCCCTCTGGCCCTGGAGCCGAACCCCTGCGGGAACCGGACCGCTCCGGCACGGCCGTGCCGCTTTTGCTGAGCAAATGGGTGAAACAAGAGGCGGCTGGCGGAGTTTCATCCCCCGCTGGCCGCGGGTGCCCGGCCGGGACCGTCCCCTCATCGTCCCCTCACGGGATCAGCCCCTCCGGTCAGAGCCCGGTGCCCATAGCGCCGAGGTCGCGGGTTCGATCCCCGGGTGGGCCATTCAAGTGAGGGTTGGGTTTGATGCTCCTTGTGGGTCCTTCCCGACCCGAATATTCTGTGATCCTGATGGGTTCTTGCCCCATCCACCGCCCTGTGCCAGCAGCAATTTGTTCTTTACCGTTCCTCTTTTTTTTTTTTCCCCTTCTTTTATTCTTCTTTTAGACAAGACTGCATTGTTTCCAATACAAGCAAGAAAGTCCAAAGGAAGAGCAGCCCCAGGCCTGGCCTATTGTCAGACCCCCACCCGAAGGGCTCTGGTCCACCCAAAATGCTGTCACTGCCCTTGCAGTCATTTTACACAGACAACTGCAAAAAATTATACACTGCTCCCATGTCCCACGTGTTAGGTTTCCCACACAAAAGCACACAGCCTGAAACATTCACTTTCTAGAACTGGTTTCCACCATCTCATGCTAAACAGGGAATAAAACAGCAGTGGGTGATAGACAGGTAGGTACAAATTCTGCACATGGCAGAGCCTCTCTGCAGTTTGTCACGTGGGCATGGGACTGCACTTGAAAGCAGAACTGTGATCATTGTCAACTAAGCCATAAGCGTGTTAAACTTGTAGGGGGAGTGTTTACATCTAAATCATGGCTAGTGTGACTGAGGTTCTCCATTCCAGCTCTGCCTCAGCTTGCCAAGGAAGCAGAAAACCACAAGTTCCATACAGGTTTTATAAAAGGAAAAATAAGAATGTTTCAACAGCCTGAGCAGCTGGACCATGGCAGACTGTGTGTGATAAATGGACTACATAGCTACCAAATTTTCCTCCAAGGCACAATGAGAATATTAATTACCGTTGTGCAATCCTTTCTACTATTCAAATTATGCTAAAAGTAAGATTTTTGGTAGACTTCACCAAGACAAATCTTGGAAAGAGATTAATGCAAACACTGCCACTTGAAAACAATGAAAAATCTTACCCTCCAGTCCCACCCGATTGTGCTGGAAATTTATTTGGGAGGTTTTGGTGGTGAAATGGCATCTGGCATGAGAGACTTCTGACTAGGGAGAAACAAACCTTATCTTGATATGATTTCCTCCCCTTTCTCCATTTTCACTACAAAAAGGCTGACTGGCTCTATCCTGACTTAAACGTAGCATTTTGGGTTGCACAGAAAAGCGAGTGACCCATTAGGTCAATTAAACGCAAACATGAACGCAATTTCAAGTTCAATACTTTGTTTCCTCTGGCAACAAAATGAGAACACGAAGCATGTAAACAGTTACGTCATGTTGCCTAAAAAGTGTTGCACTACAGGAGAAACATGCATCATGCAGCTTTCTGGCTTACCAGGACATGCAAAAAGACTCAAAAAAAAAAAAAAAAGGCAAAAAAAAAACCCCACCAGGAAAGTCACACCACTGGCACAAAGTACAAATGCTTATCCTAAAGCCAGGAGAAGGGAAAAATGTGTAAGGCTTTTTATCAAAGACTGATACTCTGGGAAAATACATCAAACCAAAGTGTAAGTTACTTGCAAAAGGCAATGCACATTGTAAGCATCTCTTTTATTTATTGTAATATAAAGAAGCATACATCATTCAGTTCTTTAAAGTACAACTCAAATTGTACACTAACAAAAAAGATCAATTCAGACATCCATGAACATGTCAACAACAGAATTCATTACATTTTGCTCTGCTGGTATTGCACTTGGAATGGTTTAGAAGTAAGGCACAGTAAAAACAAAGTCATTTAGTGCTTCTACAGCAGATGTCTTTTTTTAAACACATGCTACATGACGTAAAAGTACTTCTAGCTTATGTATATACACACAGGGAAAAAGAAAAAAGCATGCACTAGAGAGTTCAGATTTCAACATATCTTGTTGTTTCATAATATACAAATAAAGTAGTTTAAAGATGTAAACAAATTGCATGCACATAAACTAGAGCAAAATCTTTAATACAGTATCTGAAAGCTATTATGCTTAAATAAAAAAATATAACTTATTAGTACTCAGGTTTATGTGCCATTTTTGTCCTGTAGAGATTAAAAATTTGGGGCTGGGGGCAGGGATTTATGGGTGGGCAGAGAGGATTTTTCTGGTTTTGCTGTTGGTTTTATTTTTTTGCTTTACATGTTGGCAGCAGTACGCTGGTAAGAAGGTCAAATATGGCTTTTGCAAAATAATGTCTCATGAAAACATGAAAAAGCACAATTGCATTCGGGATCCAGCATCCTGATATTTTCCAGTCAAGAACAAAACAAAACAAAAATCAATATGATCTACGCTTTGAACCGGGTAAGCCATGCATTCCAAAAGACTTTTCTAAAGATATTTAAACTCTACAAGAATGAGACACTTTGTCAAGTGTAAACTCTTAAAAACTAAACACAGAAGAATCTGAATGACTCAAACATCGCTTTCCACTTCAAATGCTACTGAGTAAGTTTCGCCCATGGCTGCGGTAGCTGAAGTGCTATTGGACTGTCTTCAGAATTAACTACATGCCAGGAGAGGGTTCGCTTCTTTTCACACAGGTACGTTAGAAATTAAGTAAATTAACTGCACAATTTTTGGTTTCACTTTATCTTTGGCATAGGATACGCCATTTTTCAAATTAAATACAGGACATGCACCACTCTGCATTCCAACATGTTATGCTGAAAAGGCACATTTGTTGCTGCCTGGGTGGCAAGGGAAGACTTCTTGTTTTGCAAAAGGCATGGTGTTGAGTGCAACGTCCTTTCCTCATCCTCCAGAGAGTGTTGAGTTAGACCAGGTACAATTGTACACAGCGACTTCCCAGGAGCTGTCCATTTTTCTCAGCCACTGCTTTCTTAGCTAGATCCAGGCTTGGGAAAGTCACCAACGCCTCACCACTGGGCTGGCCACTAAAGTTGTAAAGCATGAGAATGGAATCTGCTTGGAGCTGCAATGGTACAAGAAGACAAAAGAAAAAAATTAAGACCAGAGATACCACCTGGAAATGCAGTTTTTAATGCTGGTGAATTTTTTAGTGCGTCTGGTTCACTCCACTCCTGTGTCCATGGCAAAAATATACTGGATGTTAAGAGCAAGAACGAGAAGGAATCAAAGATTAAAGGAAATTCATTAGCTCGGCAAACAGCAGCAGCTCTTATTCTGCTGGTGTGCTGAATACAGTGATGTAGACATAATTCCATGCAAAAATTTTGCTAGAGAAGCAATTGCAATTAAAGGTTGATAAGAGGAGAAAGTTAGGTGTTAATAGGAGCTGAATGGAGCAAGAAATCCAGGCATTAATAATTCTTGTATTATGTGGACTATTGGCCAAGTGACAAAGGCTATTAAGGCATGTCAATACTCACACACAGTTTAAAAAAACCCCAACACACATGCAAAAAATAAAAGAGCTGCATGAGTTCTGTGTTGGGAGAACGAGCTGAACTTAACACAGGTATACAGTGCCAGGAAGATTTTTCAGAAAAATTAAGTAAAATTTTGTGCAATCCAACAGAAATAAATAAATATTTATTGTAATTTTAACAAGACTAAGAAAAAGCATGTTGCTGATGAGATTATTTAGTCATTGGAGTTGATTTACTTTGGAGGGCATTTGCCTTCATGAAGTCTTAAAAGGCAGTTTGAAATTGCTGAGTTCAAAGTAGACATCCCTGTCAGCCCTACTGTACCCCATCTATTTTCCATAAGATGCAGGAAATTCTTCCAAGCTAAGTTTGGAACTCCTGTTTGTTGGATAGAAATGAATCTCAGTGAAGTTTCAAAACCAGAGACTGAAGGATCAAAAGCTCAGTATACAAGGTTAGTTTTTTTGAGAAAATAGTGTCAGACAAAGCTATGCTGGAAAACCAACCAGTTTTATGAATATTAACCCAATTCAAGTTAAGTTCATGTGACATATGTCCTCTTGAGTTTATAAAAGGTTAAAATATTTAAATGTTTCATTGGTGTAGAATTTATGTGTGTCTGGTATACTACAAGAAATAGCAGACGTCTCATTTATTACCAATAGCATTTCATTCATATTTCATATATCAGCTTCACATTCAAACATATGAAAATAAAGCAAGTACATGCCAGAGCTTCACTCATCCAAACGTTGAGCAGGCAGTAAAAATATTCTTAAAATATAAGCAACAGCACACTTTGGAAACCAAAAGCATGCATATGACAGTTAGTACAAACTTTCTATCATTTCTTCTCAGAGAACTAAAGTTAGTCAAGAAACAGCATGCAGAAAGATATCCAGAAACAGAAAAAACCCATCATGTTTAAAGCCCACTTCAAGTTTGGAAGCAATCTTGGTTTATTTCAGAGTAACACTCTCTCAAAGAAAAAGCTGTGCACAACTTCTGCTGAGCTGCAAATCTGAGCTAAAAGATGCTCTACTCTAAACAAGCTCTTTGCTGTTAACCCATATGGGAACTCATTTACCATCAGTCCAGCATAGAACTTGCAGCTCAGAGTCAGCTGAAAACACACACGGAGCACAGTTAGACTTCTGAGCACAGAGGAGAGTTTTAAAACATAGTTTAAATAGCAGTATTGGTGTAAGACCAATGTAGGGATCTGGAAATTCATGTTATAAAAGTTGTATAGAAAGTTAGCAGAGAAGTCTATGCTTTCTGCAAACAACATAATTAAAAGAGTTAAATGAACTCCTTCAGTTCCACTTTAAGACATATGGGGTTGAAGTTCTTACTTGTAGATCTTTTCAAGAGAGAAATAGATTTTATGTATGTACATGTGTGTTTTAAAATTAGATTCAGATTCACACAAATCTTTTTTCTGGATTTTTTTTTTTTTCTAAAATAATGGTACCTGTATAATACTACTTTGTACCACTTAGAATTCAGACTGAGTTACTCCATGAATTCATCAAAGACTGTTTCCATGTCATACATAGTAGAAACCTATTGCTGATCTGGTTTTCCAGCTAATCACCAGACCATGCAATCTGTCTGCTCCCAACAGATCCAACATGAGAAAACAACTAATTTGAAAACAACTGAGTTGATGGTACACTTGTCTGTGAAAGTAATTCTCTCAAGGCACAGTATTTGATCACCATTTTTAAACTGAAAGATTGTTCTGGTTTTTTTCTTAAGGAAAAAAAATGTACTAACTGATCTATAGCATTCTGAATGGAATACAATAGTACCGTGGCATCATTTACTCCACATAGGCCATAACAAAATTTCTCTAAGAACTATGTGTTAGTGCCAAAAATGCAGGCAAGTTTACTGTTAGCAAATCTAGTTAGTTGCATTAGAAAGTCACTATACCTAAAAAACCTCTTCCAAAAAAGTAATGTAATAGTTCACATTGCATTAGGGAGATCAAGAAAAAGAGATATTAATCTCTAGCCAGCTACATGGTACAGAAAAGACAAAGCCAGAGGTCTGGGGGTTTTTGCACGCACATCTGTGTGTGCTTTCTAGCAATATCAGGGGGAAAAAAATCATCTACCACCATACTAAAAGGAAAATACTGGACTGAAAGGTTCACATGAGAAACAAGCACTAACAAAGCCTTCTGCAAGTTTAACACACCATCTGAGCAGAACCAGGCAATCACACTACCTCCACCACTGCTGCCCCATCAGCTACAGATCACACTGGCCCATTTCCTTAGGTTAGTTGATTTTTGAAACAGAAAGACTAACACCAGGATCCCAATGCAAGCTAAGGGGGAAAAGCCACAAGCAAAGATCTCTGTATCACCAAGCCCTTCTTTCCCTTCCCATTCACCTCTGGAGACCCAGGCTCTCCAGTCACATCTTACCTTCTTCAGAAGTTACAAAGAGTTACAAACAGACCCACTCTTTCGGTGCTTGTAACACACTCCTGGCTTGATCGCTCAGCTGAATTAGGCCATTGTAGTCATCAGGTGCATACTACAGTACAAGTGTGACATGGGACAATCAGCAAGAGAAGGAACAGTCTGGCACAGCAAGCCATACAGACTATCATTTGCAACCACAATTAAGAGCATCAGCTATAATAACTGGCAGGAGACACTGAATTGGACAGAAACTATTTTTATGCAAGATAAAAAATACATTAATTGTATTACTGGTTGTAGAAATAAAGTAAATGCTTGTGGAGAATATTCTAAACTGAGTATTTGAACTGTTCCTTATCAAGGAAGGGAAATAGCTCAGACCATGAAGTGCTCCTTTTTTCCTTCTACTCATGAGATGGCAGCATCAGGCAACTCAACTCTTAAGTTTTCATACGCACAATCATGCACCCAGTAATGGCTCTCACTGGGACAGATGAGCATCTTCCAGTCTGCACACTGAAGTGGGGGATTAGACTAAGTGTATAGATCTCATTCAGATCTTTTATGCACTCATGGAAATCAACTGCAGCTTCTCCAGGGCAGAGTGACAAACACTTGAGCCGCAGATAATATTTGTACTACATAGACTACACCAATGTAATGAAAGAAAATCAATGCCCCGGCATGAATGCATTCATGAAGTAAAATAGCATTTATGCTAGTATAGTATATTTCTACACTGGAAAAAGAAATAAACTACACAGTGTAACTGCACCATGATAGATCTGTAGTAGTAGTATATCAAAATAAAAATAGTGACTGTACAGAACAGTCACACCAACAAATTAGAACAAAAACCTCACATGTGAATCAGATCTAAGAATTATTTGAGATCCTGAATCTGAACAGTAATCACTCACACTATTGGCCTGGTACAAATATGACATATACAGTCAGAAAATACATCTTGGGGAATATGAAACATTGTTCTTAGCACATAATGTTTTCAAATCACATATCCTGGAAAGGGACAGAGCATTCTTACACATGCTGAAAAGACTACTTGAGTGGCTCCTATAGTCCAGAAGACAAGAGTGTTTATCACAACCTAAGTTGTAGAATATCTTTTCAGAGGCAAGAAGAGTTTCTTGTCTCCCTCAGATGGACTAACACTAATGGTTTTGCACTAACACTTTAGATGATTGCCAAATGCATACAGTGTATATGTACCATGCTGCCTTTCCTTTGATATTTCTATAATACAAAAAGTCTCCTGCCAGCTTAGGGAGAAAAGGGCATTATATGTGGGCATACAGGACACATATCCATCCAAAGGGTAGTTGAAAAGAAAAATACCAACCATCACAGTATACACCTTCCACAGAAAACAATAACCAAGAGCCCAGAGAACATAAAAGAAAAGAACCCCCCAGCATTTTACTACTGAATTCTAGCCACCTTCACATCTAAACCCATGCCATTAAGTAAAAGACAAATATAAGAAGTATTTTCTAGATAGTCTCTGCCAGGGCAACCAGACCGTGCAAATATTAGATTTATCAGTTCCCAGACCTGCCCTTGAAACAAATCTACAAAATTCAAGTTTACTCTTTGGAAGGAATGTCTCAAGATAGTACATACTTTAGATTATCAGTAGATGTACAGTAGGCAAAGTTCTACACTCTTACTCTTGTAAGGGACAGTATTTCAAAGGTTACACTTTAAATGGAATAAACAATGTGGGAAATATGAAAGTTGGAAAAATATCTTGCACAGAAATGTCAAAGTTGTCAGAGCTTAGGCGAAGACCTAAAGAAAGCGAAAAAGAAAGAAGAAAAATAAATTCATTGAAAGACCTAGAAATAGAAGTAGCTTCTAATCACAAAGATAGGTAAGAGACTGCAGTCAATTGAAACAGAAGCTGTAGAACAGTAAATTCTTCAAAAGAAATCAAAACTACCCTAACTTGCCTGAGTAAGTACATGATTGTGAATCCTTCTGATTCTGTCTGCATTTCAGAACCCATAAGAACAAAACAAAAACATCCAACCACACAGGACCAAATCAAGGGTAAACTGGTTAATAGACGTGGTATACTATACTTTCTCCTTGAATTTTCTTTTTCTTCAAGCTGTTTTATTTCTTTCTTCTTCTCTTGCTGCGAGAAATATGGGACTGTCTTCCCCTCACAGACTGTGCACAGATTTAACCAGGTCACTAACCAGAAAGTAATTGATTTCCATTTCATTTTTGCAGTTCCTACAGTGAACATTCAAAGCTCAGTCTAAAAACAGCACAGACACAGCAATCTAGAGAAAATAACCCACTGCTAAAAAAGAAACAACCCAGCATTAAAACTGGAAAGTGTATTTAGACACACTCCAACTGGGAAAAAACAGGAGCAAAGAAAAGGAACATATCATAGGCAAAATGGCCACTTCAGGAAGGCAGCTGCAATTCTAGCCCAAACTACACATAAACTTTATGGCAGAACAATTCCCAAAGGGAACTCTCAGACCCTGGAAAAAAGCCTAGCTAGACTAAGCCTGAAATATAGATTTGATGGTAGGTAACTGCAACCTTTAGCACAAGAGTCAGGAGAAATACCCTAAACTGGCTTTGCCCATAAAAGTACATCAATTGTACCATAAGACTGCTAATACAAACACCCACAGCACCTGAATGCTCTGTGTATCAGAGCATTCTCTTCTCTGTGGAAGAGATACCACCTGAATGTTCTGTGTATCAGAGACTGAAACAGGTAATGCCTGTTCCCAAAAATACAGAGGGTGCCATTTTAGTTTCTTGCTTCAAGCGTGGGAGGCGACGGACAGAAAATGTAACCACTAATTTACTGGTCCCAGTCCCACAGATGCTTTCTCCACACAGGCAACATTTCCAGGTGGGAGGTAAATTTAGGAATAAAGCAAAACAAGCAGCATGCTCTATTCTGAGAGTGTGGGGATGAGCATGTAATAGTGATTGTATTGCCAGGTGACTTCCAATACCAGTAAGTGGGAATCCTTCCTCTACCACATCCCCTTTCCCTTCCCCAGTGAGAAGGTGCAATGCCTAGGACTGGTACACAAATGATGGGGTATCCCCCTCTCAGACTACAAAGAATCAGATTTCAAAAGGAACCCAAAGGAAATAGAGAATACTTCTTTGTTTAAGCATGCATTTCAGAGAAAAAAAAAAAAAAAACCTAATCCCTAAAAAGTCAGTAACAATGAAGTCTGCTGTCCTGATACAAGAGAGAAATGTCGTTAATGCCCTTGGAATTTAGCCATCCATCCACTTCCCTTCACTTCCTTATTACTGTTTTAAGCACAACTCACCCTCCTCCCCTCCACCAGCAAGCCTTAAATTCTGGGTCTCTGAAGCCTTGGAGGATTAATATACTGCAGAAACTTTTTATAGCTGCAGAAGACACTTCAGCCCTGTACAGGTTTAAAGAACACTATTTATTTTAAGCTTTTTATATGTAGAAACATGGACACAAAGAAGTCCCTACACTTCCATCCTAACTTTTTCAGCAAATTCAGGGGGCTTTAAAAAAAGTTCAGATGCTGATCATGGCCCCTAAATCTTAGTCATCTTCTAGTGTGTTCTTTTTTACTACTATAATTACACACAACCTACCTAAATAGCAAGTCTGCTTTCTAAGAACTAATCCACAGGGTCTTTTTGGCAGGCGTGAGTTCACTTCACATTCATGCCAACCTCCAAGAAACTGGGCAAGTACTACTAAATGTGAGCTGAATCCTAGCCAAGACAACAGCTGTGAAGTAGTTTTTGGTCAGCTAAGACCATGGGCACAGCTAAACTGCATCTGCTTTTACATTAACCTAACAGTTCTCGTCATGATACCAACTCTGTCACTATTTGCATTCTCATAAAAAGAAAATGTAAAAAACCCCCACACCAACAACCCCCTCCGCAAACAAAAAAACAAACCAAAACAACCAACAACAAAAAAATCCAAAAAAACCCCAACCCAAAAGAGTCAGTATTTGGAGATTAAAATATTTCTCATTGATTCATTTAGCAGCTAAAGAGTAAAACCCATTAAGTAATTAGCCACTAAATAAACAAAAATAAAAATACTTCAGTGAAAAATTTTGCTCTGCTACGCACCAACTTCACATAAATCCATCACAACTGCCCTTGTTCATTCATTATTTACTAGAGTTCTCTCACTGCTTCTACAACTGTACAGAGTGATGGCCTAAAATAACACTGAGGAGTTTTGCTGTATTTTATTACTATATTTGCACCACTTCTTCCACAAACTTTACCCCATATGATATGAAATATGAGTTATTTTTCTGAATTCCTGAAGAGTCTCCTCACAATCCCAGCCATGGATCCCTTACTTCAACATAATGCCCAGAGACCAGGATCTGCTGAGCAGCTGGTGAATTGCATGGTGAGGGTTTTGTTGTTGTTTTGGTTATTTTGGGTTTTGTTGTTTTTCAATGCGGTTTTAATTGGCTTGGGGTTTATTGTTGTTTTTTTTAGCTATCCTTTATGATTGGACTCAAATCAGTGGCCCTACCGCTTTACAGTACAACTAAAAAGCTGTTTAATGTGAATTACTGAATCAGAGAGTACTAATATTAGCTCTTTTAAGGATTACAGTGCACCACAATATTATACAGAAAGGTGATGGGGAAAATTGCCATCTCCCTGATTTACTATTAAAATTCTCACCAAGTTTTTCAATTGCTTAATCCAAGTTACAATAAATACATGCAAGCTGGAAGGAATTTTCACCAATAAAAACAAGAAAACAGAACTACAAGAAGAAATCAAGCTGCTGAAACACTAAACAAGAGGCTAATGCTAATAAAATTAAATGAAAATTTAAATGCTGATCTGCAGACTTTTAAATTTTTTGTAGAAGCATGTACTGATGTTGAGACCAGCTTGTTGAAGCCCATGACAGGCAAAGTCTATCTCTTAAGAGGCAGGTCTGGTATGGAAAGTGCTTTCACTTAAGTAGCAACATGTGCACACATGCAATATACAGAGCCCATAAAGCCTGAAGGAGAAAAACAGGAGAATAAAGCAAGAACTAAAATTTAAACCCTGTTCCTTTCAGACAAGGACACACAAAGACAAAAATCACCCTTCAATCTCAGCATCTCCGATCTGGTTCCCATAATACCAACACTGAAGTCCATTGAATACCAACATCAATTAGTCACACAGAGATTAAAACCATGCCCAAACCACTGATGATTATTAAGGGCTCACTTTATGAACGAGCAGAAGCATCGTGCAATAAATCCTTGGGCAGCAGCAGAAAATGAAAAAACAATGTGAGGAAAGGGGAGAAAAAAAGAAAAAAAAGAGATTAGTTATTGCTCCAGAGATGTAATATTGTCCCATTACAGTAAGTCACCATCTCTTTTTCCCCTAAAGGAATGAATGAGTATAAAACCAGCATTACCACATGTGGGATTCCAAGAACAATTCAAAAGAATTCCTTGGTTCCTTTATAAGATTTTGAACCCAATCTCGTTTGCACAACATCTTCTAAAGAAATCAAAGAGGTGACCAATTTAATAACAGTAACTGATGATGACAGGAGGTTGCAGCAGCAGAATACAGTTTTCACCTTGTGGCAAAATTTCCGTTCATCTAACTATTTAATTGTGCAATACAAACACCAGAAACTGCTCTCCAAATGCAGGAACGAGGAAAAGGGCAAAATGAGCACCAGACACAAAGTCCAGATTCACTGAACTGAAGATTTAGTGAAAGGTAGAGATGCTTGAGACTGTCGCTGACCTGTTCCATGCACAGACAGGTTCAGGCCACATTTTTAGGTGCAGGCCACATTGTAAGGTGCAGTTACACTTCTAGCTGAATTTCAATTTAGCAAATAAGCTCCCCCACTTAAGGTTTTAATACATCCACCATCTATCCACCAAAACCCCCCATCAGTAGAAAACAACTGAAAGGCAAAATATCGATGACTAAACAATAGGATGAATGATTATTACTTGTCTGGACATCATGAAAGCCACAAATAACTGAACTTGGTTTGAACTCTGGAAATATCTGTGGAAGAAAAAGCCCTAAAATAACACATTCAGTTTCCTTTTATTGTTTGTCATAATTCACCACACTTTTTATGTGATGATCTTTTTCCACTGAAAAACTGAGTATTCAAAACTGCATTCAGAACATAAATGTAACAATCAAAAAGAAGACACAAAAGGTAGAACACTGCATCTTCCAAAGGCTCAAAACTTGGAACACACACATTTAAGCATCCATTCTCAGTCTACATTCATTTGCACACCAGACATCTGGCTCAACAAATTAAAGCTCATTGTCTTTAAAGAAACTTAAGGTTAAAAAAAAGAAATAAAAAAGGAAAACATACCATGCCTGAATGTTCCCTATTAACTATAGCAATATCACTGTTATCCAGCTTACAGAATGTTGAAGGACAAACATGCAAAAACCGTTGCCTTTTGACACAAATCACTTGTTCACTTGCAGTGGTTTGAGAGCCACAAAGAGGATTTTAGGTCTGGGCTTCCAAGTAGTACCCAAAAGGGCAGAGTTGGTAGCTGTGTAAGTGCTGTTACCCACAGGAGTTAAATACTCACCGAAAAATACCACATTCAATTACCTTTCCTTTTAGCAAGCATATTATGACAAAACATGGATATAGATACAGATATCCTCTGAGACATAAGGCAGAAGACATGGAAAGAACCATTTCATTAATTCAAGTAAGTGCTGCTGGAAAACAATGTTTGTAGATGGTGCCCTTTTTTTCTAACTTATCAAGAAGGTAAGTTTCTGTTTGCACACTTGAGAGCATTCCATCAGTCCATATAGACTGAAGTTACCTATAGCATATTTGCTATCAATACAGACAGCTTGGATAACACAGATTTCCTTTAGTTTGCAATGTATTACAGCTTTAATGAACTATGCTCTTGCCTGTAATCAAAATAATTAGCACTTGAAACAGTGTTTGACTGAGACATCTGTCTCTCTCCCTTTGCAAGTCACCACACCCAGCTCACAGCTCTCTGTACTACAACTCTGCAAACTTTAAGTGTTGAAGGTGAAACACTGACCCTACCAAAAGGCCTCCACCATCAAGTGGCCAGGACTGAAAACTTTTGGCAGCCCCCACTTTCCTGTGGCAGTACCTTTGCAGCCCCCCTCACACTGGGGCTCTGAGGTCTTCAAACTCAAACCCCAAACCCAGACACCAAATCACTGCTTCCAAATTAGGATTTGTTTATTTAATAAGAAGTAAGGCAAATCGTGTGCTACACTGCCAGTTAAATATACAACATGCAGCTTGCACACTTGTTTGGCAATTTTCAAAGCACTCACTTGCTCAGTTTGATCTCCACTGATCAATTCTCAGAGGTCCAAATATGATCTCAGGGAGAGGCACTGCATACTAACCTGGTACCCCTGGAAGAAACTGAGTATCTCCTTCATTCCTGTGTTATAGGGCAAGCCCTGCATCCGGACCAAGGCTCCAGGCTGGGGCAGGATCGGAGTGTGGGTGGCAGTGGCAGCAGCAGCCACAGCTCCTGGAGGAGCTGCAATGTACCCCACCGTGGTAGGAGATACTGGAGGACTGAAAGAGGAAGCAGAATTGTTATGAAAACCAATAACTGGTTCTACTGCTCAGAACAGGCAAAGACGAAACCGAAAATTTAGATTTGAAAATAAACCCAAATCCCACAGAAAAACAAACAGCCCTGATGTGGATTGTTTTGTGGACTGATGTGATTGTTCTGTGGACTTTCTTAATTTCTCTTCAGCATCTCAATCTATTTTTAAAGTGAGGGTAAGGAAAATAGCTAACATTTGTAGTTAAAGACATAAGAAGTGGCATTTGTTATTTCACAGGGGAGCAGAAAAAAGTAGCTGCAGATGACTTGTTTTAAGATCATTAATAAAAACAAAGAAATAAAGGGGAGGGGTGTGTCCTAGGATGAAAAGGAGGCAAATGCCCAAATCCGGCATTTTTGAGCCACAAAATAGCGAGTAATTAGCATCTCCATCTCTGGTCAAGGCTCATCTAGCAAATTACCAGATGGTCAAGCTAGCAAGTGTCACAAGCCTAGGAACTATCAGTGAACAAGCTATTTCCCCACAACCCATGTACCAGACTTCAGTGACTCATGCTGATATCACCTGTGGGAAGGGAGAAGGTGGAGATCTGCTTTGCTTTCACATGTAAAAATGTTCTTTGGTCTCACTGATATACAAAATCAAACCTAGTACACGTCTATGATGAGTCTTTCAGTATGAAAACAGTACTGTAAGTAAAAGAACAAACTAAGAGGTGAGGGTACAGGAATGCAGCGACACAGCTTCTCTTTTGGCCAAGAACAGAACTGCCTTGATGACATTGTTCCAGTGCCAAAAAATCCCTGTTAAATATTAGGCCAACGTTATCACGAGATTCAAGCAGAACCTAGAGAGGAGATGAACCCCATTACAAGGCCACAGAGAAATAGTTAAAATGGTTTCTGCCTCTGCTTCTGAACACAAAGTTCCCAGGACTACCTATACCAGAAGTACAAATTTAAGAGCTGCTCACAGGTGACCACGCAGTCGCCTGCTGCACTGGGATGAGAGGTCGAGAGAAGCAGTTAAATCTCGGGGTTACCTGGGGTAGTAAGCTGTGTAATTCATGTAAAGCTGAGCAGCCTGGGCTGGGTAGTAGGTAACAGCTGGAGGAGCAGCTGCGGAGGCCTGGGGCGTCCTGGTGGTTGGCAAGAGGGCTTGTGGCTGGTAAAGAGCTGCTGCCTCTGCTGGGATCACAGCTGCTGTTTGGAAAGCTGCATAAGCTGGTGGAGAAAGACCTAAAACCAAACCAGGACACAGCACCAAAAACCAATCAGAATGGAGAACTCACAGATGAATAATTTCTCTCCTACAGCATTGGGATTGAAATCATCTGGGCATGATTGATGAAAACTTGAGCAAAGACTGCTCTCTAGCCTCTCCCCTGGAGACCTTTGCTACATCACCATCAATGACACCTGGGGCATTTGGAATGAGTAATTCCTAAAAGTTCACAACTCCTAGAGCTGAGCAGCCTTGTCTATATGTAAATGCAAAGTAGGGAACTTCAGAGTTATTAAAAGAAAGCATAAAGCCATGTGCATAGAGAAAGCAGGCGTGCACACCAACACACCCTCATGTTTTTCTAACAGAAGTTGTACTCTGTGGGACAAAAGTACCATAATAGTAGCTACACATGGGCATCCATAACTGCTGACCATGAGACTTCATGTATAAGCTTCCTGCAACTTCAAAAAGTATTTTTAGAATATAGCAAATGGAAGGGAGAATACCCCACTAGACCACTAGTCTGATGCATTTTGATGAACAAATACCTAATTTGTACAGGAACATTAAACTTGGCTTGGTGTGCAGTCAGCTTGGTTTTATATACTATATTCGGCAGCTTTTTACAATTTTGCAAATACATATCAGTATCTGCTTTGTGATTTGGTAGTGAGACTAATTAGAACAGTAAAGTCCCATTATAGTTCCTCAGTAAGGTTCACTGTAATCTTAAAATAAAAAAATTAAAATCCATCCAACTTCACCACTCTATAGGTGGTTAGTGTATCACCCCAGTGGGTGTTTTCCTTCAAAAATAAGCCCAAAGAGTACCTTCTCAATGCTCTGAGGCAAGACAGCAAGAGCACTCATCGGCAGCTGGAATACAGAACTTCACCCCATTTTAAAAATCCCTCTCATTCCAAGTAGGTTTCACTAGAGGCAAGTCTACTGCAGAGCTCAGAAGAACAGTACACCCATAAAAAGCAAAGTGTGCAACAATTTCACTGGCAAGGCCTTGCTGCCCTCTACTCACCACCGAAAATACAATAAAAATGCCTCTGATCAGTCCCATTATTGCCCAAAGGGAACAATTCCAATCTTTGCATGTACACAGATGGATGATTATTGATCATGGCAAAACCCGAGTCAAAAGGCGAAAGGCCACAAAGCTTCAGCACCTACCACACATCAGGCTTTAGCAGCAGAGAGCAGAAGAATTGGAGACTTACATGGTAACTTACATGGCGGTGGGGATAAGCCACTACGATTTAAAGTGCCACCCATTAAAACAAAGTTCATCTCCTCTCCTGAACACTGGAATACTTCCACATAACGGTCCTTCATCATTTTTTTGTGACATTTTTGAGCCACCATAAAGGCTTTGTCAGCAGATTTCATTTGGATAAAAGCATCACCCGACGGTCGTCCCTAGGGGAAGCAGGGAAATAAGTGGAGGTCAGTCTGTTATTAAATCACCCAGATCACAAGAAATGCAGAAAGGAGCAAGATCACACATCTACTGAAAGCCTGTATCATTATTCCTTCTCTGGCACTAATGACCCACAACTCAACAATTCCTTTTAGGAGCAGAAAAATCAAGACTTATGCAACAAGTGCCCAGTTAACACAATGCTACTTCAGTCCTCTGCAGAAAGGAACAGAGAATCATGTAGCATGGAAAAAAAATTTGAAGGTCTCTAATCCAAAGGCTGTTCAAAGCAGGACTAACTTTCAAGTTACATCAGGCCACTCATGGCCTTCTCCACTTGAAATCTGAGTATCTCCGGGGGTGAAGATTCCATATCACCTCTGGGAACCTGTTCAGGTGCTTAGCTAATTTCTCATTGTGATTTTGTTTTCCTTTTCACTCAGCTGGAATTTTTTTGGATGCAGCTTACTCACATTGTCTCTTATTCTTTTGCTGTGAAGCTCTAGGAAGAGCTTGGCTTTGCCTGCCCTAGAACTACTTTTGAGGTAATAGTACAACAGCATAAAGTTCCAAATCCTTTAGTAAAGTCCACAGCTACATCAGAAACCGCTTTCCAGATCTGATTTTCTGCAGTCTGACAGATACACCTGCCTGTATAAAATAGTAAAAACTTCCTTAACAAAAAAAACCCAACACAACTAAACAAATATAGTAGATCTCTTTCATTTGTTTTCTTTGATACCTCAGTATTTCTGTCATTAAGAGTTTATTTTTAATACAAGACAACAGGGAAAATATATCTCTAATGATCACACCATTAAAATACACCTAAAACACAATTTTAAATTATCGACTTCCTTTAAAGCCTGAGCAATCACTAATCAAGTTAGAAAAACCTAATTTTCACACAAAGACCACTCAAACAACACAGCAGGAACCCTGAAGCTGACAGAGCAGCTATGCCATCTAACATGAGACATTTCTGTCATGTGTGTCTCCAGCCTCTGGCTGAAACATGAGGGCTTTTTTAAATAGCCACCAGGATAAGGTTATCATTCAGAGAACAAACTTCATCCCCACCAGGCTGATACATACATACAGAGAGTGTATGTAAAAGGGGAAGAGAAATGAGGCAAAGACAAACAGGACATTGTATTTTCCCAAGGTTAGAGAAGACTAAAGCACAGCCAAGATCAGGTGAGCTGCCCTGACTTCTAACCTGTTCAATCACTGCAAAGTTACTCCTCCCATGCAAAATGCTGTTACCTGCTGATTAAGGACCATGTGAACTCCATGGGGCTTGATATCACCTGTAGCATCTCCCATAAATTCCAAGATGTCATCGATGCCAGCAGTGTAAGGAAGGCCTCTGAGCCGGACACAGTCACGGATGCTGCCCGTGGCAATGGTGTACGGTGGGGGAATGACTGGAATGATGGGAGTTGGAAGAGTTGGAATAAGAGGTGTTGACATGTATCGATTAAGTACCTGTTGGCAAAAAACCCACAGAAATGGGAGATTTACAATCATCTGTCTGAGCACAGAGCAGTTCTCACAATACTATTTCCAATGTCAGAGAACAAAACCCCTTCTTACACCAAACTACTGCAGTTAGTTTCCTGTTGGACATTTGAAAGTTTCAAACTCAGAAGGGGAGAAAGAAAGGCTAACAAATTCAATTTGCTAGACCCTAATAATATACTTTTCTAACGTCAATATAAAAAAAGTTAAAAGCCAATTACAGTTTATAGCATCTCAAAAAGGAACATCTGAAATCACATCTGTGCTACTAAACCAGTATTGCCACATCCAGTTCTTAGTTAAATCAGGGTAAACTAGAAACAGTCATTTTAAAAGAACTGAGACCTGAAATAGCTAGTAAGTAAAAGCACTAATTCTAATTTATTCTAAAACCTGATTGGTTAAGAGAGGGTGCTTATTTGTTTAACCCCAGTGCTCATCTCCAAGTACAGAGTTTCTGAGGAAAAAATAAAAATTAAAGATAAGAACATAGGAGACTTTGATCTCAACATTTTCTCTTGACTCATTTCCAAATAACAAAGGGAACATGACACATGTTGGGACTTACTGCTGAAAAACATTTTTAGTGATGATTATCACAAATAAACACATTTTACTGAAAGAGGTACCGAAAAACAGGTTACAAAGCTTTAGTTCTGTCAAAAGGATTTCAGCTTATGGAGATTGTTTCAAGAATCTCCTTGTAGCATATTGCAGGCCAGAAATCTCTCTCAGTCGTGTGGAGAATATTGCAATTACTTTGTACTAACACTAAGTAGATGAGAGCTGGCTTTACTTCTTATAATTACTCAAACAAGTAGCTTGTAATTTCCTAAGAAATAATCTCTTGCCCAAGAAGCAAAAAAGTTCAGGTGCCAGCCTAGACAGCTGTCATAGTGGAAGAAGTAATGAAATATTGGTAGAATATAAGTTATAGCCAGGTCTCCCTACAGAAAGTGGAAGCAGAGACTTGGTTGCTGTGACAGAGTGATTTTGTTCCTTAGAGGATTTTGCTTCATTCTCTCTCAGGAGGGAAGTTGTGGGGGAGAGGGAAATGCTATTTTCTCCATCTTCACAACACACAGATCAGATTCTTGGCTGTTGTAATATCCATATCACAGTAGTAGCAATGGGTCTAGAAGTCTGGATATTCTTTCCCCTGCCCAATCCCTTCTACAGAAAGACTTCACCTGTCACACAGGTTGAAACAGAACTGTATTACATTTTTATAGCCAGTGGTTATGCAAAGGCCAGACCAAACCTAATAATGGTTCCTTTTGGAGCCACCAGTCTAGAAATATTCTGTGTCAGGAAGAAAAATACAATATGTGATGTTTTTCACAGGGACAAGCTGCTGGTGACAAAATAAAATGGTGTTACCCATTTAAGAAGGTAATGATAAGAACTAGTGAAGGATAGGGAATAAATGAAATAGATTACCTCAGGGAAAAAAAATATTTCACTTTCTTTCACCAAAAAATCAGATACATCCTCTTAATTCTTAGTTTCCTAGAAAGCATTGTAGAAATAGCTCATTTTATGCACCCAGATTTGGATTTAATATTAGAAATTCTGTACATGGAGACCAGAATTTAAAGACAATAGTGCAGATTTTCAAGAAGCATTACTACAATACTATCAATCTACTATATTTTTAGAATTATTTTTGTGATTTCAGTCAACCTCTAAGGAGAAGAAAATTATGCAATGATTTTTACTTCATGGTCTAGGGGATGGTAAAAAAAAAAAAAAACCACCCAAGCAGCAGCAGCTTAAAAAACCCCAAAACAAGCAACCCCCCCAAACAAACAAAACAAGCAAAACCAGTGCTGCGTAAGTTTCCACGCCCATTAGGAAACATGTATTGGCCTTTCTTGACAATTTTCATATAACAAATGTTCTTGATTGCCTATGACATATTTGTGTGCAAGTGTTAGAAGAAATGTTTTAACTGTTAAGTTTCGAGTCTCACAACCAATAGTTACAACCTGTTGGACCTCTGCTGCTGTGCTCCTGAAGAGTTCAATGTAACGTTTTCCAAGTATTTCTTTGTGCTTTTTAAGTGCATTCTGTGCATATTCTTCACAGGAAAATAACACAAATGCATCTCCTGTGGGCCTGCCATCTGGGTACTTGACAAAGAGAAGTCCCTCTTTCCCTCCTGTGACTGGGCACTCTGGCCCCAGGAACCCTAAGACATCTTCCTGAGTAGCAGTGAATGGAAGGCCTCTCATCCGGATGATAACTTGATTCTCCTTGGATAAGAACTGGGCCACTTCATTGGAGGTGCCTGGTAGAAAGATAACAGCACATGGTCAGCCAGGAACATACGGGCAGTGCTGGGCAGTCGATTCCAGAGGATGCAGCAGCAGCGAAGCATTAAAGAGGAATACAGGAGCTGAGCAGCCAGCAACAAACCCAGCGAAGACCTAAGATACTACTGACTCTCAGCAATCTATTTTGAGGGGAAATCTCTTACTCTGCAAGTGTTTCATATTTTAATGAAATTGGAACAAAGATGAGATTAGTGTGAGTTGATACAAGATGTACGGATGCTCCCACCGCAAAGGCCGGTCTTCCTCCCAAGACCCGTCTGTGAACATCACAGCTCAAATGCTCATAGCTCAGTTTCAACCACATGAAAACAGAACTTGACAGGGTCAAATATTCTTGGAAGGCAAAACAGGAAAAGCTACTTCATTATCCATTTGCATCCTCAGTCGAAGAAAAAAAAAAGAACTAGAACAACATTCCTATGAACTGAAGTAATCACACTGAACTCCAGCATCACTCACCTCCTGCAATTTTTAAGAATTCTTCTCCAGTTGCTTTGTAAACCTTAAAAAGAAAGAACAAAAAAACCCACATGAAAATCGCAACGTTCAACTTTAAACCACACACACTCTTTCACAAGCAAAAGAATTGTGTTTTGGTACTTTGAGCAAACAGAAGTGCAGTTTGGTTTTAAATGGAAACATAGCCTAAAATATTCAGGTTTCTCTCCAAAGATTTGTTTCAAGTCACAACTTTTTACCTCAATGTATCTGCTACCCATGTGATGCTTGTGCCTTTCCAGGGCAAGGTCTCTCTGTTCAGAATTGACAAACCGAACCAAAGCCTCCCCATTTCTTCTTCCTTGAGAATTCAGACACAGAGCCACACCACCTCTGGAAGGTAAAGTCAAGAAATATAAGCTTAGTCTGAATCTTTAATACATTTAATAAATAATTGTGTAAGAATAGAAAAGGAATCAGACTTTAACACAAAGGTTACGGATTGAAAAAGAAATTGCTGCTATCCACAATTTAATTTCATTTTTGTTGTAACACAATTATACTTTAAAATCTGCTTCATTGAGATCGTGGCTCTCATGTTGTTCACCACTTTCTCAACTCCCATGAAGATGCAAATTTGTCCTTCCTAATCCTCATCATTCCAAATTTAAAAAAAATTATTTTCTCAGTGTTGGAGACCTGGAATATATATATTAAGTGACAGGTATGCTAAATAAACTCACTCTCTTTTCATATATATGTATACACATACATCTATACACAGGTATAAACACAAGTCATGAAAATTTCTTTCAAACAGTACTTGGAAGTTTCTAAATCTGGCCTGTTTAGGAGGGATAGAAGAACAATAAAGAGTTGGCACAAAATTAAAGCTTTTTTCATATCTTGGCCTCTGCTTTGATTAATGCAATAGGAGTTTCTCCCTTTAGATACCAGCAATAAATGAATGTATATTGTTTTTCAATTGATAAGTCTATTTTTCTTCTTCACACATCTCAAACCTTTCTTGCACACCTAAGGCTGGTAAACTTGTTCAGTTGTCATGACCACAGTGTGGGAAGGGGTCAAGTGGGGAAAGACTGAAGGACTCTAGTGGGGAGTGTGGGGGGATGTGTGTTAAACAAATATTAAAGGAGCTTGCTATAAAAGGCAAAGCGATAAAGCAAGGCAAATTCTCCTTATCTTACTTGGCAATGTTGAGTCCTTTGAAAAATCGGGCGATATCCTGGTCTGAAGACTGCCATGGCAAACCTCTGGCACGTATTACTGTCTCACTGTCCACAGTTTCAGATTTACTACTGCATAGAAAGTAGAAAAAAAAAAAAAAGAAGCCAAAGTAAGCTTTAATCCTTTAATCTAGTTTTTCCAATATTTTACCAAATTTCAGATTGCAACTAATTGAATTATAAATTGGGAGCATATTTTCTCTTGAGACTCTTCTATCTCCATTATTCCTTTCAATAAAGAAAGGGAAGATAACTTGGAAAATTTCTTTATATCTTCAACACTGAAGATGCACAATGTTGTCACCACATTGCAATTCCTTAAACAAAAAAATTGAATAACTGCCTCAATGTAAGGTAATAAGGAACTGGATTAATTTTATTTGAAAGATCCAGCAATCCAAACAATACAAATCACTTATGCCTAAGATATTTCATTGTCTGGTGACTGAAATGCATTTGTAAAGAACGAGCCATCCTGTTCCTTCCTCCCTTAACCCAACACCCAATTCAGCGTGTAAAACCACTTTGGGAAGCACCACACAGCTCAGCTCATAGAGGGTGCACTGGCCATCAGCCCTGTTGACTTAGGGAAAGTTCACAAATATTTCTTCACCCTGAGTAAGATAAGCCAGCCTGGCTGCCATGCAAAACAGAAGCAAGAGAACAAAGAGCATTTAACTTGCAGTGACTTTAAAGAGATGGACTAAAGTACAGCATTCAGCGTGCCAGCCACAGTCTGTCTGCACTGGAGTGACTGCTGAGTACATTCTACTGTTCTCAGGAGCCAACCTGCTTTCACATGACCATGGGGAAATATTCACAAGCTTTCCTTGCTGTACACAAGACTCATCTTTGCTTATAAACAACCGTGACAAGGGCACTTACCAAGGACCTGTTTCGTACTTGTATTTCACTGTTTCAGGCTCAGTAAATACGTGATCTGTGACAAAACAGGAAGCTTAAATGTAGCCAGGGTTAGAGATTACTTAAGAATGACAGTACCACTGCCAATTCTTTCAGAAAAGAAAGATTTCAGCATTCAGTATAAATAGTTAACTTACTACAACCTTCTGAGAGCATGCTGAAAATGATAGCCACCATGGTCTTCACTTGCCACACGCCAAAGTCCTCGTCTGCTTCATCTGTCCCTAAGCCTAGATCTATACAGGTGATTATAGAAAATAACAGACTTGCACAATCCTTTGCAAACAAGTCATAATGCTTTCCTGATATTAACACACAGCTAGTAATCAAATGTACTGGTCTTAGCGGGGATGTATGACTATTAGACAGGTTACCCTGCTCATAAACTGGTTAATATTCACTTTAACAGTCAACAGTTCGAAAACTATTGAGAGCTTACATAATTTCAGTGCTAACAGTTCGAAAAAGAAACAGCTGAGTAAGTTCCTATCACTTTAAACATAACTCTATTTCAATCCCATTCAGATGGGCCACAACAATCCTTTTAATTTGAATTCAAATGCAGAGTATTATTTGGGCTTTGGTTTTGCTTTATTTTAAACTCACTTCAGTGAGGATCATGCAAGGTAACTATTGCCTGCAAACAGTGGAAACTTGCAGGCCAGCTAGTGCCCACTGACAGCTCAGCTTTTCCTTTAAGATCAAGTACCAATGCAAGTGATGCTTTTCTTTGGCAGATTTACTAAATATGGTTTAGAAATCAGTTAGATTCAATTTGGGAAAACAATTACAAGCAGAGCCACTCCCCCGACACCCACAAGTAGACGTTCCTTTCACTTTACCTGTGAGTTTTTAAAACCCACATCTTGTTTTATTCTTCTAAACTCTGTAACAATCACAGAGATAAAACTTAAGGAAGCTTAACTGATTGTGGTATAAAAGCTGCAGCAAAAGGATACATTCTGCCATGGTCTTGATAGTCTGATCTTTCACGGCGGCTGAACTAGGGTAGCAAGTGTGAAATTCTTTGCGCAGATCATAAAAGGAATAGAAGCAGTCTGACAGCAGGAAATTCTACAAGGAAGGCAAAAATGTTTGTTTTGTACACACTATCCCTTTAAATTTCAATTAATACTTTTGAACTGAATGTGGCACTCTCAAAAATCCCATAGTTGCACATCACCAGCTTGTCTGTGACGGAGCAGTTTGGTTCCTTTGTAACACAGTTCAAATTCCAGAACTGCACAGAACTGGATGTCTACATGAACTAAGTCAAACAGCCTCTGGAAGTCAGACCCATGCAAAAGAGCTGGAGCAGACGGCTGGAAAAAAATATTTAAAAATATCTAGGTTTTGCTGTTTAATTCCCATTTTGGACACACTATTTTATCTCTTGCAGCTACACTGAAAAGGAGAATTGTACCAAACCATGATGACAAATTTTAAATAACTATTGTTACAGAATACAAAATATCTTTCAGCAACTTTCAGAAAAAACTCTACAACTGGTCAGCTCCTTCCATGTCAGCAGCTCTTATTCTTGTGGGTTTCCTGCAGATCCTGCTAAGCCAGCAAACTCAAGAGCCACCACCTTGCACAAAGGCAAGGTTCTCCTCCCTGTGCATGACAGGCTGCTCTAAACCCTCCAGGAACTAGGAGCAGAAACTGCTGCTTCATGTGGGAGTAGCAATAAGCTGCAGCTCTGCTTCCCATTGAATAAATGCAGGTGGGGAACCACTGCCAGGCCACATCACTGCCTGTGTGCTTCCCCTCCACAGGACACTGGCTTAACACAAGTCTAAGCAAAGCAATAGTTCCCCATCACTTCTGCTGAGGTTCAATCTGTACCTCTGTTCCCACTTCACACACAGAATTCAAAGTACTTGTATTGTTTCTATCTCTATCCTGTTTTTCCTGATTTTCCTCTTCCTTATGCTCTTCTGGGAGTCCAAGGAGTGTGGCTGACTTTCAAGAGTAAGTCCCTAAAATAACTACTCTGCTACTCAGGGTTGAAGCAGGGAGGGGATCATCTTCAGTAGTCTTGGAACATTCCAGTTCTCATCGTGGAATTGTGTCACTCCCCTCCCAGTGCTGCCCCTCTGCACCAGTTCTGATCTTGTACCTTCTTGGATGTTTCTGGGTGGAGAACTTGTCGAATGAGTAACTGGCCATCACTGCAGAGTGTGTAAGAGCTCCTTCCAAGTACTTTCAAGTCACTGGATACCAGCTGACTAAACTGGAAAATAAAGTGATAAATTTCATTGCACTGACTGATAGAGATAATTTCATGCACTTACCGTTATTTCAGTACTTTTTTTTTTAAGGAGATAAAGCAATTAAACAAGTTTTTGAAAAAAAACATGATGGAAAACAGACACTGGCTCCTGATAAAAGTAAGCAAATAAGCTGTATGCATTTGTGGAATAAAGTAAAAAGACTAATTTGGAAGATATGGCAGAATTATGAGTTCATATGAAAGGTGATCATGTTATACTGGTAATGTACAAAATCTGGACTAGCTATAATTTAAGTTATTAAATATTTGAAAGAACTTTCAAGATCAATCACATCACTGATTTTGCAATACCCTTTCTTCACCTATGGTGCCTTTGACTTTGTTTATTTCCTTAATAATTTTTTTTTTTACTTGAGAAAGAAAAAAAAGTTACCCATTGGGATTTACTAATGTTTCAAAAGTAATACATTAAGAAAAAGTAAACAAACAGTGATCTAATACTTTCAAAATTGAAATTATAATCAAGTCACCTCTGAGCTAATTAAAGGGCTTTGTAGAGATAACAGTGTTACAAATACTAGATTAAAACAACTATTCCCTTCCTCTAGGACGGGTAACCCCCAGCAGATTAATTCTCAAGAGGAAAGGGCTCCAGCTACCTTGTTCACTGTTATTTTCTATCCTTACATACATAACAGTTTCCAGCCTTTTTTTTCACTGTATCAGTGTTAAATTCCTAGCTCATAATAGTCAACTAACATGTATAGTACCTACAAGTATCATATCAGTAAGCAGTAGCTTGTTAACTTTCAAGGGGACAAATATAATTATTCTAAGCTTCCCTCTTTACACTACTCCCTCCCAGGCAAGCATCACCTCACAAACAAAGCAATAATTACTTGCACTATGCAGTAGCCACCCACTGCTCTCAGCAGCAGTTTATAACTCCAAAACAACCACCCCCAAAAGCAAATTACACCTTGACTTGAAACTCAGACAGTATCTTTGTGCTTTCTTTTAAGCTGGGCATGGGGAGAAAAGAGAGTTGGTTTGTTTTATCATAATACATGTGACTCTTTACATCATTAGAGTCTCTGCTTATGAAAGATGATGTCCTAATGACCTGATCCCACAGCTAAACAGAACTCACAGCGTGAACAAGTGTTGCAGCACCTGCAGCCCAAAGGTAAGGCTCCACAAGGGAGAAATTGTGTACTGAATGTGATATAGAAGGAATAGAGACATGATTACCCAAGCTTTATTTCAAAATAACTGCTCAAACCAATCCAGGCCCTTTCATAGGCTTGGGCAGCTGACCAGAGTTCCACTTCCATTTTGAGTTCAGAATCCTGTAGTAGTGGGTACTACACATCAAAACAGGGAATTGAGGGGCAGAGCTGGGTAAGGAGGGGCACTCAGCTCAGTACGTTGTATTAAGTTGCTTCATTTGCAGATATATTTACAGATACAGACAGGAATATAAAGTGAAGTTATTTAATAGCAGAGAACATATTTGAAACTATAAGAAGGGTGAATATCTTCCCAAAACAAAAACCTTTATAGTGCAACTCTCTGCACACTACCAAAACACACAAAAAAGAACAAATACACCACACACAGACAAAATAACTAACTCACTAAATAAAAATCAACCAACCCAAACTCTTGCAGATTCACAAAGCCCATTTCCTCCCAATTGCTGGTACAGGTTGTGTTCCTACCACAAAGTCTTGAAGAACCTGAGGCTTTAAAGCAAGTTATTATTCAAGGATGATTTAAAGTCAGAAAATTGAGATCTGAGAGTGCTCAAAATACCTCAGTTGATATGTAAACATTAGAAAAAGAAGAAAATTCCAGTGGACTCCAGAGGAACCACTTCAGAAAAGTAGTTCTGTGGATGGCCACAGTCACAGACCAACAACAAATATTCTCACCACAGTAACACACATGAGGAGAATTGCCTTCTTACTAAATGAAGCAACTTATTAGTTTCTTTTTTAACTAATGCACACAGTAAAGAGCAAATATTTGTATAAAGGGATTGGAAATGGTGATAGGGATCAGCCTCCAGAGGGTGCACAGGGATTCTTGCCAAAAGGAAGCAGTCTTACAGATGAACAGTAATAAAACACTCCCCAAACCCTCAACTTCATACCCTGCACTTCTGAAGATGCTCAAGAGCCAATATAGAGAGTGCAGTTAGGGAGCTATTTTGATCAGATACAAGAAGAAATCCAACCCACACAATTTGAAGGAAGCAGCAAATGAAAGCAGTCTCCTGCTGTACACATAAAACATAAGAACTGTAGTTCAAAAAGACTTCATCAAGTTAGAAAACAAAAGGAGAAACATGTTTGTACAAGGGAGGAAATGCTCAGGTCAAATGGTGTAAATCAAGTTAGTAAAAATCAAGACTACTGCAGTGAAATATTCACATTTTTTTCGAGATGGTGTTTCCCACACAACTTACAGCTGAAAAGACAACACAGATATTTTCAGAAGCCTGTACTGAGAAGACACCAGAGTAGTAAAATATTGCATAAGGACACTGATAAGCCCAGTGTTCCAAGTGTACTATGGTTTAAAGACTTCCCAAGGATTAGCATTTGTTTTTATTTTTACCTAAGTAAAAATAAGTTTAAGTATTTGCACTGCATATTTATTAAATGTCAGTGATAACATTCAACACTGCAAACTCCTTTCCAATGGAACAATCAACATGTCAAAACAATTCTCTCCTTTTCTTACCAGATGCCAGCAGCTTAAAGTGCCTTAGATAAACTGCCACAGGGTTGGCAGGCCTTGCTGAGAGCTTATTTAGAAACTTCTATTTTAAAAACAGCCTGTTTCAAACTTTGGGGTGTACTGCTCCAGAAGAGGGCAAAAAGACTGTGGGAAGAAGAGTCAGGAGACATAAGCAATGCTTCCTTATCCAAACCAGCTTAACTGTGGTGTGGGTTAACTGAGGAGAGGAGGGGGGTAGCAGAGTGTGAATGGGAAGATTCACCCAGGATCAGAGCACGGGGCAAAATAGCCCCAGAAGAACAACAGATATTTGAGATTAGCCTGAAGTAGCTTCTTTCATCCACATGAGATGTCTCCTAATTCTGCAAAGGTTGAGTGTGAAAGGCATAGCTGCGGACCAGCTCTTGTTGCTATAGATTACACTGGATCCTCGAGTCTTTCAGGCAATAGATACACGTGTCAAACGTGTTAAAGCAACCAGGGCAGATGTGTTTGTAAAGCCACATTGTTCAGCATAACAAGGCACATCAGTTAAGCAATTCAGCATTCCCGAGGAAAAGCCATCTTCAGCCTCCTTTCTTGCACCACGGATTTCAGGCAGCATTTCAAAAGACAGCCTTGAACAGGCACCCACCCAAATGTAGCAAGCTAAGGACAAGTTAAGACCAGCACCAGATTTACATTACGTTTTCCTGTCTCACATGTTGAACAACCTGTCCACAACTCTGTCATTTCGTCAATTCCATCCCCATCTCCTTCACTCCCCTAATAAAAACCATCTCAGCTATTTACCTGCTGTCATTCATCCTCACGCTGCCCTCCAAGCACGCCCCCACTTCAGCAGGCAGCGCTGCCCCACCTTAACGCTTCCCCCACCAAGCTCACACACCCTGTCTGCCCTGTTCATCTGCTCCTTTCACAGCAGTCACACACGGCTAATTACCTGTTTGCATCTTGCAGCCAGCCCTCATTTCGACTGCAAGAACCAGTCTATTAGCATCACCCTCCACCTTTATTGCTTATTCCACCAGATCAGTCTCCCCAGCAAAGCTCTGATGAGTCATTCCATATTTAAAGGAGTATGTTCAATAATTCCACACCGAGATTAAAAACCGAACAGAGAGAAGAGGAAGAATCAAACAAGCTGCTCTGTATATTTGCCTTCACGAAACCTAAAACAGTTCTTAAAAAAAGGTGGTGAGAGGGAAGGACAGACTTTGAACACCAGTTTGAAAAACTGGCTAAACAGGATTTTGGTCATATAGCTGAGAGTACAAAGAGACTGAAGAGACACGTTTTGCCAGCAGCAAAGCTGGATGAAAGCCAGCACAAGCTGCTGTGTTTTTTGCAAATGAATCCCAAGGGACTAAAATAACAGCCCCCTTCGTATTGCCTTAAATATAGCTGAACTAAGATGTGGATCTTAGAGAAACAAGAAGATTCTTCATTAAGCTTTTTCTACAGTTATGATGCACGAAACACTAAAATAAACATCTGTCTATTTGGATATTCTCATTTCCCTTACTAAAAATAGCTCTCATCCTTGAGAAAGGCCACTGCATCTGCGCTGTATCTGTGCCTGGCATGGTAAGGAAATACTGAGATAATTCAGTCACAGAATGCACCCATGCTGTCAAACAGAACCATTTCTAAAACACCATGGTACTCTGGGGGATTCTGTCTTTAAATCACCTCTGAGAAATAACAGAAAATTCAACTGTCTCTCACTCATCAAATTTCCAGCAGCTCCTAGTGAGTCTTTAAAACAGGATCATTTCCTTTTGTCATGCATAAAATTTCTCTTTTTTGCTTCTTTTGGCCCTACTTACCCATCACAGCTAAAACAAGACAAAATCATTCACAGAGCTTCAGAATTAAAGGCATCCTTGCAATTTAACCAGGTCTGGAATGCCATGCTAAAGTATAACATAAAAATCCAGAACACAGCTTGTAGTCCACATTTAAGATAGATATGAATCTATTTTCAAGTAGAAAGATGAGTTATAGTTATCAATATTCTTTGCACAAAGAATGGTCCTCACAGTGTAGGGATCTGGTTTCAAATCAGTAGCATCAGCAGGATGTTACTAAATTGCCCAGAGTTTACAATTTGGTGATTGCAGATGAGTACATGGTCTACTTTCTGCCAGATCAGCGTATCAAAAAGTGCTCATTTTTACTTCCATGCCATCTTTAGACTTGGGTGGGTGAACAGTTCATATCTGGTCCAGTCAAAATTGGAGACATGAACCAGAGAGATGATATTTGATTTGGCTTCAAGCCTGTCTAAAGACTTCGAACAGGTTTAGCATTTTAGATTAGTGTTTTGCAAAAAACCCCAAGCAAACAAAACAAAACAAAAGCCACCAAAACAAACAAAAACCCCCACACTAAAACTTTTTAGGAATTATATCTTTTGGTCATTATTAAAAAGGAAACTTTCAGGAATGACTTAGAAGAAAAGTTATTTTGGCTCACTTAGGTCCTACATTCTGACACATTCCCTTGAGCTTAAAAAGCCTTCATATTACTAAAATGAAACTGTCTTAGAGAAAGTGAAAACAAGACTCTACAGATCTGTAAAGTACCCTGAGATGAAAAAAGTTTTTTCTGAGGCACATAAATGTGCACTGCTTACATCTCCTTTGCGCAAACCTATGACTAAAGCCATACTGTTTATAGCCATGGATGTTTTCCAGTCTAACTTGTATTAAAAAAAACCATCGTCACTTATTAGACGTAGAGCTTTAGACTCTCTTTTAGGTCTTTGGTGTGAGTCACTCTTTGCTTGTAGCATGGAGCATATAACAATGATCAGTCTTCTTTCAGCTTATAGCAGCATGGAAAACAAAGAATTATCTTCAAAAAGGTTTCTCTGAAGATTTTCTACTCCCAGTTCTGTTTCAACAGGCAAAGGTACTGCAGTTGTTGCCTCAAAGCCTGATTTTATGCTAAGTCCTCTACAATTCATTCCAGAGAACACCCAAACCCAATTATACAGTTGCAGGTGCGGTTCCTGAAAGAAGATCTCCATTAGTTGAACAATGAAAGAGGCTGCTGAGAGAAGTTGCAGATTCTTCATAGTTGAAGGTACTAAAGACCCAAGTGGCCATGGTCTTTGGCAGCCTGCTCAAGTGCCCCTGCTTTCAGGGCTTGGGCTGGACAACATCTGTAGTTGCCTTCCAGCCTCAGCTGTTGTGTGACTCTCACATCTTTGGACTCTGTTTTGCCCACTCTGCAGCTCCACTAAAGATCAGGACACCAATGCCACCATGGTGGTGTACATGAGGGGCTGGGGTGTGTTTGGGAAAGGACATGTTTTCCGGGATGGGGGGAAGTGAAGGAGATCAAGAGTTGAGATGCAGCCAAATCTCATTAACAGAACCTGCCACCAAAACATAAGCAAGATTGGAGCACCACTGAAAAACAACATCCAACAACCCTGAAGTCTGTCTGAAGACTTAAATGATCTAACGCAGCATGAGAAAACTCAGGAGCAACAAGCCATGGCTTCGGTATACAAAGCTTGCACGCACACACACACAACACATCATGACATGTCATCCTAGGGAAATATTTTCACTTGGACTTTGTGCCTCAGTTCCTACACCCATGAGGGTTTCACATTTATTTACAATACTCTCCATGGGCAGTTTTCTGCTCCTTCACTCTTCCAACCCTGGTGATAGTGTCAGCCTTAACCATGCAATGGAGGAATTTAAAGCATGTCAGTACTACTGGGAGGTGCACAGACTGCATTTCAGCTCTATTTACAAGTATGATAACCCTTTATTGTGCTGGGTAACTTTTTAAACAGAGAATCCTATAGTAAGCCCTTGCCTTTGTTCATCTGTTAACTGATATTCCACATGGCTGATAATGGATACATGGTGACCTTGTACTGAAATTGCTGTATGGAAAAAAAAAGAAAAAAAGTATAAGCCCCAGTGTAGTCACAAGCTACAAATAACTTCTTTTCCCCTTCTAGCTAAGTAGGGAAAAATTCAGACATAAACATAGAAAAGAAATTGCCCCTTGGTTTTATTTCTTTGCAGGGCAAACATGCAGGAGATGACAGAGGCAGCCCAGGTCCATTCACCAGAAATGTTCAAAAATAATATTACCAGTTGATTTCTTCTATTAGGAGGAAGGCAATTATTTGCTCTACTGAGCACTAATGCTTGAGATTATTTAGTGGCTGCAGACTAGGCTGGACAAAAGCATGGGTTTCATTTCCAGCTTTCCAGAGAATCTAATTTTGCTCAATATAACCAGTCAAGTTACACATCACCTTATGCCCCTTGATGGCCTATAAACTGCATTAAGTAACAGAACAAGTAATCAGTCACAAAGGCCACCATAAATGTACTCAAGAGAGACGTGTACATAGTATCCAAAACCAGTTAAGAGTTTCCATCCATCTTTGGAATTTGCAAGTGTAAGAGCAAGTTTGCCATACTAAGTCTCAAGGAGAGGCAGGATGTGGCACTGAGCTTCAACACTGTAGACTGTCTTCTCCTCAAGTACATTAGGCTGCTTCTTCTACCTGTTAATCTGCTGGCACTTTGTCTTCTTTCCTGAAGAGAGGTCTAGACCAGGTACTGCACATCCTGCTGCTTCTCTGGCTGTTCCAAAGCAGGTTCCTCCACACCAGCTGCTCGCACAGACAAGCTCCTGTTGTTGCCTCTCTCATAGAAACTAATTCTTATTCCCCCATGCCATGAGCCAAAGGTGACAACAGAGTCTCAACTATCCTATGCCTGGCATTCTGCCATGAAATTCCAATCACAAATCTTCAAAGGAAGTAGTAGTTAAAAAACAAAGAATTATATTTTTTAATGTATTTATGATATTCACTTTCATTTTTCACTTTGTTGGGAAGCTGAAGCTACAGGAAATAATACCATCTTGTTCTCCTCCTTGTTGTTACCTCACAGGTCACCGCAAGTCTCTCAAGACAAAAAGGCCTACAGACACTTCTTATAATTACTGCAAGACTTCAAAGGAGAAAAATGGAAGATATTCTTCAAGTTTATTGCATCCTTCCACTCAATGAAATAGAGCAAATTCCTTTAAAATTCATTATACTCCTTCAGAATAAATAGAGGGACTTGCAACTTTAAACTTAGATGGTGAGAGTAGCCTACAGCTAATTTCCTGCATAAAATGAGGTTTGTTTAGTGTTGTTCAGCAGCAGGTAGAACATGAAATACAGAAACAGAGCAACAATTGTCATGGTTTGTCTGTGCAGTGAGTCTGTGGAGCACAGAAAACAGACCATCATGACTCAGGGCTGTGATAAACTGTCTTAAAGATGAAACTTCCACATTATTTCTTTCTGTGGCTCATTTTAATTGGGACTGGGTCTTTGTGCAACAAAGTAAACAATAGCTAACTAAATGCTTGAATTCTTCCTAGGAAAGAATGCGAACATCTAACCTTCTGCCATGACAAAGATCTGTCCAAGCCATGCCACTTGAGCATTTTATGACTACTTTTGATTAATTATTTCTTAGATGGAAGTTTGCAACACCAGATTATTTGCATGCTTTCCAGCTACAGTATCTACAGCATCTAATTCAGGTAATGCATTAAGCATAAAAGGCAAAACCATGGCTCAGGCCATCTGAATGTCACAGCAATCAGGTCACAGGCTTTTATCTACAAAAGCACAACCTGTTTTAATAAAAGAGTATTGAAATATGCAGAGTACTCCACAAATAAGCTACTTGAAGTCAGTCTTGTGTAAGATAAAGCACCCCAGTCCAGCAACATAAGAATTTCAGAGTTTGTGGACTTACTTTACTACTACATTATGTGTCAGGAAACTGCTAAATAAAGAAACACTTACTGAGATAAACTATGTTTTTACTTTAAATTAATCTGTCTGAAAGAGGCCATAGCTATCAAAACCAAGAAAATAATGCAAAAATATGCATATCTTGCAACATACTTCATTATTTGTTAGCACTGATTGTTCATGAGTCTGTATTTAAGCAAAAAGAAAATTCTGAATACTACTAATACAAAAAAATCCCTACTCTGTCAACCTTTTACCTACATTTCAAGCAAGACTACAATGGTGCCTCACACTCCTCACAGGCTGCTTGCTATCAGCTCAACTCACAGAGCAAGTCATTACAGCCTGAAAGACAAGGTTGAACATACTTTCCAAACTCTAGGTTTTTAATTAATGCCATGACTGCAATATTTCCCAAAGTCTTGATATGAGCACAAGCTCTCTCTCAGTGCTCTATACTTCCCCCACTCCCACTCACCTCTGTTTCAAGGACAAACTTTCATTAGCAATATGATCTTTAGCACTGGCTCTATTGACTGTAATGCTTGGTACTGCTCTATTTACTCAACACTACCTCATTGTTTGTAGTGCAAGCTTAACCAGTTGTAGGAGAATAGCCAATGCCTGCAAAATTAAAGCATTTTTTCTAGTAGATTGTTTCTCAAGTTGTTTTTGTAGTAATACGCAGGGAAAGTAAAAAGACGAGGCAACATCCAAAGAATGAAGAGACAGTTATCATCCACAATCCAGTGGATTCCTGTATGATTTTCTTACACTCCTGCCTCTCCATTAATCTTATACTGTAAGAATATTATAGGCATGGACTTTCCTGAATACAGCCTTGAGATCTATGAAGTGTCATTGCTTATATAAGAATCCAAGTGATTCTTGATCAAACCCTTAGAAATATCAGCAAAAGAAAGTCAAACTTTCTTAAATTGACTCTGCTTTGCTTCCTAGATGGGGGAGTGTTCTCTTTCTTGTACAAACATGCTTTCACAAATACATAAAAGACAAGTGGAATAGATCCCTAAATCAGTTTGCCTTCAGTCTCTCAAACTTTCAAGTCACAGATTAGGGCAAGCATCAAGAATTGGTTATGACTCATATAAGGAAAAATGAGAGTAAGAAATTATTAGAGACACAATTTTAGCAGTTCACAACTGAGTAGGGTCAAAATTTACACTTGGCCTTCCAAGGGATTCAGACCTGCCCAACACAGAACAAGGACATTAATGGTGACGTGATTTAGATGTTGCTTCCTCTTCTAGAACTGTGTCCTCCCTTTCAGGTAACTTACTGTTTCCAAAGCAAGTTCCTTGTGACTGAAAAGACTCGACATGAATTTGTCTGAATTTGAATCAAGTCACAACTTCCTGTGATCAGATCTTAGTATCTGAGACGTAGAGAGAAAGGCTGTTGATTTATATTTTCTTTTGTTTCTTTAAGCATAGCACAAGAACAGCAGTTTTTCTTCTGCACTTCATATTCACAGGGTGCCATTTCACATGCTTTCCAATAAACTAAAGTCCATCCTGTGTAAGTTTAATTCTGTTGTAAGAAATAACACTGAGACACTCAAGTTATCAATCAAGCAAACTGCAAACCTCTGTCACAGTCATATTCTTGTGACAACTATGTATTTCCAGCTATGTATTTCTCATGATGCCCCTCCAATCCAATGCTATTTGATTCAAGAGGCTTGGTGTGTTACTCACTGTCTTGTGTGTTTCTTAAGCTGCAAAAGAAACTTAAATTAACTTTCAGTTACAATAAGGTCTAGTTACACAGCAAAACTCCCACAGAGGTTTTTTGCATTTCTGTTTTTCAAGTTGCATTACTATAGTGCTGCTTTCCTCTTAGTGCAATTCACTACAACAGACCTACTTATCAGGAAAGTAAACATCTTTACAGAAGTTACAGCAGAATTAATTTCACACACTGCCAATGTCGACACAGCTCATCATAATGTTAAAGCAGATGCTTACATTTCTCTAGAATAAGAGCCAGAGAAAGGAAACCCCACTAATTAAGTTTTGATTTGAATTCCGTAAGAATGATAATACAATTCAGAGACTATCCTAGAGCTCCAGTAACAGAACCTTTCATTTTAAGCTAACAGGTGTCCAAAATCATCACAGGAGCCAAGTTTTTGCAAAAAGGAATACAACTGTTTCTTAACCTCAAGTTTCTAACCAATATTTTAGTGCTAACAAAATATCCATTTCTCAATACTTTTTGCCACACTATGCCCATTGCAGGTCTACAAAGAAAGGCAGCAGGAGGAAAGAGAAACTAAAATATTTTTAAATGGAAATCTGAGGGAAGTGGGAGATTTGGTTTTAGTTGTTTTGTTTTGTCTCTCATCAAAGGGGTGAGCATTTGAATTTTAATTTCCAATACCTTTTGCGTAATATTTATCCCATAACTCACATCTCCCTTCACAGCATGTGGATTTAATCAATGAGGCACAAATTAGGAAAGCAGCTTTTTAGGAACAAAGCAAGAACAGAGGCTATCGTGTAGAAGTATACTGGAGCAAGCTGTGAACAGTTTAAAGAACATCACAGATTATCAGAGCAAAGTACTGAAACATGGTTTGTAAAACAAACATGACTTCTGACTCACTACTTTCTTAGGACACATGTCAAGTTGTCTTTCAGAGTATCAATATTTGCCCCCTCTAATTGGAATAAGATTGTAGCTAACAGAAATGGATCATGCAGGAAAACATGGTATCTCTGCAGGTTTTTGCAAAGCAGCAACTATTATAAAGAAAAAAGCTTTTCCAGAGTATAGGAGATGGCAAAGATATGAACATGAGGGAGAATTACTGTTTATGTTTCTAATAGAGACATAAAATTTCCAATTTTAGCCATAGAAATTGTAAAATGAGATAGGGCTGACATTATGTTGGTAAGAAACTAATCTTCAATCAGCATTTTAAGTTTTGGCCACAACACCGTTTTGCTCACAATATCAAATCTAGCATCTGTGCATCAGTCTGAAACCCAAGTGCTCAGCAGAGAAGTGCTGCAACACATTGACAGAGACGTTGCCCTCATTTGGCAACACTCAGCTACCTAAGAACTTTATAAATAACTTAAGAGTGTTGGTTTATGAAAAAGGGGGGGAAAAAATCAAGTAAACCAACATACGGATTGAGGAAGTGTGCAACTCTTTCAAAATGCTACCAGAGGAAGAGAGAAACAGCACAGGTTTGCAGACAACGCAGAGTATCCACAAAAAGTTTTCTAAGCTGCTTCCATGTTAACAGCAAGAATATAGAAGCACTGCACATATAATTAGTGTCAAAATAGCAGAATAGAAATCATAGAATAATTTAGGTTGGAAAAGATCTTCAAGATCATTGATTCCTGCCATTAACCTAACAGTGCCAAGTTGACCCCTAAACCATGTCGCTAAATGCCACATCTACACACTAAAATCCTTTATGCTTCATTTATTCATCAGCCACTTTTGAAAACCCCGACAATAATTCATTAACACATTTCCAGTGATTTTTTCAGTAGCAACTTAGAGCAAGTTAGAGGAAAGAAGCTCAAAGTCTCTGAGAATCATGCAATCCAGCAATCTTTGTATTAAAATGCTTCTACCCTCTGTTCTGCTGTCTTTCAAGGACTTAGAAAAAACCCTGCAAGAACAATTTCAAGAGAAATTCAAGTATTGAGATATAATATCATAGCTGTGGAAACATCTAAATGTGTTAGTGACACAGTTTTCAAACACGGCACAACATCACTCCCTGCGGCAATGGGCACCTCAAGCTATTCTGGGAGGTCATAGTAAAGTTTATTTGTCCATATATGCTAATCCCAGACGTGGTAACTTAATGTTACTGTTCAACTTTACCAGGAAAAGTAGCAACATCTTCTATCATAAAGTCTACTCATCCTCAAACCACTGGGCCAAATTATTCACTTATCATGAATATTGGCACTTCTAGTTTTAAGAGAAGGTAGCCCAGCTAGCCAAGGCTACCATATTTTTTTGCCTATAAGGAAAAGAATATGCAGCTTTAGACAAATTCCTTTATCTAATTCTCTGCTCATTCTGAAGTGAAATGTAGCTATATACAGGAACAAAGCAAGGGAACCTTCCTATTTCCTAAGGGAATACTCAAGGAATTCAGATAAAAGTATTGCAGCCTTTGGAGAAGGTAAGGTCACTGCATTTCCACACAACCTAACAGAACATAAATGCTGCCAATAACAAATGGATTCACATGATCTACATAAATATATATATACACATATAAAATATACATAACAGAGGAACTGTTTATGCTACCAAGTATTTTCTGGGTTTTTTGAGGGAACAGATTTGAGTGTTTCAATAATAATGTAGTGGGCTACAGAGCTGAGTAGCACTGGGGATTTGTAGAGGGGAAAATAGTTCACCTATACCATCAACAACAGAGTTACAACTAAGGTTCTGAAAAAAGAGTTAGCCATAGCTAAAAAAAATTAAAATCCACACTGTAACACCGTACAGCTACAGGAAGCATTAGCACATCCTTAATTCCACACAGTAAATACTGATGATATTCCAGTATTAACTATACAACGTAATTTAACCAATGCTCGTCTAAATTTATCAATGAAAATAGGCAGTTATTGGATGTTAATAGATGTAAAAACTCCACATAAGGCTACCTGCACACCGGACACTCAGCCCTCCTGTAGGAGAAGGAATCTATCACTTACCTGCCCTGACAACCTGAAGGCCCTTGTGTCTATGAGGAAATCCTCATCACTCACTGCTGATGCCAAACCAAGGCCACAGTTTCACATAAACTGCTGAGTGCCCTACGTGTCTTAAAATGTTACCCTGCTTTCACCCACACCTTAGTGCTATGGCTGCCCTCAGGAAAACTTCCTACTCTGCCACATGTGCATCAGAAAGAACCACTCCAAACCAGAACTGGCTTGAATTCAGAACAATGCCCTGCTCCAGTTCAATTTGCAGCCCCAAAAGCTATCGTACTGGCAGAATGCAGGTGAGGGAGGGCCAGGTAGCAGCACCTGCCTAAGTGAAAAGTGCCACTGAAATTTTCATACAACGGCAGCTTGAGCACACAATGCAGGGCCAGAAATAGCTTAAGTTGGTATCACCATCAAACGTGTTGGATCATGAAAACACAACCAAAGGGTGTAGTTTCATGGGACGTGAGCTTGGACAGCAAAGCAGTTTAAAGTTCCCACCCCACCTGCTCATTTCAGTGATCCTGTTTACAGCACATCTTCACAAAGGGTTTTACTGACACAACAAAAGATGGCAAAGTCTGGCGTAGGGGGAGGGAAGAAGCTGGCTTCACTGCTGAAGCCAAATCTTGTGAAACGACACCCTAAGTATTTGTTGTGGAAAGAACAGCCTGTCTAGTAACACTTGCCAAAGGTTTGCCAAACACCTGCTCCAAAACCTCAGAACTCAGACCCAGCAAATATTCCAAACTCAGTTAGGAGTTTTATGGAGGTGATGCAGCCACCAAATAATCTGAAGTTGGAAGACCAGCCATAAGACACAAAAAAACCAAAAAAAATTCTCCCTGCATTTTCAGGCTTTTTTTTTCTGCAGTTTGAAGACTGAGAGACACATTAAAAATAAATTTTAAAAATCATTTATCCAAAATGAAGGTGTGACAGCTGGCAAGGGAACCAAGAAAGCTTTCTGCTAGCACTTTGTGAAGAAGAAGCTGTAGAACAAGTTTATCTTAAAAAGAAGGCTGTAACCGGTTTATCAGGTTAGAGGAATTCGTGGGCTCTTCCGCCTCTCCCCCCCATCCCATTCGTTTCCAAATGCTCATTTAACCAGCTTGTTTCTTGCTGAATTTGCTGAAAATAAATTGCACCTGCAGCTCAGCTGGATGATCAATAGGCATCCAAACATGCTTGAGGGAACTGGCAATTTGCTATCACCTGATAAAGTGGCAACCACTGAGTATTTTCAATTTAAGCATTGTTTAGGGGACTGGGGGGGAAAAAGTCCCAGCTTTGTCTTTCTCTATTTAAGAATATGAATCAAAATATTCACTGATGTATTTGAGTCAATATATTCAATCAGCAGGACTAGGACAGTCTTTTAAACAAATTTTTAATACTTAAATGTCAATCCATAGCTTAAATTTGAATGTTTTCAGTAGGTCCAAAAGCAAAGCTAGGTCTCACATGAGAATGTCTCCCTTTTTATGTGTATCATTCAAAGAAAGATTGTAATTACAGCTAAACACTGCAGACAGTTCTCAAAAATGATTAGCTCTTCTTAGACTTATCCTTTGTCAGGAAGACATGCAAATACTGCCTTGCAACAGGAAAGTAACATGTCTTAAGGCAAGTCATGCTGATTCAGCCAGGTTTTCTGTATGGGAAGGATTATGAAATCCACAACACTTTCAGCTTCATATGGGATCTTTAACTTAGAACCCCCGTGGCTACAATCAGAGAAGCACATGAGGACGTCAGAGTAATAGGGCTGAGAGAAAGGCAAAGTTCATTTTGGTTTTGCTCTTTAAAAGCAAGGTTCCATTCCTGCAAGGTTTCAGAGAGCAACCTGAAAATAATTGCTCTCCCTTAAAAGCTTGGAGACTGGGAAACTATAAAGCTACAGCAGTTAACTAGAAAAATATAAGTAACATGCTAAATAAGCCAGTCCTGTGATTTGAGGATCTGAACAATGAAACCTGGCAAGAATGTCCCAGTAATGCAGGAAGAAAACCATTCACCTTGGTAAGTGGTGTAGCTGATGCATGTTCAGAGGCTTAGATCACAGGCTGAAGACAGTTCCAAATACACTTTTTAACAAGAGATCTCCCACTTACTTTGTTAAACAAAAATCCTCACATTTTTCTACTCAGAAGCATTCTACAACATCTCAGCCAGCAGCTGTGAGTTCACCATTACTGGTCCCACATCAGAGATAAGTTATTAACGCCATTTTGAACTAAATACATCAAGCAGGGTGCTCCCAAAGGGCACACATTTTATGACTTCAGGTAACTATTTCCCTGACATTTGTACATACTCCACCCCTCCCAAAGGAAAGCTATCACAACATTGCACATCACCTATCAGAAAGTACAGATGGATCCATAACTGCAGTAGTACCTATGGAATCAAATGTCTGTTACCCTGGACAAGTACAGTATTTAAAACCTTGGAACAAAACATATAGAGCACACACTGCAGCAAACAGCTTGGTTATTTGGGGGCACTGCGCTTCAGAACCTTACCTTGTAAAATTACAAAACACAAAACTTATCAATAAGGAACCCTATTTCAGAATATTTCTTAAGACAAACTCAAGTAGTAAGCTGTGCAGGATGTAACATTTTGAGAATATGAAGTAAAATTGAAATGATGCCTCATTTGTTGAAGTGCCTGGTTAAATGCGGAGTAAAGACTTGACCACAGATTACAGGCCTTTGGTAGACCCCATAATTGCTGGAAAATGAACTACACAGCAATAGAAGCAGACTTTCTGTGGTCAGAGGAATAACTCCAGACCCACAGTAGCTGATCTACTGTTTACCAGCTACAAATCACTGATTCAGAACCACAGAATGTTTGAAGTTGAAAGAAGCCTCTGAAGCATGGATAAAAGTTACAATGGATTTGTGCTCAGTGATTCTCACTTCCCTCTACATGTAGAGACTGGGAACCCAAGGCAAAAGCCAGAAGCAGGCACCAAAACTTTCATTTACAAGATTGAGCTATGTGCTAAAGTGAGCAATTTTCAGCTGTATCATCAATTTCCTACCACAATCCAGGCAGGGTGTGGAAAGCTAATTTCACATCTCTATAACATTATCTCAAATCAAGGTACAAGTCTACTTCCTTTTCCTCCTCCTTTTCAAATAAGCACTTCACCTACCTGTGATTTTGCTGATCAAAACACTTAACTGAGAAAGAAAAAAAAAACCCTGGATTTTTGCATATGTGTTGTCACCTGACTCATCCTTAAAATACATGATGCAATTAAAATATCCTGTGGACTTGTCTTCAAAAATGCAGAAAAGGATCTACTATTAAAGAATATGGAGTTTTACTTTTTGCCACCACTGCAAGTGGGAAGTTGAATTAATTCTCTCCTAATTCCCACAGGAGTCAAGACACAGAGGGGAAGGGAGAAGAGTTTAGGTAAGGTGTGTTCCACAAGACTTATGATGGAACTGGCCACATCACAACTGGCATCCAACAATTAACAGCAAAATCATTATTTAGTTGCATAGATATGCAAACAAAAAGGAAAAAAATCGTTGTTTTTCAAGAGTCTCTACCCACCTACACACAAAGGTAGTATTTCCTTTTATTTGCTAAAGCAGACCCACCTACAGTGCAATTTACGGCAATAAGATACAATCTCTCATAAAGTATTGAGTATAATTAAAGTGTGTCTGTTATAAAGGTAAACAGAGTGTACTAGGCTAAGCTGTTCCAGATGTCTTTAGTGCAAGATCTGGGACAAGATCAAACCTGCAGCTGCACATTTTCTCAGGGGTTATTATAGAGCTTAAGGAAAAAAAAAAAAATCACCTCTTGGTCCTGGACTCCAGCAAAACAAATGCAAGTAGAACAAATGTCACTGCAGCCAATGCTGACAGATTTTAAGCCACATAGAAGTTACATGTTCAAAGATACTCACTCCAGAGTTTAGTGTTAACCATGTAGTATCAAAGAGGGTTAGGACCAAGTCTGCCAAGTTATCTGTGTCACCAGAAGTTACAGCAACATGAACCTGTTCTACTGCCTAAGCAAGTTTCTTGCTGAAACACACCTACGAATGATTCAGACAAGGTGTGGAAAGCCAGGTTTATATGTTACACAAAAATGCACTATTGTATTTTTCCATTGAAGCACATTTCGGGTACAGAAAGGACAATCAAAGCAAGCACACTTTCAGGAACTGCATTATACTGCACTAAATTTTTTGAAGTAACTTAAGTCCTCTTGAGCTGTAAGTATCATACAATTTTATAGATTTACTGTCTCAGTGTGATACTAAATGAGCCAAAGAGCAAAACTACAGAAATCAGAAAAAAAAAAAATCAAATCACTTTGTGATCCACTAATTAGGCTCATCTGGAAGAGAGCGATACACAACAAGCATATCTGATGTTACATGAAAGATTCTGAAGATTTCAGCTGACTTTAAGAATAGCAAATGAGAAAAAGTTTTTTAATACACATTAGAGCAGTGAACGTGTAGATTGGAATGTACCATGTGAAGTTTGAAAATTTGATCAGCACTGCTTTATTAAGCAGTACTCTTACTGGGCTACTCTTTTAAGGCTTAAGAGAAACCCAGAATAAAAGTAGGCCCATCAAAACAACCAGAAGTCAGATCTTCCAAAGACTTATAGCATCACTTCAAATACTCTGGTATAGTACATAACTGTTTCAGAATTATGGGGTTCTCATTTCAAATGGTTCAGGTATCTTTGGGGTTAGCTTAAAAACAAGCATGAAAACTTGCTAGTGATTTCGAAATGAAAGACAAAACTAAAGTCTGTTTTCTTTTACAAATCCATTAAATCTCGTTTACAGGCTTCACCCTGAAGAGCCCCTGCTCCCAAAAGCAGCACCTCACCTGCTGAAGAACCCGGTCCAGTGGTTCAGCTTTGCCCAGTCCCTCTGGTGTTAAGCCACTGACTTCGCGACACTGGTCACTTAAGTCCAAGTTGTCTGCTTTCACCAGGGATTTGTGTAGTGTCCCTACCTAAAAACATTTAAGAAATTATGGGCAAAAGTGAGGAAAAATCGAATCAGCTCTTTACAGCAATGTGTGGAGACTGCAGAAAAATCAGATAGGTGCAGTATCACCTCCCGATAAACGCCACGAGAAAACGCATTTGTCTATTTCACAAATCGGAACCTTTGGCCGCGGTTTCTCTCCCTCCCACCCCGGAGAGCCACGCTCTCTGCTTCGGAGTATCCGAGCCCATTTTCATGGGAGGCCTTTTGCAGTTAGCACCGACTTTTGCGGGAGTTAACTGCAAAGGGAAGATCACTTAATATTAAAGCAGCTTCATGAACCCACTAATGAAATTGATAGTCCTGTTTGTTTTATCAAAGCCCTTCATCTCTAGGGGGTTATTTATGATAGGGCTTTTGGGGAGAAAAAAGATTAGAGATGACTTTTAGGTTGGCCTAAAAATTAAAAGAAGTCAATATTCTCTTAAAGGTTATCCAAACATTGGTTAAACAAACAAAAAGCAGGCCCAAAGGGTCCAACGGTGACCGTGAGCCGGCTCCCAGAGCAGCTTTTTGTTTCAAAGCTTCAGAAGTCCGTAGACATCCTCGAAGCTACCCACGATTTAAGGCGGACAGGGAAGTGGGGTGTGGAAGCGGCCAAACTTTCTTTAAAAGTTACTTCTTCCCTGAAGACGGAACAGAAGGGAGCTTCCCGAGCGAGCAGGGAATGACCCCCGGGCACGGGCCCCGCGCCCTCCCCTCCCTCGGTGCATTTGTGAAATGAACAAACGGCTCCGGGCAGGCGGCGAGTGGCCGGGAGAGCCCGCTCGCCCCGCGCCGGGGAACGCGCCCTCGCCCCGGATATCGAAGCCATACCTTCTTGCTGTGTAGATCCACAACTTGCCACACCAAGAGAATTAGTTCCCTCTCATCCGAACCCAGTTTAGCCCCATATGCACCAGCTGTTGCCCCAAACAACACCACCAAAGAGTCACTGTGCGAAGCCGTCATGACCACAGGGGGAAACAACTACAATCAAAAGCAGAGGTCAAAAAAAAAAAAAAAGAGAGAGAAAAAAAAAAGCAAAAGAAAGACACACTAACAAACAAACAAAAACCCCTAAAAAATCCCACAAGGCTCACCCCCTACCTCCAAGTAATCAAAGGGAAAAGGAGCGAACGAGGAGTCACAATATAAAGAGGAGAGAAAGAGCTATTTAGGAGGTTGGGTGTTTGAGAAAAAAAAACATGGAGAAAGAAAGCTCCCATCTCTACCTGTTCCCGGTGATCTCCTTCCCGGGGCCGATTGGGAGGTGAAATTAGCAAGCTGTGGGTTTCTTTCCCTCTGACATCATGGCAGAAGCTCACTCTGGGCTTGGGCTTTTTTTTTTTTTTTTTTCTCTCTCTCTTTTTTTTTTCCCCCTTCCCTCTTCCCCTTCCCCTCTCCTGAGTTACCTGCCCTTGGTGCAGCTCATGTGACTCTAGTCAATCTCCCAAAGGGACAAGGCCATTGGGCCTCTGAAAAAGGTGTAGGAGGGACGGAGGGAGAATCAACGCCTGGCTGATCTAGCCTGATTGGTTTTTGAAGGAGATCAGAGGCAAACTCCCTTTCTCTCTTTAATTTTGCCTGCAGGAAGTGCCTCTACCTGCTTTCAGTTCTGCGGGATCCCGCCCGGCGCTGGGCGCGGGCACTGCGCGCCCGGCGAGAGGGGCATTCGGGGCTCTGTGCGCTCAGACCCGCGCCCGTTTCGGGGGAAATCTGAACAATATACGAGTACAGTTGCTAAAACACAGTTTATGGCTTAGCGTTGAATTCCATGAAAGAAAAATCTTTACCTGCTTCTAAGTAATTGCCTTTCGTGCACGTTGCTGTGTGTGTATCCAGCTACCGATGCCAACGTTAATGTGTAATGAAAGTGTAGTATTCCACAGGGATTTTTAAAGGATATTACAGGCAGAGAGTACTTTTCAATTTAGGCCCTATTTTTCATATAGTTTGTAAAGGTGGGTCCTAGTAAAACGATTTTTTTGAGAAAGGATGTATCTAGGAAGTTTTGCAAAATAGCAATATAAAGCCCTGCATTTTCTACCCTACAACTGCTCAATAAAGAACTGTCTCCCGGGCATTAACTGCAGTCCAAGATGGGCAGCTTTTCTCCACTCCTCTCTCCTGTTTCACTGGTGAGACTACAATGCGAAATCACCACCTAGTTTAGCTGCTATGAAAACACTCCTGCTCAACAGCAGCAGCAATAATTGTAACATCAGAGACTGAGACAATTTTCAGAGATATTGTCAAACTCAAATTGATTTTAAATCAGAAAAGAAGATCAAAAGGCCTCTAAACTCTTTTGAAAGTTATTTTTCCTATTGCCACCACTGATGAATTATTAGTGATTTTTGAAGGCCAAATGCTGCAAGTTGGACTAGTCATAATTTTTCTTTTGTTTAATTAAGTTTTCAGTTTATACTTCAATATTGGTGTTGTGTTGAAATAGAATTTTTACAGAATGAAAATTAGTGCTGTTATTTAGCTACTGATGTCTGTCCTGGGAAAATGCAGAGCTAGGCATTTAACTGTGACCATCTGATGGTTTAAATTATTAAATCACATTTTCTCATCTTCTTTTAACACTCTAATTTTATAATTGATTAATTATAGCAGTTATTGTGGTCCTCCTTCTGGCAAACACCGATTCCCCATGCTAACACCACCAGCAAGACCAATTCAATTTATTTCAGTGAAAATAAACTACAGTTCAAGGATGCTGTCCAATGTGAAGTATCTTAGAACTCACGTGTTACAAGTATTTACCTGACAGAGGCCATGCAGGAAATTTTGCACAGGTGCATCTCACTGAAAATCACAAGACAGTTGTTAAACATCTCTCAGCTGTTGTCTCTGCAGCTCACACAGCTGCCTGAGAAGCAATCCTGAAAATACATTGTTACAGAAAGGGCAAATTCCTGAACAGTCAGAGATGAAAACTTTAATCTGTAACATGTATATATTTACATGTTTAAAATGTTTTAAGCAGTTTATTTTCTAGCATTGGTGAATTTATGCCAGAGCTATATTTTCCTCTGCCAACACATTTCTAGAAGTCCTCAGTAGAATAAAAACCCATTTCTATTCCTTTGGGTATAGTGGTAATGGAACAGGGCAACAGACTGTTATTGAGTATGGGATGATTCTTATCCCTGAAGTCTGTAATAAGAACCATAAAAATGCATTGACTGCAAGTGTGAGAACTGTTCCTCTTTTTCCAACCTGTTCCCCTCCTCCCAAACTCACACATATATATTGGGGTGTTTGGAGAGAGGCAGTGCTTGTACACCTAAGTGTAAACACAGATTAAGTGTAAATACAGATTTTAACTGTAGCCACATTGACAGAAAAAAGTACCCAGTTGTTGCAATTTAGTTGCCTTCATGAGGATGTCATTTTGTAGCCCTAAAATGTGAGTACTTCATACATTATGGGGTTTTAACTAGCAGATTTCCACAGAAGATCATACACATGATAAATTCTTGGCCAGATTGACACATATGCTCACAGGCTCCAGTGAATCGGCACAGAGAATGCCAGTACATATGTACTTGTCTTTAGGATCTAATGTGAAAGAAAAAGGATTGTAATTCACTTAGAGCAACATGTCAGATTAAAGAAGTCCTCCTCAAATCAATGCCAAAGACCCTTGAAAACTTACTAGAAATCTACACATGGTATCAAAGGCTGGTGAGCCCAAAAGCTTCTTCTATGCTTTTTGCAACTATATTAGCTCATCTCATAAAATGTAGCCTCTCTTCCTAGAAAGCCTGTCTGGTTACTACTTTTAGACTATCTTGACTCCTATAATTCTACGATTACTAATTTATCTGAACTAGTCTAGCTAAATGAACTTAAAACATATTCTAAAATGTTAAAAAAAACCCTTAAATAAATGCTGTCTGTCCTGTGATCACACATTTCCAAGTATCAGATTATACATCTGGTTTCTCATTCACCTTTTATCCACAACTCTCCCATTCTCTGCCCTGAATTATACCAACAATGTTATTGATCTAAAAAATATAAAGGAATGACATCGTATGTCTCAACAGAACAGCAACAGGATCCAGTTCCTGAAAAACATGGGACAAGCCCTTGTACACTGAGCATAGAAAAGTTAATTTGTAACCAAGATCTTGCTGAAATAAAGAATTATTGCTCACCTTTAGCTTTAATCCTGGCAGGCATATTTATAGGGGTGCTTGTTTGTAGGCTCCATACATTATGAGGATAATGTCTCATAAATGTAACTGGGTGGAGAAGAAAAGTTTTAAAGATGGACATTCACTGTTATGCAAGCTTAGTACTGTGATTATTTTGTTTCTTATTAATCAAGCAATTAAAACTGGAAAATAGATCAGTTTTACAGTTAGATCACATGAGAACACTGAAGAGAATCATTTAGAAGCATTGTGCTTGCAATGGATAAATCTGTAGTGGCATTTTCATTCTTACTATACAGGGAAGGGAAGGGAAGGGAAGGGAAGGGAAGGGAAGAGAAGGGAAGGGACCATCTTTTTTACTACATTATTAAAAATTCCCGTGAACTGGATGTCCTGATGACTGAAGTCCTTTTGTTAAAGCCTAATAAAAGGAGTGTGAAACTTTGAGACATGAGATCTGGAGTAATATCCTGGCTGCATTTAGATCTACAGAAATATCTCATTTACATACCTCAATACCTCCTTACCTCAAGGAACATAGAAGTCAATCTTCTGTTCCAAACTAGTATGATATTGAGAAGTTATTTGTTCTCATGAATATTTTATTCATGAGTTAAAAGGAGGAAAATGATGATGATATTTAACCCTGTCAAATGATTTGAAATACCCTGAAAAAAGTGAATTAACTTTGAAATTGTGTCTCATTTCAATTTCTAATTCTAATTTCTGATTTTTTTTCTATGATTTTGAGAAACAGAGTTATTAAATTGAACAAGCATGGAGCCTTGGTGTTTCTCTGCACAATAGGGATAGTAGTGAATTCTCTGCATGCCTCAGCATCTCCAAACTGAACTGGCACTGGAAGTGCCAGTAAAAGATCCGTAAGTGATCTGTAAGCAAATGTGAGAAGACATTTAGATTTCATACCCATTCAGTCCTTGGCTCCTGGATTGGATTATAAGATACTGCAGCAATATTTGCTGAAGGAGGAGCTTACTGTAACTCCTGAAACATAAACCCATATGTAAAGAATTTTCTGGCATTCTTCCTTTAACAGCAAATGAGTGGGAAAATGCATGGGAACAAGTGCTTAGCAGTGTTCTTTGATTGCTGTCCAGATGTTTGGAGAGATCTGATTTTTTGGTCTGCCAGGTAGGTCTGCCATGATTAATTACAATGCACTGTAGAAGCCTTGAAATACTTTCCATTGAGATATCCACAAAAACTCAGCAATCTGCAGAAGAGCTTCAGAACTGTGGTTCTGATGGATTGGTACCCTGCAGATACCAGCACCATTGAGCCACACTGGAAGCATTCACTTAGAATCCTGTATCAGTTGGAATTCAACTTCTGTTGACTTAAAGGTAAATTAAAACATAACATTGGTGTCTAGCAAGAGAAATAAAAATGAAATTACTTCCCCTATTATTTTACATAGCTTCTCTTCTTTATGGAATGACAATCAATCCAGTGGTTTAATCCTACAAAGGTTTTATACGTGCTCAGTTCCCACTGAAGTATTGGTGTGAGCTGTTTAGCCAGATTTCTCCAGACTACACTTATCAGGCTTTTGAAAATCTAAGCATTTACTTTTCTACCAAACTTGTGGACAAATCAAACATGCATGCATAGTAGTGTCTTTCATAAATATTACTATAGATTTACACCAAAGTTAACAGTTCATAACAAATAAACTGAATTTCCTTTTTCTGTCATTGGAAATAATGTTGTCCTTCAAATAGTTGACTAAAGAACTTTCTGGACTTAGAATCACTGAAATGATTGCTGACAGGGACCTCTGAAAATCCTCTTGTCCAACACTGGATTATTGCCAGCACTACGTTGAACCAGCCAGTATTTTGTCCAGCTGTGTCTTGGAAACCCCTGTGGATGACCGTTCCAGTGCTGCACTGCATTGCTCATGAGAAACTTTCTCCTGGTCACCAATCTGATCTCACTGCTAAATTTTTAAATAATTCACTGCAACTAGTTGAGACAGGATCTTTAAGTTGTGGTAAGTTAGACAAGCCATGTGATACAATTTCTGTTACCTCATGAGATGAATATGCAAGTACTTCCTGACCCTTTGAATCTACCTTACCTATGATTGAAAACTGACTTTGCGGGGAGCTTTATTGCCCCTACAACCTGCCTAAATAAATTTTCATTGCAATTGGTTACTTTTTTTACTAGTGTCAGGTACAGTATAATATGAGAAAAGACGCTCAATGGAAAATACTCTTTTTGTAGCAGGTTTTTAAGCAAGACTGATGTTCAGTCTTAGATCAAAACACTTCTATATTCTAACCCATTCTCTCTTTGCCCATTGCAAGGATATAGCAGTTTACAAGTCTGTCAATGTGGCAGCATATCCAACAGTAAAAAATTTGCTTTTTAATTACAAAGTTAATCTAGTATTTGTTATAGTGAGTTTTAAAGGAAAAAAATTCCATTACCACCATCCTTGCTACCATCACTATCACCCTAGTGAAAAGAATAAAAACATAAATTGATAACACAATCCACTGCAATAGCTAAAAGCCATAATGCTCTCTGTTATTCACCAGTCTTTACATGCAATCAAATAGAATAATCTTCTTAATTTACAAACAATAAAATATAAAATTACACATTTACGGTTCAACAGGATAAAGTTATATCCTCTTGTGAAAAGATCAAGATTTCAACTCCTCATAATGGAAAATGATAATGTGACCTGATGTCTACATAAAGCATTTAATTTGGGCCATTTTGTACTTTATATTTAACACACCAACTCAGAAAGTTCCAGTCACACGAGTAGCAAGACAGGAAATTCAGTAGTCCTTTATTCTTTTAGAAAACTTTTGTAACACTCCTTCAACGAATCAGTGATATTCAGCCTGTCATATTCCGAAACATAAATGCATTCACACTCCTCAACTAGAAAGTTTTCAGAAATTCACTGAACCACAAAATCACTGATGTTTTGAAGTGAGAAGCGGCCACAGCCATCTGGAACATTGAATTGCAGTCACCCAACTCCAGTCACCTCCGCATGTAAACATCAAAAACAAATAGACAACGTAAGAAATGTAAAGGCCATTATCTACATCAAAAGATCTGCATGCTCCACACTGCTCTCATTTACTGAGAGTTGATAATCAGCACTGCAGTGCAGCAGTGATGAAAGAACTGACCAACAAATACAAAGGACTGTATACTGCAAGTCCAAGATATTCAATGAAAACTGCAAAATTTACACAATTAATGATGAATTTATGCAGGTTACATCTTCTCAAGCTTTACTGACAACTGGCTGATACTGGCCTCATGAGATTATCTCGGCAGAAATTACTAATCTCTGTCTGTTTATTCAGATTGTACCACAAGCTCTCAGCTGACATAAAAACCTTGATAAAAAAGGAGGGTGTGTTCCTATAATATTCCATTCCCATTTGATTTAACTGCTCTGATATTTAACCTGTTTCTTCATTAGAATTTAATTAAACTTATTCCACATACAGATATGCTAATATACTTCTTTTTCTCACCACAGTATAAACAGAAGTAAAATATAAATGCAAAACATAAGCAAAACTTAACCACCTGTTGAAGTACTTAGGCTTTAGAAACATTTCATGGAAGCATTTTGTATAATAAATTGATGAATGCAATTATGTGCATCCAAAATAGACATGACAGGACCTATCATTCAATGATTTCCTGATCTTTCATTTTGCTTATGGTTATTTTGCTCCACTTCACTTCTACCAGCAACTGTTACAGACCTTGGCTCTGACAGGGAGTTCAAACACACCCTGTGTCCTATTCTATCCAAGACAAGGATGGGATCATTTCCCCAAAGAAGCGGCAGACCTCCGATACAACTTTTTTTTTGGTACTTCTGTTTTCACTGTCCTATCTTGAAATTATAAGACTTTAAAAAGTCTTGTCTGACTCACTGCTTCCAGCCTCTAGCAGAACTAATGCCAATTTCTAGGAAGATGAGTTTATTTTTTACTCTACCATTTGCAGCTTGACAAGACAATTACAGTTTTTGCAAAAATAATCTGATTTTTTTCTACAGCACCTCTAGATGCAATTGCTTGCATGGAAGACTCTAGTTCACATTCAACTGTATTATATAGTTACAGTCATGTCATCAAATTCTCACTCAAATAAATTTCCTTGTCCTATTCAACAAATGTTCTTCTCGCTTTAACCTCTGAGAACGAATAAACAAATATCTTTCTTCCTTTGGCCTCATGCTGGATCTTACACCCTGTGGAATATGCAGTGGATATAGGATAGAAGTAGTGTCCTTAAAGATATATCTGGCTGATATAGGAGAGTGATAGGGTTTCCTGAGAAGAAACATTCTCAAAGAAACATATTGCACAGTCAGTAAATATATTCAGACAGAAAGAGGACAGGTATACCTAGATTATTCCTTTTGGCATACTGTAGAAATTTTAAATTTAAGACGCCATATGATGCAATTCAGCCCATTTTATCACTTAACAGCTATAGAATTGCTTTATAAGCACAGATAATAACTAAGCGCATGGCAAGCAGGTGCAATTCCCTTCCCAGCAAGTTGGAGTTGTGATAATATACCCTGACAGAGCTGTTTCACAAATGCCAGTACTACCTCACCTCCTTTCCACAACCCTCTGCTAATATGGCACACCCTTGTTTGACAAGAAATGTCACCTTGTGTTCAGTCATTCCTTGTTTTCTCCAAGTAATTATTTCAATCATGGTGTGACACAGTTAACATACATTAAGATTTTGCCTTTTCTACAATCAAATACATGGTGGTGAGGAAAAGAAAAAGAGTCCTGCGGCACACAAGAAAAAGTTGCCTGGCACATTCTGGGAGTGGCTCTGCAGTGACTTGGGTGAATGCACTGATAACGCTTTGGCTCTGGGTGAAGTAGACTGCAGAGTCTCACAACGGGAGAAGTCTAGGACATAACTTTAACTACTCCTTTCCATACTCTAGTGCTCTGCTTTGTGTGAGCAGGGAATCTGAGGGGTCCATCTGCTCCTCTGTTCTCTAAAGTGGAGTCATTCCCTCATTTGGTTCAGTTATCCTGGCAAAAACAAGGCAGTGACTCATGGGAATGGGCAAACAAGAGGGGTACTTTTGCCTGATAGTGTCATGAATCCATGGCTTTAGGGCACATCAAGCTTTTCTAGGGCCAGTTCCCGCTGAACACTTGCAGAGCAGTCAGGCCGGCTGTCACTGTCACACATGAGTGACGATGGGCAGCATTTTACACCTTTATATAGACATTAGATGTAAGACTTCGAGATCAGGTCTTCCTGTCTCTTCAAAACCCTGGATTACATTCTACCTATGCAGTAATCCCTGTCATAGGAGGTGTAAAACATCAAATTTTTGATAAATTAATGTGTCAATTTCTCCTTTTCTCACTGCACATCTTGCAAAAATTACTTTAAAAAACATTTTATATTTTGCACTGTTATCAAAAGCGCAAGATTTATCTATCCAAACCTTGTGAACCTGTTTGGTTTAGGGGAACAAGGTGGAGCCCACCACCTTCAATCAAAGATTGGCTGCTTTAATCAAAGAGATGTGAACAGCTTGCATTCTCAACTTTTGATTTCCACAAAGCCTGTTTGTTTTACTTAAGGCTAGCTGTCCCTGTTGCCAAGGAATTGCTATGGAGTTAAGCCACACCTTTATGAACACACTTAGCACTTCCTGCTCTGTACAGCCTTAAAAGCAGTCTCCTCCACTTGAGAGAGATAATTGGAGGTTAAAAAAACATAAACAGCTACATCTTAAGATCTTGCCTGGCTGGCAAAGCCACCCGTCTTTGTGCTCCTGTTAAATAGTTCACACAAGGTCTTGGGGAAGTGTTTACCATGAGATGCATTTTTCAGAAGAATTCGAGGTTTGTGATGGTGATAATATGTTTCTTACCCTTTCATCTGTTTGAATCCAGAGCTTCCATTGGTGCCTGCATTGTGACTAGAAGAAAAAGAATTGGTGGGTTCCTCTGAAATCCCTCTGGGCTGGTACCGATGCTGTAGGCTGACTGGTAGCTCCAGCACACAGGGCAAGGGTTCATTATTCATAATATATGTAAACAACCCTCTCAGTGCTCTGAGGCAGCATCATGGTATAATTGCTAGATTACTTGCATCCTCCTTTTTCTGCTTCATCTGTAATTTAAGTTATTGTATAAAAGGATTTGTCAGTCCTTTTGATGCTCAATATTTACATCAATCTCAGGAAGCTGTATTCGCTGTTTGTTCAGGGATTTTACCATAGTTTACTTAAGAAACAGCTTTTAAACACACACACACTCAGTAGTAAAAAACAAATCCAAGCACAGAACTCAGTGCTGAAACTTAGACTAAAAATGCCTAAAGCACACCGAACATTCATATCAGAAACCTTCTTACTGATGAATCAGTCCCACAGTTTCACAGATTTCTCCCTTTATCCTTCCCTCTGATGCAGAATATAAAACTGTCTTTTGTTTTATTGTCACTGCATACTGCAAATGGGACTTCAGGTTATCACTGAACATTTCTTACAGTTTTCATGACATGTTACAAATGACAGCAGCTTCTAAGACTTGGGTGGATAGTAGGGATGATTAATAAGATATGGTTACTGGCACAGCAGTGAGGTGGAGTAGGTGTGAGTAATTGTATTCTGTGGGAATTTGATCAGAACCCTCTGGTTCATGGGCATGAAAGTATTTTGTATTCCCATCATAAGAAAGGACAGGAAATCAACATCATTGTAGTGCAAATTTCCTTCAGGATTTCTATACAGAAGAAAATACAGGCAACAATAGAAAACTAAAAATTTGGAATCATTTACTTCATTGTCACTTTTGTTTTTCCAAGAATGAAATCTGCAGCGCACATTAGAATGTTGTAGACTCAAATGCAATGGGAAATGATTCTCACTTACAGACTTAAAACTTGTTACACAGGCCTAAAAGCACTATAGGGGACAGACAATGCATTTGAGGATGCAGCTTCATTGCTTCAAAGGGACACCATTCTCCATAATAGTCCAAATATATTACTGGGGGCAGGGAAGAAGGTTGGGAGCACACACACACAATGAAACAAAACTAGTGGGTGTAAAATAACAGTCAGTTTCATTTATTTGCACAGTTTATCTATAGTAGCAACCAAAGCCCCAGTAGGCAAACAGCCTGGGCAACTGGTATGGAGGAATGGATTCCACAGCTCTGCAAGGATTTCATGTGAAGCAATACCCTCTTACTGGGATTAGTTGCCTTACTCAATGCCTGGCTCAAAGGGATTTACAAAACCACTATATACCCTTATTCAGAGTCATACAGTAACTTCTTCATTGTTGTGTGGACAATATGCTGCATAAGAGAGACTTGTTTTTTTCTCTTATGCAGAAGAGAAAACACCCCTTCCTTAGAAAAATCATAGGGGACTGGTAATATGGGGATTAAGCAGGCAGGATTACACAGTCTCAGCTGAAAAAAAGTGTGTAACAACTGACAAAAAGTGTTAAGTCCCTTTCAGGAAAAGGGATTATTAAGACAACAGTTCTGCAAGTCAGGCCCACAGTTCCTGGTTCTTGGGCAACACATACTAATTATCAAATGCTGCTATTTAATATAAAACGTGCTCTCTTCAGTTTTCATTTGCCTTTCTACAATACAATCGAGGTTAGATGACAAAAAACATTTGTCACCTTTCAACAGGGAACTTGGTTTGGCATTGGGCATGATGGTTTGTACAATGGTTTAGGAATACTGAGGGAAAGGACGTGCATTGGAATGCTCTTAAATTCATAAAACCACAGTCGCTACCTTCCTTTTTAATATGAAACAAGAAAATGTATGTTCCAAGATGTTACAATGTATCAAGAAAAATTAGTATGGGTGTTGCCTTTCCCTGGTCTTAAAGTCAGAGCCAAACACAGTTAAGGGGGAGAAGGGGTTTACCTTGGTATTTATTTAGGGATCCTTAAGGTGCACCCTCAGTCCAGGTGGAATGCACTGAGAAGCACACACTAAAATGCACACACACAATACACAGCATATACAGTCATAGGCCTTGGGAACCGGCACATCTATCAAAGATTCCTGAGAGACTCGAGTGAACATCTCATCCAAGGAACTTTCCCCCTGGATGGGCCTATCTTAGTTTATAGAAGGTGTTCTGGAGAGGACCTTGGTGTCTGGGGCTTTCTGACCCCCTACTGCAAGGCTTCCAGGATGTTTGGTCTCCTGGCTTAATGGAATATTGGGTCTATGTTAGTTATCAAACCTGAAGAATTAGAAGTATGTGGGCTAAAAGCATAAAAGCTATATAAAAGAGTATATGAAAGGGGTATATATAAAAAAGGCAAAAGAATCATCATGGCATCATGGGGATGAAACACTTAGGAGTTCATTTGATCTACTGTCCTTGAGTGAGACAAAAGGCAATAATTTCAAGAGCATTGTTTGTACATGAAGGAAAATCAGAGGTCAGGGATCTATTTGTTTAATTTCTTTAGCCTTTCAGAGAATAAAGACATAGACTGTTTGAATTGCTTCAATTACTTCAACATCAAATTTCAAAGAATCAAAATATATAAGTTCAGTTTCCTAATCTATTTCCTCAATAAAAATACATCTTTCAAACGAGGCAACACTAACATTCGGATAGCAAGCTCATCAAAACACATGATCCCACATTACAGACAAATACTGATGTATATCTACATGCACATATACATAACTCCTTGGTTACATATTCATTTCCATTTCTCACCTTTCTGTTCCCTCAGAGTTTTCAAGTTTGGGCCAAATGCATAGTCTTGATCTGTTCCCGTTTAGCATTTCTGACTTCTTTAATCTTCTTTTCGTTCATATTTTTCTATTCTTTCTCTCAAGTATCTGAAAATGCAGAACATTAGCTGAGTACATAGCAATGCAGAATAATCAAATGTCTGTAGAGATCACAGGTTTCCCACAATAGTATTACAAGTATAAATTGAATACATATTTCACACATCATTCACAACATAGTTATTACTGTCTCCCCCTGCTCCCCAGCGAAAGGAAGCAATACTTCAAAGAAAAACTGCCTTAGTAGTGTGAAATTCACATCTGCTGTAAGGCCATTATGCACTTAATTGCACATTTGATTTGAGAGTGACTCTATCACTTTCCTACTAGAAGTACATATGACCTTTTTTAGGAACGACTGCACAGCAGAAATATGCTCCTTTCACATAAGTGATTCTTTATGATACCTTTCCTCCACCCCTCCCAGCAGTGCCTTCATGTTTAAGCAGCTTCACTCTGAAGTTACTATAGCTATGCAACTGTTGCTCATTGTGTAGCCCTTAATAATTGCTTTCCATTTGGATAATGCTGTTGTCATATACTCTGCATAAGGCTACACCTTAAACACCTAATAAAATTAAGTTCATGTCAGAACAGCAAGGATTACTTCTGAATTGCTTGACTCAATGCAATTTTTTCATATGTTGGTTATGAATAACAAGTACTGCAAAGGAGGGGTGCATCAGCTCTTCTCTTTTTCTCCTCATTACTCCTTACCCTGTGTACACACGCACCAGCATATGGCCACAGTCACAGTCCATGTGCCTCAGTTTGATATCCTTGATATAACAAAAGGCATGACTGGCAGAAGTCTCTCTGAGGATTCAGAAATTCAGGATATTTGTTCCCATTTGAAAATAGCATGAAATTATATTTTAGCCATAATTCAGAAGACATCTTCTCAAAAGGGCCTTTGAAAAGGGATGAGGATATGCAACCATTGATAAAGAACATACAAACCAGTTCTGTGTATATCAAGTCAACTCCAGCATCAGGCTTTAGTCCGAAGCTGAATCATGACTGAATTTTTCCTAGGGCATGCAAAGATTCCAAATGTGAGGTAAACTGCATTCCTGCAAAAGATTCTGTATTTCTTAGTGCTTGTCCAGTTTCTCAAGAAGTTTCACCGGGACATGATAGGTATCAGATGTGAGGGCAGCATTCAGCACAGAGTTAAGTTGTTGCATTCAAGTTCAACAATGCTTCCTGTTAACCAGACTCAATAGAAGTCAGCAAATAAAAGACTCCCCTGGGCCATGTAAAAATTCATTTACTAGTCCCAAGTAGAACATGGGTGAATTCATGTTGAAAGTTAAAGCAAAAACTTTATCATCATTACTTTTTATATCAATTAGCCATATTATACTTCCTTTACTCTGGATCCATTCTGAATAAAGAATGCATTACTAGTGTCACATTGAATGTAACCTACTCCTTTGCAATATTTAGATGCATTTTATTCCATCACAGAAAGTTATGCAGTGATTGCAGGTTTTAAGGACATTTTTTATATTTGCCTTCATTTTCATTTTGAACATTTCAAAACTGTGTCCTTTACCCACTGCTAAAGGGTAGAATTATATTAATGGAACATAACTATCATTTAATGTAATAAATCTCATTTAATGTGAAAGGCCACACACTGGCTTAGGTATGCAGTCAAATATGCTCTAGAAAGCCGCATTTCTGTTCAGCTGTGTAACTATGAACCTCTTCCATGAGCTGCTCTACAAGATGGGAGTGACACAGTCTCCCACAGCAGTGCTCTGCAGTTACTGTTTCACCTTCAAATCAAATGGCGGTATCAACTGAACCAACATCTCATACTGAATTTTCTCTTCTGTACTCATTCAAAAAATAATCCTCATTTGTATGTTGTTCAAGAAATAGTAGAAGTAACATTAAGCTGTACCTTGACTACTTCTATGGCTGGACCACTGATCTAACACCATTCAGACTTGCAAAGTCAATCTTACGTGATGAACTTCATGTGAAGAGATTCTAGCTTTTGTTTGTTTTACAGAGTATTATAAAATAAATCTCTGCTTACAGTTGCACAACATCTTTTGCCTCCCCTTTCTCTTTGTTTCCTTCAACTTAATTCTCATAATTCTCCTTAATGTCTTGGGAAGATGACAGTCAAATTTTACCCAATGATTAGACTTTTCCCTTTCCCTCCAGATTTCTGTGTTCTCTGGGCCAATTTGAATTTTTTTACCCTGGAGAGGAATATCAAAACAAGTAGATGTAACTAAAATGTACAGGAGGCATGTTCAAACAGTAATAGGTCTCACACTTCTTTTGCACTACAAAGAAAACCACAGGATAATAAACTCATCCAATTTTAAGTATAAAATATGTATGTTTATATACATATAATAATGACATGTGGGAATCTGATACAAGACTTTCATAATATAGAGGTGATAGACAAAAGCCTCGAAGAGTCCTTGGATATTCTTTCCCTTTCCCTTTCCTTTTTTCAAACGGGCATTTTTCTTTATAGCCCACCCAGAACTAGTTCACCACTGAAAATGTTCTTGGGCAGTGACTGCACGATAAACCCAAGGCAAGAGGACAAACATACTCCTGCACCACTGTGCAATTTGTCTCAATGAAGCAGGTGGAACAAAAGAATATTTTAATTTGTAAGAAAAGAAAAAAATCTGAGTATTTTCCTTGAAGTACAATTAAAAAAAAAAAAAAAAAGAGCATTCAGCAGTAGCAGTATCCGTTAATAAAAATACTACATCCTGTATGTTAAATATGAACAGCTACTGTTCAGTGTAGCTTTCATCATTACTACATTAACCCTCACAGCTGAGTAATAGAGCATCCCCTCCTTCAATATTTTCTATTATGTAGATCATGTAGTCAAGCTATGATCCAGGAGAAAAACATAATTCAGCTCTCATGTGGCCTACAGCTAACAATTTTTCATATTTTGTGTGACTTGTAACTAGCTAACAGAGAAGTATGTCTGAATAGCTGGTCTGGCAAAGACCTATTCAACCTCGGAGTAAGGAAAACATTTCCAGACCCAGTATAGATCAACAGGTTATGTATGACAACATATTCAACAGTCTCAGCAGCATTGCTGAGAGAATGCTGGACTAGAGTTTATGAAACTGCTCTAATTCATAGAAATTATGAATTTTCACTATGAAAATGAAATGAAAAATTCGCTCATATGAATTTTCATTATGAAAATTCATACTGAACTGATGCACTGCTCTGCCACTTTTCCCCTTAGTGGACCCTATAAGATGACTGCAAAACTGGCTGAGGGTGTTTAAGTCTCTTCGTGTTTTGTTTCGTTGAATAGTAGAACCAAAGGAAATTTCTACAACTTTAATATTGAGATGATACCTAAGTCTAAAACTTTAATGGTTTGAATAGTTAACAGACAACAGGCTTACATGACCACCTGCAAATTTGAGTTGAATTCTGAACTTAAACTCTGTTCAGAAAAATCTGAAATTTGACACATGCCTGTTCAGGTAAAGCTTCTGAACACAACTTTTGAAGTTAAATACTACAGCTAAGCTGGTTTAACAGCTTGGCATTGCCAGGAATGGGAAGCCCTTGTTGTTTCCCTACATTTCTTTTTCCCAGCTTCATGTATCCCATCTCTTTGTACCTGCTGTAGTTGTGGTCAGACTCCGGCTGAGCCAAAACCACTTGTTAATTCACCAGTAAAACCCCTTTTAATCACCAACCAGGCTGACTTAGTTCTGTTACTGCCAGAGCCTATGCAAACAGAGGGTCCACAGGCAGGAGGGAGAAAAAAGAGTCTCCTTTTAGCAAACCATAAGACTGTCCAAAGCCATGATGCAGCCTCCCTCTCATTACTTAAACAACGTTAAAAGCTGATTTTGTGTTTGTAACGAGTAAAAAGCTGATTTTGTGTTTGTAACGAGGAGTTTAGATCTCGTTTTTGCAAGTAAATTTTTTTGGGATTTTTCAGAAACCTTGACTCCCTAACTATTCTTTAGCTAAACTAAGTTGCAGTTTCACAACTTTTTTCTTTTTGACAGTTGGTTGGGGCCAGAAATGCCGTCTTAACTACAAGCTGCTTTCACAAGTACTGCTGTGAAAAGGAACCATCATGATATCATGCCCTTACAGGGTCCTTCAAACAAATACTTCAGTGTGACAGTAATGTAATCACAGACTTCCTTAAGGAAATTCCTTGACTAAAGTGCTGGGGCATACATTCTAGTCAGTTCAGTACAGACCATATTGATCGAAAGACAGAAGAGTAACGTACTTCAGATGTATGCATAGAAGGAGACAAAACAATAGTGACAATAAACAGTAAGCAGACAAATTCTTTTTTAGTTAATGGGTCATGCACTCATAGCTAGTTACTAGTATTTTGAAATACCCACAGCAACTACTTCAGCCTCTGGGTCTTTCAAATTTGGAATTTTACATTTTCAAATCTTTCAAGAGTGACATCTAGAGAACAGAAGAAGGAAAAAGCTGAGGAAAAAGAATAGTACAGCACCATCCTTAAAATTTTTATACCACCAATACCCGAGACAGAAATTGATCTTGAACAAGAATGTCAGTATTTGTTTCCCAGGATATCACAAAAACCTGATGGTATGAGGGACAGATCTTTTCAATGTATCGGATGCACAACCATGTGTATTTGAGTGTTCCTTTTCAGATAGTTCTGAACATGCATCTACAGCACTATGAATAGACATACCCTTTTAAACAGCTCATTTTTTAAAGTGTAATTTTAGTCAGCTACGAAGTGGTTTGGGTTTTCAAGAAAAGACTCCCATCTGATGGCTGGAATAGTAATTTTATAAATATCCTGTCCCCATTTGTTAACCAGCTCGGCTCATGAATAAATACCATGCAGCATTTTTCCTCCCCATCCCCACCTTTTAAGAACAAAAGCAGCCTCAGGCCATCGAGTCTTCCCCATCACCTCTTAATCTCTGAGAAACAGCTTCTTTCTCAACTGTTGTTGCTTAACTAATGCAACATTTAACACCCCAGGTGAATCAGCACTGAGCTACAAGTAACCTCCTGACTACTGATCCTTCAGCTCCACAACACTAAATTTACTGATGAAAATGTCTGGACTTGGTGAGCTCCATTTTGGGAGGTCATTCTAGAGCCCACATTTGCCTATGATACTTTCTCACCTCTTGTTCCTTTGAATCTGTCTCTAGATTCCAGTATATGCAATTCATTTCTGTGATGTCATGCATTCTGATCATCAGAACTCGTGTCATCTGTGTAGGTTTTGTTCTTATCTGGGCAGATCCTGGATGATGTTTGAAGTTTAGGGGATCAAGGTTTAGTACAATACTTACAGAAATTCCCTGTATGACCTTACCAAAGATCAAAAGAAAGGATTGTGTTGGTCGAGCTATTGAAGAGACAGCAGTTCCATTTAGCTGGAAGTTTCTCTATCTCATCTGAACTAAACAAGAAACTCAAGTGGGTGAAGGAAACAAGAGGACAGGTTTGTTACAAAATCTTTCCTCAACATGAATATGTATTTATATGTACACACATATTTCAAACGTAAATTATGCAAGTATGTATACACACGCACCTTTTTTCCCCCAACAGTTATTCATTAGGGTGGACAAGGATGAAATCCCTTGATATTTTTGCTGGAGTTCTAACTTGTTCCTGTGTCCCAATTTTCTTTCTTTCCACGCCTCAGTTTCCTCAAGCATAATGGCCTATGTGTAATAGAAATAGCATTGGTCAGCAAGATCTTGTCTTCAAGCATTAGCAATTTCAACCAGCAAATAAAATGACCCAGAAATCAGAAAATGTGAGTTGGGGTTTTTTGTTTGTTTGTTTTGTTTGTTTGTTTGTTTAATTCCTATTCTTGTATTTCCCCACTATCCCATCCAAGAAGAACATATTGTCTTTTAGGCAAGTGCTCTGTGAATGTTTTCCTTCAGCCGTACACATGATCTTACGCACTCTCCTGAAGAGGCGAAGGTGGGGCTGTGTTTATTGAGCAGCCTCTAGCGGTTCCCCAAGGAGCCACCCATGGCTGCGTGTGCTGCAGAGGCAGCAGGTACCTGCTCACACCTTGCACAGAGAGTAGCTCAGAGAAATGCTCTGGAACTGTCATCTTGCCTAGAGCATTGAGAAAACAGTTGGGCCTTTCTTTAGCCATCACCAGTTTAACAGAGAAATTCTTCTAGCAATGAAAAATCTTTATTTAGAAACCAATAATTGGAATAAAACTTCCTATTACCAAGAGATTCCTGCTTAGGCTAATAAAACCTTCTTCATTCCTAAAAGAGGTGGTCCTTGGGCAGCAGCAGTGTGAGCCAGCCTCCAGCTCCAGGGTTTGGTTCAGTGAGAGGTTGTGGTAGATGGGAGAGGACGTGGATGGCAGGGGATGGGAGGGATGGAGCCACCACTGAGCTGGCAGAGTTCATCCTGCTCATCTTAAATGTCTGTGGAACTGCCCCCGACCCAGCAGAGCCCAGGCTACCTGAGAGACCTGGACCTGACCGCCTGGAAATAATCACCTGGGGAAGACAGGGATCTCAATTAGTGTCTTACAAAAAACAGTCATACACTTTTTACAGCACAGTTAATATAATATAAAAAATGTCCAGCATATGAAAGACTGAATATATCTTAATCATGAAAAAAATAATTGTAAAATTAATTACGAATGATTTAAAATGTCCATTGTTTATAATTATATAATTAATTATAAAGGCTTCTAATTGTTGTCACTGTTTATGTTTAAATACATAAACTTGGTGCTCTAATATTCTCTTAGCCTGAAAATTTAATGTAAAGAACTTCAAGCTAACACAGAAATTTTGGGCTCTGAAATTTACAAACCCATATCTAACTATTTTGTGATGATAGACTGATATTAATGATTTTTTTTCCAACTTTTAGTACCAGCTTTTTCTACTAAATATCAAGAAAGGAAGACTCAGCAGCATATGTGTTAGTTCACACGTAAAAACTAGTGACCACCTCAGCAAAAAAGAGCTTTATATAAAGTATCCACTTAATAATTCCTCTGACATCCTAAAACTTTAAACTCCGAAAAGCTCCAACCATTTTTTTCAGCCCGGGTAGGATTCTGAGAAAAGATTTTTCAGCTGATTCTCTGCATTTGCATCCTAAAACTACTGTTGAAGCTCTTCCCAGCAGTAATTAATTACTCAGTGCAACGGGCATGTTTTCACTACAGCCTGAGATCCTCCAACCCTTCCCCGAGGGGAGAACAGCTGCCCCACCTGTCAGCATGCAAATATGTTTGGTATGCCCAGTCACATTCACGGCAAAGCCTGAGATCCCGCTAACAGAAAGATTATGGTTTCCTATTACTTTGAGGCACATTTTCAGGAGATCAAAACAATGGACTAATGGGATACTCTGAAACTGGGAAACCAAATTTGCAAGATTTTAGCTTGTACCGAAGATACTTTGAATCCCTAAAAAAAAAGTTGTCTTTTTGAGTTTCTGAAACTCAGTACAGCCTGGGTTTTGATTTTTTTTTTTCAAAATGCAAAACTGTTTTTGGGTGACAAAAGCTTCATAATTTTATATCATTTAATAATGTTCTGAAATAATATCTCATAAATCCAGGATCATGAAATAATTTCAGAAGTCTTATTTGTGCTAAGTTAAACAATATTTCTGTAGTCATTGCTTTGTTCTTATTTCTTGGTATCCCAGGCTGGTAGTCTGGGATATCATCACAAGGTGGGAAGTGCTAGGAAAGTTCGATATCCAAGATCTGAGAAACAAAATGATTAAATATCTGAACTCTCAAGAAATTGTGGGATGCAAATGGGATCATGGAACAAAAAACTCTTCAATAGTCTTCTCTACAGAGTGGCAGTGTTAAGGTTTTGCATCCTTCTAATTTGGGCAACACAAGAGTTCACCCTCCAGAACTTCGTGGTTTGGAACAAAAAGCCCCAAACGAGCTTGTGTCCTTAGTTTATTAGGAAATGTTAAAATTCCCTTTTTTTTCCCTTTCTCATTGCCATTTATCCCCAGTCAAACCACATGTCATCTCCATTCTTCTTCCTTTTTCCCAATACAGCTGAGGAGGAGCGTGGGTAAGATAACCCATGCTGTGACTGTGAGCATTACTGTTGTTCTTGGGATAATACAGGAATCTGCCTCCAGCCACCAAAGCTTGCTTAGGGCATACATGGAGCCTTCACCATCAAAATGTAACTTATTATACATATTTTTATTATACATATTATACCCTGAAGACCTACATAAGAAAGTGCTTTTCAGTGGTGTAAAATTACATTCTTAAAGGCTGAATCTGTCTACAGAGGAAATAAAGCATAATGTGTAATAGCCCAGGCTGGATTTAATTTCCACATCCTTTAAGCTTCATCTCTCTGCTGATGCTGAAAATCAAAGGGCCAGCTCAGACAGATGTTTTTTTCATCAAGAAAACTGAACTGTGAGTGATATCTATGAAAAATTTTTAGTGACACACTGGATTGTAATCAACTTCATGGTTTAAAACTGACCAATTCCAATTAGAGAAACTTTCTCACTAGCAATGATTCATTCTTATACTTCCTGCCCTTCAAACTGGTAGACTGTTATTTGTGATGATGATGAAGCACTTACTCAAACTTCTGAATGGAATAGAAATAATTTTGGAGGCCAGTGAAAAGAAATAACCTGTAGAACTACATCTGAAAATGTGTATGGTCTATTTGCAAATATAGAAAGAAAACAGAAGGTATCTGTACGAAAATCATGCAAGCAGTGTCCCAGTTCTGCTTCTTTTTCTATAGTTACCTGATCATCTTGATATCAGCTGATCATCTTGATATCAATTTATCAGTTACATTTATGACTTAACACTCCTGAAATATCTGCCGCTCTCTAGTGGCTTCCACAGAAACAATAAAGAACATTTCTACACTGAAAAACTGTGAAAAACAAAAATCTATGTTTCAAACACTTGAAGGAAGGGATTGTCTTGCTATCACATTTTCTGTAGCAAAGTCTGTCTAAGGAGTTCCCTCTCCCCATTTTGGGCTTTGATAGAATGGTTCACACAGCTGCTTGTGGGGCTGCATAACCAAACATGCCAAGTAACTGATCAGTGTTTAAAATCACCCTTTTTCTGAAGGTATTAAGGGTAAGTTAACCCTAAGAAAAAGGGTTATTTTAAAAACAGATAATTTCCCATATCTGCTGAACAAATGCACTATCACTACCAAGGACAAGGATAGGGGTACAAAGTGAGCAAACTTTGTAGACTCTTTTTGTCGCTGAGAGAAAAAACCACATCCATGGTGCAAATTCCTGATTTCTTGAACATTTTTGTGGAGTGGCTGTGCACAATCAGCTCTTCTTTTGGCAGCAACCAGAACACTACCAAAACTAACCAGAAGGTACAAAACCAATTTATACACTGGCCATACACATTTTAAATTCAATCTTTCAGAAATGCTGTTAGAATCGGTCAGAGGCTCTGTTAACATCTTTCATTTTTTTGGTTTTTTCATCTTTTCATTTCTTAACATCTTTTAATTTCATCCTTACATTTACAGGCCTCAATGAGGTTGGTTCTCCAGTCATTTTCACCTGTCATCCAATACTTCCAGTTAGATGCCAGTTTTTGCTGCCTGTTTATTTGTGCCCAAACCTGTCTTTCCCCCTATCCCTTAAATCTAGCAAACCCTGCTCAAATTAATTAGTAATCAACTTAAAATCCAACCTCAAGACATGTTTATACTTTGGTGTTTACAGTAAACTGCCAGTTAAGATGGAGAGGAAGGTTGTATGCAGGCAATTTTGATACCATAAACACTGTTTACTTCCAGCTTCAGGAAGTCTACTAAGTATGCAAATAACTGGACTTTTTTCTCTGTGTCATTTTTTATTTCTTCCACTAAATTATCTGCTGCAGCTATTGCAATATACTGACTGAAATCTCAATGCATTGCTTGAAGATAATAGGACAGAAAGCTGACTATTGCTGTATCTCTTCTGTTTGATACTGTAGCTGTATTAAGTAATTTCCATGTGCCAGGAGCAAAGCTGCCTAATCAACATTTATACTCAGGTAGCACTGTGCTCAATTAGTCTTTTAAAATTTTTTTAGACCCAAACTGATTTTAACTGTATTTAGAAGCAAAGCTGTTTTTTCCTTAAAGCTGTGAGTAAGATACAGTAAAATTTACATTTATCTGCCTTACTTTGGCAAAGGACTTGAAGGACCAAAGCTCACTCTTTTACTTCAGTCCTCACTCCATATCCCAAGGGAAAAATTCAGTCATCTGTAAAACAGGAAAGGAAATGTAATAGACCAAACTCCATCAGATTAAATAAGCTTCACCATAATAAACTTAACTGATTCTGTATTATATTATGCAAGAAAGAAAATCACGAATCCCTGAATTTTATAAGCAGAAACTCAGTTTATACTTGATTTCTAATATATTTTTTGTGCATAGACATACACACACACTGGAAAAGGGCTGTTCCTAGCAGCAGTGAAACTTTGACATTTCTGGTCTACTCAGCAAGGGTTAAGAGATAGTTTACAAATAACAAACTTCATTATTGCAGTAGTAGCTCACACAATGTTAAAGAGCGATTCACAGACAGTCACAAAATAAATTCATTATGTATTTAGAAAGACTATTCAATTTGTGCATGATGGCATGCATTTATGAAGACAAGAGTTGAGAAAATAGACATACAAAATACTGAGCAGTTAATCAGCTCTCTCGTGGTGTAGCCTCTGTTGTCAAATACCACGTGAGGCTGTTTTCATTTACAAGTTCAAGTTATGGCAGAAGGAAAATTCATGGGATAGTTTTACAAGAGACAGGGTTAGCAGGACTTGTGTTAATGCCTCATTGCTACAGTACCGCAAACCCATCTTTCTTCCAATATTTGATATTGTGAGTTTCCTTCCTTAAGCACCAATATGACGAAGGTGCTGTAAAACCTCTCGAAGAGGGCACTTGAATGACTGAAACGCGGCTAAGGAAACAAGGGAAAGAGGAAACAAGAAGATGGATGTAGGAGAAAAAAAGTTTCAAACTCAAAGTAAGTTTCAAATACGAATATTAATGTAATATGAAAGTTACAACTGTCAGGAGAGAGATACAAAGAGAAAAAGAACAAGTACGCAAAAAAAAAAATCTGAGAAAGACAATCTAATGTGGAAAGAACTGCCATGAAATCAGAAAGTGTTGACTCTATTTCCAAATTACCTCCTGTGTTTCCAAAACATTGTACAGAGGTTACTTAATTTACTACATTTTCTGTCTGTAAAATCAGAGAGAATGCGTATCTCATAGGCAGCTCAGGTAATCTGTTAGTAATCTTCAGATCTATCAAGTTTCATGCACTAAGATGAGATTTCTATCACTGCTTCCAAACACACATTCTCATACAGCCAGCCCTCCAGACCTCTGCTGGGCAGTGCCACAGCTTCCCTTTTCTTCCCACCTCTCAGTCACAGTCCCAGGCTCCCTCCAGCCTCTGCCCCCAGCATTTTTCCCACACATCTGTTCCGAGGCACCTGTGCTGTGTCTCCTGTGGGCAGGAGGACACTGTTTGTTTGAGGAGTGTCCTGTTTGTGCAGCTACAGATCTAAGATGCTACAGAACTGGAGAGAGTCAAATCCCTTGGGTGATAGAAGCATCCTCTGAAACAAATATCTGGCTAGATCCATAACACTAGGAAAAGTCAAATCTCTGACTTGGCCTATTTGACAGGGGTTAAACAAATGAGTGAACAAGTTTGATGTGAAAAGAAGTGTTGTCTCTTACTTTTCCTGAGGCTTTTTTCCTATTTGCTAGTGAAGTCTTGCTCCTTTACCACCACCTGTGGTTGGTTTTGTTTTGTTTTGTTTCCTGGGAAGAAAACCCTGAAATAGAAACAAATATGTAATTGGAAAAATATCCCAAATAAAATGTTACATAGAAAGCAAGCAATCGTAAAGAGAACTATGTTGTCCAACAGCAAACAGCATTCACAGAAGAAAATTCAAGCATATGTAGCCAAAGCAACCACAGAAGAATGCAAACACAATTCTGCAGCTAGAAGAAGACTAATAATGAGAACAAAAGATATATTGTTAATACAAATGATGGAATGGGAAGAATTATAAACAAAGTCATTCACTGAAAGAAAACATCAAATTAAGTATTGAGTAAGTTAAATAAAAAATAAAAATATTAAAAAAAAAACCACCACAAAAAACCCCACACCTGGAAATGTAAGCAAAAGGAGTATTAAGAGAGAGATGCCAAACAGAAAAGATTAACAATGGAAAAAAGTCATCGAAAGTCATAAAATATTTTCCAACTTGTTGTGAAGGTTGGACTTAGAGTAAGGAATATGAAGGCAGGGTATTTATACCACACAAAGTTAAACCTTTAGTTTAAGAAAATAAATTAGGAAGTATTCTCCTTATTTTTGAGTATAGTTGATATACAAATAAGACCTTCACCTAATCTGCTTCAGGAACTACTTACTTCTTTCTACAGGTTAAATAGGGAGCCCAGAGAGTGGCAAGTGGCTGAGACAAATTAACAGTTCTTGGAGGGAGGGCATTGAGTCCTGTCCCCACCTTTCCAGCTCCTCTTTCTTTTTTCCCACATCTTTCTTGTGTTGCCTCTGAAGTTTATCTGATTCTTTTCAAGGTCAGGCAACAAAACTCACTAACTTGGCAAAAAATGTACACTTTGGAAGGCGGGCAAAGGTAACTTCTCTTGTTTTATCAGGTTGAACAACCTGCAGCCAGATGAGCTCCAGAGGTGGCTCAAGGTTAGCAGGGGGATCACGCAGCCAAGAGCAGAGAGAGTTACAGGCAAAGGGCACAGGGAAAAGGTAAGTGCTGTCTGGCAACAATTAGCTTTTACCTGAAGTCATAGCCAGTTTTGTAACTTAGCACTTCAGTTAAATACATGAAGTTAGATGGAGGGAACTGTGCCACTGCCATCCTTTATGTACACAGAGGAGGTGCTATTACTGTTCTTCAACTTGTATCTTCACATTCTTAGGTCTCTTATTCATGTTAACCAAATCACCTCCCCAGAAGTTTAATTAAAGCTCAGTTAGGAATATCCTCCACCTCTCCTGTGCTGTTATGCTCCACAGCACTGTTTTTTATTATAGTACTGAAAGTATGACACTCTTTCAAGAGGAAGCTAGTATTCGATTTACACACTTGTAGGTTTTATTGCAAATCTCATTAATCCTGTTGAGTTTTATTTTAGCCTTAAAACCTTACATTGTGATAATGAACTACAATCTGCATTTTCAAATTTTTATTTCTCACTGGTGTTCACTGTTTCCTTGTTTATAGAGCCATTGGTTATATATTAAAAAATCCCTGATTCTTTAATATACCTTGTATATGCTTTGATATACCTTAGTCAGGAAGGTTTTGCATGGTATTCAGACTAAATTTAGCCAATTTACAACTTTTTTTTCTACTTCTAATATCCAGGCTGCTTGCCCCTATTAAATGAAGTTTAAGCAAAAGGTGAAACAAGGATTCTACTGCCTGTAGGTACAGATGTACAAGCAAGCTACTACAGGGCATGCCAGGGTGTGAACACACAGCACATCACACGCTCTGCAGAAGCTCTGCAACCTGTTCCTTCTCTAGTCTGTTATGTGCTCTTACTGCACAAAATTGGACTTTATGATACCTTGTTAACCAACAGGAATTTGTGTACATTATATACTTATTCAGCCTGGGTGACTGTGCTGGGCCCTTTGTTCTTAATACACAAAATTATTTTCTTCTGGAAGTTATAACTCTCCAACATCTTTAGATAGCAGATGGACTGCATATTTCAATCACACATGCACATGGCAATAGACTACATGTATAAAGAAACTGTTGTAAACATCAGAAGAGTAAATACACTTTAGGAAACACTTCATAAGAAAAAAAACCCCTTGAAACTAGCTCTCTTTTGGGGAAAATTTTTATACTCTGGTTCTTTTGAAAATCTTAAACATTCAGCACATACTTAATTTTAAGCTTGGGAGTGGTCATATTAAAGCCAATGAGGGGAAATAACGCATGCAACAGTTTTGCAGGAGCAAACTCCTTGCACATTAGGTATTTTCTTTGCTTTTATAACAAATGTATTTGATTGACTTAAGTAAAACAACCTATTTATAGTGTGAAAATACGACACCCTCTGTACACCAATCTCTCCCTACATCCCCCACGGTCTGTCCGTGCACACAGACGTGCGCACACAAACACGAACCGTTCCTGGGCGCTGACTCGTGTTGCTTGAGCAAAAGGTTAACTGATGATTTGTTAGCTCATCAAACCTTTTCTGAATAGGTATCATTTTTCTCTGTGTTCCGGTGAATATGTAAACACTGTAGATTCTGAAAGAAACAAATGCCAGGGGCACTGAGCTACGGCGTGTTACATAAGTGTTACATAAAAAGCGAAGCTCAGTGAAAAGTCGCGTGGCATCTGCAGCAGCTGCCCAGCCCAAAGTGCTGAGTAAGAGCGTGACAAATGGAGAGCTGTGGGGGCATGAACATCACATCAGCACAACTGCATCCCCAAGGGTTTGGGTTTTCCAAATACGATGACGCATAATGGGCAGCTCGAGCTGGAGACGATGTTTAAATTCCTGAAGAAAGCTGTCCATGATAAATCCCTGAAACTAAGGCAATACCTGAGATAAGTATGTTGTAGACCGAGAAGGAAATGCATTTTAGATAAATGTATGAGAGATGGAGCCTTCACCTTGTTTGGCTTCTCTGAAGTATGATTTGCCCAAAATTAAACTAATGCACAGAACTTCTGTCCTGTGCTTTTGTGCACATTATATATACGTGGAAAATACACAATCATTTTGAAACATAATTTTAGAGGTCTGATGTTAAAATCACAAATCATAACACAGCATACCAGAAAATATACTTTCAGAATGTAAAAATCAGGGATGATACAACAGGGGTCTTAAATATATTAATAATTCTAAAAAGACGTTTTCCTGCTTCTAAGACATCTTACAATAGCCTCTGGGCTCATTTCTAAAAGAAGGGATTACTTGTGATTAATATAAACCGACTATTTGTGTATGATCTTCCCTGCGAGTGTAAGAAATAACGTGGGATTCCAGTCTGACCTCTGAGACATGTTGGAATCAAATACCTAAAATGTAAGTGTTCACTCTGAAAACTGTTATTTTTAGTTTCTGCAAAATGATTTTTCCAGATTAAAATTCCTGTTTCAGATTGCTTTGTGACTACATATTCCCTGCTTTTGCTTAAAACATTTTTAGAGACTTTCGCAACCAAAACATAAAACTTTTACTTTAATTAAGTTGTGGGGAACTTGGTATATAAAGGCAGTTACTCATATCTTTAATATATACTTCAGTCATTCCAACTGTACCCTGAGGAAATGTTAATTTTTAAACTTTAATGTATTATTTTAATGTAACTTTCTCTGTTACTATTTCCGCCTTATTCTCAATTCAGGAAGCTGCTTGGAAAACCCTACTAAGGTAATTCCATACTTGTTTAAGAAGTCTACCTTCCTGAAGAAGTTTATCTATGTACCTACCTAAGTACTGTAAATTCCTACAGAATTTTTATCAATTTGATTTAAAAAATCAAAGTATTTTGATAATAAAAAATTTGAAGTGTTTTGCCCACCTGCACCATATAATGATAATTTTATTAGACCTATATTTAACTATGGTCATATATTATTACACTTATCTCACTCTTACAATGACATTTATTGTGTAGCCTTGGGTACCTCCCTTCACCTTCTGTTTTCCTGACTGTAAACCAGGAATAATAACAGCACAGCCAGGAGTCACACACAGCCTCTCTGAGCTGTGCAGAGGGGCTTTGCTGGCAGTCAGGTCATCAAGGCACCCCTCTAACCCATTCTTACCTTTGGTTTTCATTTTGAGGTATAATGAAATTTCTACAGGAATGTTTTACATTAAATACAAAACTGCACTCCTTGCCCAGTATCACCAACCATCTAAGGTTGCTAAGAATGTGAATTCTACTCAGAAAAAAACACAAACAAAATTCTTCTTTTGAGATGCAGGTAATGTTGGGGCATTAAAAGCAGTGCCCTCCTGACCCCCGCTCATGTCCTGAGGCAGTAGATTGGGTTACTTGGTATCATTGCCTTGGCTTGGATAACTGCTCATAAAGTTACAGAGTTTTAAAATTCCTGCAACACCACTTATTTCCACAAGCACCTGCAGCTCTGGTTTCCATAGGTCAGTTTTAAATTTAGTAGAGAAACATTTCTTGACTTTTACTGCCTTTCTTACTAAGGCAACCCCCTCATTTCTTGTGGACTGAATGGAGTCCTACCAATTCTGTTAACTACTGCAAAGAAGCAAGTTTTCATTTCCTGAACTTCTTTTTGTACAGATTAAAACCCTTCTCCCTTAAATTATAATATTAAAAAAATTAATGGTGTATTATTTGCTATCATGTAATCATTAATTATACATCCAGAGTTAGAGTTTAAACAACAGATTTCAGGATAATTAACTGTTCAAAGTAGTTCATGATGTTATAGAGAAAGAGATAAATCCTTAGTTTTTTCTGGCACTGGATTTTTTAGTTACTACTGTTTATTTAATACTGTCCTTTCAAGAATTGAATACACTATAATATTAATCAAAATATAGGGAGTTGCAAGCTTAAGAGGCTTATCTTTATCTTCTGATCAGACAAATCAAATTGGGTTTCCCGGGGTTTTTTTGCTTGTTTGTTCACTTTACAGCAAAGTACTGATCTAAGGCACATTTCTACATGACACTTACAGCCTCTACCAGTGATCAGACCATCATACTTCTGCTTAAACAGGAGTGATGGTGAGCTACTTCGTGGATGGAAAGGGGAACAAGAAGAAAGAAAAGGAAGTGGTTTTGCCTCAAGCAGCCAAGGTATGTTTACACTTACCCTAAAAGTAAGAAACTTCACTTCCCAAGCTTAGCAATGCAACACTCCGTGTGTTTATTTTTGCCTGTACATGAAGGAAATGAGAAGTGATTTCCTTGGCACGCAAAAAGCAACGGCAAGGTGGGAATTTGGATGTGTATCTACTCACCATTGTCTCACGGTGCTGCTCTGACATGCCGAAAAAGAGCCGGCAATGAGCGCACCTGCCATGGAACTGCTGCGGGGCTGGGAGCTCCGGCCCGGGGCGAAGCCACAGGGGCCCGGCCGGGGCAACAGGGCCCCAGCTCCTTCAGAAACAGTGTTTCCAAGACATTTAGGAACTAAACGACTCTAAGGGCAGCTGAAGCACAAAAAGGGGTGTTATGACCCCTGCTGTAAGGAGGAAAGTGAGTATGAGGAAAGCGTAGGACAGAGCACACTGCCATAGGTCAGCTGGAGTAGAGGCCTGCTCACCTCCCACAGCTCCCTCACGCAGGGGAAAAACCACAGCAAAATGCTCCCTGGTTTCTTAAACAGTTTCATTGCTTTTCATACACTTTAGTACTCGTGGATAACAACAGTAATTTAAAATACTAAATAACACCACCACCCCTGTGTGAAACTATCAGTGTGCCTACAACTGAGTTGAATTATATAGCAGCAAGGAAACAAGTACTCTATAGCCAATGAAATATGAACTTAGTGCTTGGGAAATGCATAATTATGTTTTTAAACACATACCAAGCATTTTTCTTTTTTTGCTGTTGTGCTCAGGATGCTAAATATTTAACTTTATTCAACCAATGGTATTATCGAAATGAAATGAAAGATCCTATCACATGGCCAATCCAACAGTTACACTGGGCTATTTAATTGTCTGGTTAACTCAAGCCAAAGTTCAGTGACCCACAGCAGGTGAAATTCTCAGTGCAGAGTGTGATAAGATCTTTGTGATCAGAACAGCATATGCCTTCCTAGCTCTTGTGCTCACAGAATTTCTATGTATTTCCAGTGGTAAAAAGACGTAATTTTCCATATCTTGGAGAGAGCAAAGTATCTTTCTGTGTATCAAACATAGAAAAATTGTGATGAGACTTAAAGAATGAAGGGAAGAAAAAGGGTTAGATGTAGGAAAAAATACGCTGAAGTTCTTATATTATAGTTCTTCATTTGTAATATTAAAGTAACGTAAGTATAAGTGAAAAAGTACCAACCTTGAAATGTTAAAGAGTAAAAACAACATCATTTTTTCTAGGAGGCTCCCACACTTTTTAGAAAGTTGCTAACTTAAGCCATTACATAAAATGGCAATTGTGACATATGGGCATTTTTTCCATAAATATTCCATAAATAAAAAAAATATTTGCATTTTCCTGTTCTCGTTCTTTGTGTTTCCATTGCTGCTGAGAATGTATCAGGTGCCTGAGTGCACTAATAGCCCTTAATGACCCTCCACTCCACAGACCCTGCTTATAGGTCCAGGAGTCCACATAAACTCAGGCCTGGAACTTCCCCCCCTACTTGACCTGTGTTGTTGGGTTGCCTGTTTGAGTTCTGCCTTGGCCATGCCTGTGCTTGGCCATGTACCTTGTTGATACAGGCCCTGACCTATGGACTGACTTCCTGACATGACCCTGCCTGACCACTGTGGTCCTGCTTGCTCACACTGGCTGTTTCTGATGATGGTTATTCTCAATGGGCCTGATCCTGACCCTGACCCTGACATACGGATTGATTCCTTGGCTTTATCCTCGGGCCAGCCCCATCTGCCCAAAACCAAAAACAGGAGCCTGGGGTGAATCTTCAATTTTCATTTTACTTTAGTTGTCACAGAACAAAACAAGGTGTGTAATGTAAAATGGCTGGGTTCTAGTGTAATATACAATGCAAATCTTGGGGTACAATGGCTATTTAGGGAAAAAAATGGTTATTGGGTAAAAACCTCTAATTCATGAGGTCTTCTTCCTACAAGTGCTATGAGAAGTTCTTCAGCAAAATCAGTTTCTTCTGATTCTGATTGTTTTAAAAGTAGGATTAATCAATTAGTGTAATGCTATTCAACATGACAAATGTAAGAGGATTAAGCCAAGCCTTGTTCATAGACACTAAAAGCATTACATACGGAAATTAAACATTGCAATAGAGAAAAAGGGAATTTGAAACCAAATCTATTGATTCTGTTTTCTGCTTTACTCCTAATACTTCTCTTATTTTCTTAAAGGCAAAGCTTTTGTGATTTTCTTATCATGGATATCTTTAAGACTGCAAGAACCATTTCTAATTTTAACCACAAGGAAGTCAAGACTTTCTGAAGCTTTTTGAGAGCATCTCAAAACTCCCAAAAGCCTAGGAATCAGTAATATCACCTGGCAGGAGATGTGAGCTACTCAAATTCGAGTCAAGGTCCAGATCAACATGCTTATTGATGGTTTTGTTGGGGGAGGGAAGGGGAAGTTGTTTTCAGAACAGACTTTTCACAAACTGGCATGAGGCAATTACATTCTGTCAAACATTCTCAGCTTGCCTACTTTATGCAATATTTGAAAAAATGTGGGCTTAGGCTCCTGAAAAGTGAGAAAGAGATGAACTAGATCACTACGAAATGAAGTTGAATGCTTAATACATTATTGTGAACATTCCTGTCTCAATGACCTGAACCTTAAATATGGTTCACAACTGAAACAATGAACAAAGTATTTCACTACTTGTTTCAGTGACTTCCAGAGTATTAAAATTAAGCCTAACTTTTTTAAGTGGAAAAGCCACATGGTGGCAGGAGAGAACAAGGCATGTAAAAAATGCCCTGCTAAATGCTTCCCTCAGTTTTAACTACACAATGTTCCCTTCTACAGCACAGCTGAAGGTCTGTGGCCGTATTTCTAAATCTGACAGGCACTAACATAATTCATTAGTTGCAATGTTTAAAAAAGTATCCATAACTTCTAAGTTTCTGATACTACTCACCAAGTTCAACAGGAATTATACAGTAAATGTTAATATTACAATAGCTATTGAAATTATGTAGTAGAGTTAAGATATGGAATCTGCAACCTGTTTTCAGATTGTCTACACTGCCATATATTCCCACAGCATCAGTGATGCAATGACTAGAAGTGATCTTCACAGAGCAATTTTCCTTTTGTGGCTTTTACGGTGACACTATCAAGTTAATGACAGGCCATAAATACTGCTTCAATTCCACAATTCTCCAAAACCGAAATATTTAGCCCTTAATTTTTCATGGAATCTGCTACACCATGAACAGGTCCGCTACGCAAAAATGAAAAGCCTGATTTTTCAGTTTAAGATCTAGTAAGTGCAGTCTAAACTTCTAATCCTCCAATTTACAACCATCTGGACATACCCTTCACTTCAATCACAATACATTGCTTGTAGATGTCTCAGTGCAGTTCACACTGTTTTCTAGTTAATGGTCAATGGAAACAGTGATGCACTTACTGCACATACTGTAAGTACCTACACAGGTGCAGCCAAAACTGAAGACTGACCAGTTACTTTTGCAATCAAGATAGAGTTCTGATAGCTGACTTCTATTAGAAAAAGAGTTAAGTGGATTTTGCAGTTTAGCAGATGTATAATCAGGATTCCTAACTTAAGAGCTATGACTTTTTAACCTGTATTTGAAGACTTCATGGCATCTTTTTCATTAATTCCATCATTTAAATCACTGACTTGACACATTCCATAAAAATATTTTTCTTCTAATCTGAACATTTCTTCAACTTCAATCTATTTTAAAATGTTGAATCTTACTAAGAACCATCAGCAGGACTTTTTAGCATATTTGATTTAAGGGGAAAGAAGACACAAATGAATCCAATAGTATATGATTCTCTTATCTCCATACCTATCAGTGCAAGAACTTTCTTAGGACTGTAAACAGTGTTGTAAAGTCTCTGAAACCCTGGTGTCCCTCATCATAACCCTGGTCACACCCAGCTCTTAATACTAACAGGAGCAACAGAAGTTACTCACCCTCTCAGAGGACAGACTTATGTCTCTCTAAACTCTGCTTTATTGGATTTTTTTTTTTCTTTAACCTATTGACCACCAATGGAGATCACACTGAGTTTTCTAAAAAATAACCGTTTTAGTGATTAACTGATCTGACAAGAAAGCATTCACAAAAATCTCAAACTGCCTTGCAACTAAATAGTTTTCACTTTCCTGTCTGTTCTCTTTTAACACTCAGCTTTCACGGCTGAACTTCTCAGTATCATTCTAAGTCCATATGATTCTTAACAATCTTGACTAACTTATTTCTCACACTTTTCTACTCAAAAAAGGCAGTAACTCTTCCTTTGTCTTCTCTTTTCCCAATATATGCAGAAAAGGGAGGAATACAGGAGCTGTACACTAACCTGTAGAGAAAACCTTCACCACTGTTAATATTTGCTAATTCTGCATCTTCTAAAATATTTATGCTTTATCAGACTCTTGCTTGAATGTGAAAGAATTTGCATTCCTATGTTGTTGCTGTGCCACCTGTTAGCTTCCAGGTTCTTTACCCTTTTCACCCAAGCACTGCAGGCAAATCTTTCATTTAGTCCTGTAAATTGCAACCCTAAGAGTTCCATAACTTAACAGCCTTAACCATCTTCAAAATGTCTCATAACTTTTGCTCTACTTCTTCCTAGAAAATGTTCTGGTGGTTGAAAACAATTTTTTTTTCTTTAGTATAATGCAGTTACCCTGTTTCTCCTTGCAAATAAGGATCTCTGATTTCCCCTGTGCTACTCCTTAAATTACGAGTTGCCTGTAAACATTCACAAAGCTCCATTGTTTTAATCCAGATATCTGTTATAACTCTTTTACTGTGATGCTTACAGAAACATTTTGATGTCAACAGGCAACAAATGTTGTAAGACTGATGCTTTTTCTTTATGTTCTTTTCTATCCTTCTCATATACTGGCTGTATGAACTAAAAATTCCTCAGGCTTTCCTTCAATTAAATTAATACAACATGACTTCACTTTAAGCAGCATGATCCTACTACAGCAAATGTGAAAAAATCCTGATGTAAACCCATGGAATGTTCACAGCAAGTTTCAGGCTGGGAAATACTGAAATGATAAGAGATAAATGTCAGGAGATTATTAATTTTTACAAATGTGAGAAATTCAAACTATCTGGTCACCTCCTGGTACTCAGTGTTCTAAGCAGTGTTGCATTGACTCCACATCATGTTCCCTGTGCTTCAGTGTAGTCTGAGGTGATTTGACTCAGCTGACTGAAGTGGCCCTCTCTTAGCTCAGCCTTCTGCCTTGCTGTGTCATGAGAAATAGTCGGACACTGAAACCACAGAGCAGGCTTCATAAACAAGGATGGAAAGATTGGGAAGTAAGAAAAAAAAGAGGAACTCAAATGACATGAAGCCTCAGTTTTCTCAGGAGAATCTGAGTGTGTCAAGAGTTACTACGAAGATTGATCTCACCTCCGAGTCACTATTTTGATCTAGCTTGAACAACAGAGAGATGTGAGAGCACATTAGCACTGATGAAGTGTTAAATCTGGCTGCATTGCTAGGCCTGATGTGTACCTGCTCAAGGAAGCAGCAGACAGCAGCATCAACTCGTGCTTTTAGGTTAACTCTTACGGTCCCAGTTACATGACTGTTGTCTTGACAAAAATATTACAACACTGGGGGTTTTAACTGAGCGTACCAACATTGGCAAGAATTAACTCTATTTACTCTACATAAAAGTGAAATTAGTTAAGGTTGCTGTTTTAGTATCTTCTACTACTTCTCAGTCTTCAAAAGAAACAGTTCTTAGAGATGATCGTCTACTGGAGGCAGAACCAAGGCCATTAATAACAACTTAAGAGGGACAGCTCTAGCTCCTTGATGGACCTCACATTTTACAAGGACTTCACTACTGCAGTTGTGAGTAAAAAGCAGTGGAGAAAATGTGAAAAATTAATACTGAGGCAGAAAATTCATGCACAGGCTGATAGAAAGGAAAACTTTAGCTTATACTAAAGTTTGTCTGGGTCATTTCCCACCCTGCGAGTTGTGAAATGCTTGACTCCTTGTGGCCTAGAAGTTCAGTTGCAGAGCTCATGTGCTCATGAGATAGTAAATCTCCCCATCTGTTCTGTGTTGTTGTTGAATAACGAGTGATTGCTATCTCAAGAACATATTGGGAAATACAGCTTCACTTTTTTATGAGTAGATAATTGAAGTCGCTGCTTTTTTTGTGAGATAATGTCACATTGCCATATTGAATGTTACTATAGCAATTAAAAGCCATTAGAGGGGTGAAAAAGTGGTAGGTAAAAGATGGGGTAAAGTCTAAAGGGTTTCATCTGTTGCTTACTATGTGCTGTAAACAAGATCTTGCTAGTTTTCTTCAATTTTAGTGAAGGAGACTTATTGAAGGAAACCCTCTGTGCTGTGGACTTTTCTCCTATTCAGGAGAAAAAAATACTTTTTAATAACAAGCAGGAATAACAAATACATATGCAAAGTTTAGAGAAATATTCTTCCATTAACAGCTAAGGATTTTACTTCCCTGTGTTTATTTCAGTTTACAAGCTAAATTAATACAACTCAAATATCCTTTACTGTGACACAATCAGACTTCAAAAATTAACTTCTAGTTAGTATTTGTGATTTCTTTGTAAAGATGAGTAACGTAGCTATTTAGCAGCTGCCCAGAACAGGGTATATGAAATTACAATATGCTCCGTAATCAGTAGTTATCTTGATCTTATTACAAATTATTGACTTAAACATTAACAAATGAAGCATAAAAAATGTTAAGCACAATTGAAATAAATAAAATTTCAAAAGCAAACACGTGATGCCACGCAGTTTTTCACAGTGAGTTTGCACACATTCACAGAACTAAAGACCTTGCAAATACAAGGTTTTATTGGTTTCTTATGGCAAAGTCCACTATTCTATAAGAGAAGAAAAAAATACTGCTTTTATTTGCAAGGCAAAGTTCTTATGATATTAGACACTTTGTACTGCTACCATAATTTTCTCACACATAAAAAATAATACCAGGGGTCTCTCCTTCCTCCTCACCTGAGCCTGATCCAATTCCTCCATAATTTAATAGACATCTTGGAAGCTTAACTTCTTTGAATCAAAAATTTTGAGGATACTCATAGTATATATATTTAATACATCAATAGTTTAATTGTCACTGAAGCATGCAATGTGTTTGACATCAAATATAGCATGCAGTCTGCGGTGATGTTAGCCATACAACACAGTTCTCATAGCTCCTGCTTCTTCTGGAGGGATGTCACACTCCACGTTTGACTTGTTCAAACCTACTACCCCAAGATAATGCAGTAAATGAGCTTGACTGTGCAAACAACCCTTATTACTTCCAGTCCTAAATAAAGTAATGAATACAAACAGCTTTAAATTTTCCATCAAGACAGAAGAGTTTTGTGTCATTAGTACACTTAAAAACCATTCTTACCCAAATAAAGAATTTAACTTCTTAAAACTTTAGATTATATAAGGATTTTTGAACGTGTAGTATTTTCTTTTTCTGAAGAAAAACTTAGTTTTAAACTTTCAAAGTCTCTCTTTTCCACATGCAATTCTTTTCTGTTTTCTGCACATAAACTTTCTAGAAATCAGAAATAATTTTAATGGAAACTAAAAATGCTGTACTCATTACAATTTGAGCTTTTAGCCACCTTGCTGAGGTTCTCAGCAACAGTGAAATAGTGCTCATTTCATGATGGAAATATTACCTTATGAACTAGGTTGTCAATGCCAATTGTTATAAAACACACAAGAAAAAAACCCAACAAGCTTTTATTTATCTCCAGCTTTCCCTGAACTGCTCAATAAATGAAACTGAGAGTATAAGGAGAAAGGACTGCTGAAGGAATGACACAGATTATTCACTGAGTTCCTTGTTAGAGATTTTCCGTGCCTATCAAAGGATCTTCGTGTTTGGCTACAACCAGATTTCTTTTCTTGTCTTCCTCTGTTACAGTCTGACTGATCTGTTCAAACAGCTTTGACATCTTGGCAAACCTCAGGTGGTCCTGAAACCTTCGTGCAGCAAAAGCGTAAAGCAGAGGGTTAATACAGCTACTGATGAATACGAGTGCTCCGGAGATGTACACTCCTTTGTCTACAATTTCTTCCAGTGCCAAAGACATCTCCTCATTAGAGAGTTCTATTTCAATTGAAATAACATCCAGGATGTTAAAGAGATGGTGAGGGACCCAGCACAGAATGAACGCCACCACAACGCTGGCAATGAGACGTTCTGATCGCTGCTTGGATTGGTAAGTCATTCTGCTTATTCTTCTCGCAACACACACATAACAAGTGCAAATAATTAAGAAAGGGATTATAAAGCCTGCGAGGGTCTCCAGTAGAAGATACGACACTTTCTGTCTATTAGAAGAGTAGTTGCGACATGTGCATAAAAGTCGACCGTTTGTTTCTTCTGTTTCTTGAAACGGAATGACAGAAATGCCAAAGGCAACAGACAGGAACCAAATGAGGAACACGATCAAAGAAATTTTTTTTTTTCTTCTGTATGTTTGAATTGTGAAAGGGTAAAACACAGCCATTAGTCGCTCCAAGCTGAGTGCTGTAATCAGAAATATACTGGCATACATGCTGCAGTAAATAATGAAAACCAGCATTTTGCAGAAGATGACTCCAAAAACCCATGAGTCAGCAAAGGAGTAAATCCAAATTGGTAAAGTGATCAGCACAAGGACATCAGCAATGGCCAGGTTCAAGATCAGCAGGACTGAAAGAGATACTTGCTTCATTTTTGTACAAACAGTCCAGATGACAATGCAGTTTCCAGGGGTGCCAATAATAAATGCCAAGCTCAGTATTACACAGACTACTGACCTCACAATATTCCATGTTGAGTTGGCACTGCTTTCCTCAGCTTGACTCATTCTGGAAATTCTTCCGTTCTTGGTTGCTCTGCGCTCTGCTTTATTTTGAAGGTGTTGGTGAACTACTCGAAAGTTCTCCTCTAAGTGATGTTCTGAAGGCTAATACAGACTATGAGCTCACATCCTCATGCTCACTCTCTCAGACATCTGACCACATATTACACTTCCTGTTGTTTAGGAGAATGGGTATTTTTGCATACAAAGCAAAAGTAAAAATACAGTGCAGGATCTGACTTTGCTGTTAGTTATACATCCATTGTGCTTCAGCACATTTTAAAGCATATTGCTGGTCTTTCTAAAGTGTCCCTATTTAAAAAAACTTGCTACTGTTGTGATCTTACTGATCTCATCAACAGCTGTGAGGAGAAAGAAACCCTTTTTATGCTATTCTATTCTTGCTCCTATGAATAACTCAACACTTTATTCTATAAAAACCAAAAAAAAGGGGTGGCAGGTAAACTACAAATGTGTATTTTATGTCTGACATTAATTTTAAAGCACAAAAAATTGTGCTTACTACCTTCATGTAATCTTTTTTAATTCGGCAGAAAACAGTCAATCATATTTCAGAAATACCCTGGCATAAAGGAAATCAACATCTGTCCTATTTGTACTGTACTGGTACAATAAAGTGGATGGGAGCTGTATTTCTAATTCTCTGGGAAATTGCAGTTCTTTACCAAACAATAACCATCAGAATATTCAGTCTGGATGTAGAGTTACAGGAGGATATGCTCAGTGTCAGAGAGAAAATAAATGATTACGTTATTGTCCTTCTGCGCCAGCAATGGGCTATGACTATGACTTCTCCTAGGAAACTTGGTAGCCAGTGCGGTATTCAAATCCTAAATGAATCCTAAGTTCTCCAGAGTCTAGCCACAGAGTATGAAAATATTTTGTTATCCTGATCTCAAAACATCTTTTGAAGTTCATTTCTAAAATGTTAAAGGAGGAACTAGAACAGCAGAGCCAACAGAAATATTCAAGAAGTGGAACTGGAAGGGTATTTACCATAAAAAAAGATTCACAGAAACAAAGGAGTTATTTATAGCTTTCTTAAATTTAAGAACATGATACAGATTATTTCCCTAATTTTACAAACCTGGCAAACGCAGTGCATGGTATTAAGTCAAAAAGTATTTTTCACCATGGAAAAAGGATTGTAACATCAGCACCCCCCAAAGCAGCTTAGCTGGTTTTGCTCTCATAAGAGTATAACGAGATCAAAAGCAAATCCAGAATAACCCCACTGAAGTAAGTATTATATCTTCAAAATACTATTTGTGTAATAAAGATTTTAATTGGGATTTAATCTGATATATTATTCCAGTTCCTTTTGTTTTTAACTACATTTAATGAGTATTGGGTAGGGGAAAATCTGAAACAAGTTGTTTGTATTCTGAAGGGAATTTCTAGAAGCCACTTGTGAAGATTAACTAATGGGAGGAAGTGCTGGGCAGTATCTCTTCGTCTAATGAAATCACCTTTACATACATTATTTCTCCAGAAGTACCTTCGTAGACTATTTTTAATTTATTGCCAGTGGCATATCTAGATTGAACTAAATTGCAGATTTTTATTGGGAAAAAGATAATCAAGGAGAGATGTCCAGCACCTCTTATCACCCAATGCTACAGGGACTGGCAGATTCTTTAAGTAAAGTCAATCTAGATTATGATTGTTGTGTCACACACCGATTATCAAGACTTTGACCTGAATTGCAGAGGGCCCAGGTGACTAAAAGCCTACATAACCAAAAACTCTAGATAGTAAAGAAAGCTACACTGATTACTAGAAATTCTGCTCAACTGAAAGCTGGGATAAGTGCTAAAAATCCTGTGTAGCAGTAAGGCACACTAACCGCTAGAAACTGCAGATAACGATAAGGTATGCTGATGAGTGAATTTTTACATCATAACCAAATTCTAATTGTAGCTATAACCTTGTGGCCAGTCCTCATTCTACCAAGGATCCCTAAAAGCACCTGTATGTTCCGTACCATTGTGTGACACCTCTGCAGGATTTTCCTCTGTAAAACGTTACTTTTGGCGGAAAAGAGCAGTTGTCTGAACCATTGGTATGAGTAGAGCTCTAACCCAGCAGTGCATGGATCTGGTTGAACTTCTGGAGTATCTGGCCTTACATTTTCCAGAAACACGTTTCTCCACTTGAGCTGAAGGTTGCTTGCCAGATGGCCTCTGCCTCTGGCTGTATCTTTCATTTAAACAAGAAAACAAAACAAGCTCTGAATTGCATCTACAGCCTGGAACTTCTGTTTCAAAAAAATCCCAGAGAAGTGTTGAACTGCTAAGATTTCCTTGAGTAAGACTCTGAAGCCAGGCTATTGAACTAAATATCTCAGACATCAGAGTTAACATTACCTCAGGAGCATGTTTCTGAGCAGCTCTATTTGACTGTTGGATCACTATGAAAACTTCAGACTGTAAGCTGTCTTTAATATTCTCTAAAAGTGTCTGACTGTTATTTATCAAATTTACATTAGTAGTACACAAACTTTATGGGCAATTTAGCAAATATTTCCATTAACAGGGGGAGCAATGTAGTGTAGTCCATAACATGCTAAATACAACAGTGGCTAAACAGTTCAGTATCTTACTCACTCTAGTGGCCACATGTGGGTGGGCTTTAATGTATGAATGCATTTAGACTTCGGACTACAGAAGTAGTTCTGGTCTACTCCATCACAGCAGTGAAATTAGGCTACATCCATGTGTTTAAAAAAAAACCTATTTTTGTCTTTTGTGTGCATGCATATTATATGTAGTGCAACAACTCAGTCACCAATATAGGAAATTTTCTGTAATTCTGTTACCTTTGGATTGGCAAATAACTTCTGAAAACTTTCCAAGCTCAAAAAGTCTGTGCTACTACTATGAAACACTTTGAATAGAATTTGCTTCAGCTTAAGTATCAGGTGTGCGTTTCTCTCAATCTTCAAACTATTTATTTTACTCTGAACGAATGCATGAGCTTCCCTCTGGTGGATGCTCTGTAATTTACGCTACCCCTGAGCATTTTCAAACGGCTGTGTTTGTGCCCCTAAATGGAAATTGTAATTGATATTTCCACCTTTTGCATATTTATTCTGAGAATCAGAGTTTCGCTTCAAAATGCTAAGAGCTATCCATCCCTTCATGCAGTAAGAGCATCCCTGTAAGAATTTACAGAGTAGCTGATGCATGACAAATCCAGAATGTGGAACTCGTATCTAGAACTCTACCAAGAAGACTTGTAAAATCCTCTTTACATTTTTTCTTCAGAAGGATCCCCTGGATGATTGTCTAGTAAGCGATTGTAGAATAATGATTATCAAGTATCATGTATCTGCTGACACACTGCAAATTGTTATTATAACCTCATTTGTCTGTTAATGTCAAAGGGAAGAAGTTATTAGTCTGAACCCCCCAGTTCTTCAGCCATTGAATCAAGGTGTATTTGCAGGATTTGTACAAATGTCTTATAACAAACTCAATTCCACGTGCTACTGAGGACATTGTGGAAGTGCCACACTTCGCCCTGATCAGAGAACTATGGGCTACTTCATAGCTGACCTAAACGTTGCTTTCTTGATTACAGGAGGGGCTCCCATATAAGTGGGATTTCATGGAGGTGTGCAGTAGCTAATAATGTCTCTGCTCTGCAATTACTGCAAAGGGAAGTGCAGCGTAGGAAAAGACACACACCACACACTCCTAAGGTTTTGCAGTTTTTGTGACAGCAGCCCACGGGGCAGCAAGTACAAATAAGAACACTCCCAGTGCTGCTTTATCAGAGGGAAAAAAACTTAGGGAAGAACTTGTGATCAGTTCCAGAATGTAATAAAAGATGTGTACTTTGCACTATAAAGTTTGAAATATTCTGTGTGCATTGTTGTTAATCAGTATTCTAATGTTATTAAAAATAGGTATTCCTTACACAGCTCAGTAGCAAATAATGATAGTTTTACATGGCTGGCTAGAGAAAATATTTCCCTGTTTGTTATGTTCAGGGAAAACTGCTTTAGAACTTGTGACAGGGAAGTGCTTCCAAGGCACGTGTTGTACATGCATCAGACGTGCTTACACATCAGCACCCTTCTTGCCCTAACAGACTGATCACTGACAATCAGAACATGTTCCCATGGCGAAAACTACAGAAAAATATTTTCCTTGTACAGACATACCAGGTGCATTAGATTAGAGGTGGTGATTAAGATAGTGTAGAACTGTATTCATAATTCTGACAGTAAGCAGGAATATGAATAACAATTATTTAGAGACTATGGAAAAATGTATAGATACCTTTTCTTGACATTATGAATGTATACAGTTATAGTGTCCTGTTACAGTACAAGCTTTTGAGCAGTAAATACATACATTTGTTACAATCGAGGGCAAGACTGGCCTGCTCTGTATCAGCCACCACTAAGTAGCTATTCGTACACAAACTGTTGCTAGCCAAAATCCTTAACAATACAAGCATATCTGACACTACAGATGCTATTGGGTGAATCAAATACACTGTTTACATGCTCTTCCTTTTGAGTAATAAGTTCCAGATGACAAATGCTGCTTGGACGACTTGCTGCTAAACATTACTTGACACTTTTTCTTTATAGTTTAGCCAAATCTACAGCCATTTCTACCTTGTTTACTGGGATTGCACATAGGTATTATTTGGCTATATGATCAATGTCTCTTTTTGTTATTCAGCAGGGATGAAAGAAAGTTTTTAGCAGAGCATGTCTCGGTGAAAGACCTGTGATTAAAAACCCACAAACAGATACTCAGCAGTGCCTGAGCAGCAGCACCAGACGGCAGCTGTCCTGCCCATGTGGAAGGGGCTGTCCGTGCACTTCTGTGTTTGCAACACAGGGCGGCACTGGGAAATCATCCCCCGGTTTTTGGCTGAGCCTGCAGGCCCGGAGGTGCTGCCTTTCTCTGCACGGGGTGCACGGCGCTCAAGGCCATGGGTCTCCACAAAACTGATTCTTTTGCACAAGAAGGTTAGGTGATTGTGAGTAAAATTTCAATAAACTTATAGAGAAAAATCACAATGTCTTTTTTTTGTCTTGTACATCACATTATTTTCTAAATACTCGTACTTCTAGCTCTCTCAGTTCTATTTGGATACATATCTATTTCCAGTGCTACATTCTGTTTTAACTGATATGGTAAGGACAGTTCCTCCTGCGACGAAAAACAGCATTAATTTTAATAAATAAATTTCATTTTCTATGCGTCTGAAGGAACAAAGTTTGGAAAGTTTGGTAATTATATTAACAATTGGTTCTTCATTGTAGTTTCCATTTGTGTGTTCTCTTTGAAAAGCAGATCACATTGTGATCTCTTGGGTTGTGAAACAACCCCATCCAGCAGATTTGAGCACCTTTGAAGACTTATTTAATTCCTTTATTATACACGCCTTAAGCCTGGGTCCCAGTGTGACATGAAGTCTTGATTTTGTGGCCTTGTGTCAGCAGGCTGGTTAACTGTGCTGAAATTAGAAAGACTGAACTGATTTTATGAGGAATACAAAGATCTTTCTCCTGCTCTATAGCAGCCACCACGTGTGTTAGGAATGCCTGTGTGCTCAGTCACTTAGTAATTAGCATACCTGACATTCTGTTCTGCATAGCCAGAGAAAGGAGCACCCTGTGCCACACTGCTCTTCAGAATGGTCTTGTCCAAGCATTCTTAATCTGAAACAAAAAGTAGTCAGGATTGACTCTGAGATGCTACAGAGAGCTACACTAACAGCTATTTAGTAAACACACAAATAATATATTGCATGGGAAAAGTGTAAGATATGCAAACTTCAGGCACAGGTAATTTTTTATCATTCTGTAATGTGAGCTACTGTTTCTGTAGAACTTTTATATAATATTAGAAATGACTGTGAACAATGATAACTTCTCCATTAAATGAAGCAAGTGCTTTCACTGGAAGAAAGTGGTAGCACCATTTTCTTAGTTAAAAAATTTAATTCTTTATGGAATTTAATAGAATGTAAAGCTAATAGACTGTAAAATCATCCGATGTCATACTTTTAGCCCAATATCTTGTCTCTGGTAGCAGCCACAAGCAGGTGCTTAGAGAAGAATACAAGAACAAGCCATGTGTGTCTATACTTGTCCCACACATTCTCTGACATTCAGTCAATTACAGCTGAGGAGTTTCCTGAATCAGGGATGGTTTCTGTGTGTTTAATAAAGCTTTGTGGACATTTATTCTGTAGACGTTCTAAGCCTATCCTTGAACTCATGTGAACTTTCAGTGCTGCAGCTTTGATCCACACTGTGTGAAGAACCACCTCCTCTTGATTGTTTGCTGGTCTCCTGTTGGCTCCAGCTGGCTCCCCACAGTTCATATGTTGGAAAAACAGTGAACAGCACATCCATGTTCATCCTTTCCAGTCCTTCCTGATTAAACCCTACATCTGTCAGTCATTTCTTAGCTGCAAACTGAAGAGTTCTTACACACATGAATATACATATGTACCTTCCCATACCCCGTATAGAAATCGTCCCATGCTTTTCATCATCTCTTCATTCTTCTCAGTCTCTTCATACAGGTATTTTATGTTTCTTTCAGACAGAGAAACAGACTATAGACTAGTTCTGAAATTCAATAGTTCAATTAAACCATAGCATGCTGATGAGGGAAAACAAAAGAAATCAAGACACACAGAGGCCAAAGTTCTCTCATCTCCAGTCTGCCTCACCCTGCTGCAGTGTAACAGGGCTGGCCACACTGCACTCAAACATGTTCTTCTTTTTTTTTTTTTTCTAATTGAGGATTAGTTTAGTTTACATTCAAACCACAAAAATAATAATTAGCTTTTGTCTTTCTCAATGCCAGTCTGTGCTCTAAGATTTAGAAGACTTTGTTCCAAAGGTCACTGTGTTGTTCTTCATTTACTCCAGATGCTCCACAATCCTAGAAATCCTCATGTGATGCAATTACCTTGTAATCCTTAAACCATAGGTTATCCTCTGACTGGTAGAGTTTTGCATCTCTGCTGTGTCCCCTATTCTGTGCTTAAACCACTAAAAGTCAAGTATAATCTAAAATTGCCATTATTTGGTATTGTATGAAAGGCAGCTTTAATTGCATCTGTTACTTTTTTCTTGGTAGCTTTGTGTCTTGTTATGTCTGGCTGTGTGGGAAGCATTTAATCCTCCATGGTATTGAACTGTATCTCTTTAATATCTCTTCTGACACAGCAAATGTGTGACTCCTCTTTCTCTCACGATTGTTGTTTTCCTGTCTTTTGAGTTTGTGACTATTCACCAAGTTCTGAGGTATCTGACCACAGTGTCTCTGAAGCTCTCACTGCAGCTCTGCTGCCCTGGCTCCCCTCAGGGTTAGCTGCATGTACCTCATGTTGGCCCAGCAAAGTGTTTGCTATGTGCAATATACCCTGATGCACAGGGTTGGTTTTTGGCACATTCTGAGGTCTGTTAGTGAGTGAAAAACAGACGACATAGTATGGAAAATATAGCTAAGACTCTTGGTAGACACTGCTAATGAGTATCCATTGATCAAATTACTACGGATCCCCCTTGGGATGAGAAATCACAGATCCAGTCACAAACTATACCCACATTCTAGTCTTCTGATTGATGTTTTGAACAGTGTTAGGTTCAATTCATAATTTAGGAGATTTGTTAGGTTGTTGTCATTATGTAATACTAACTTCTATAAAAGATTATACAGATATCTATATAAGTTTATACAGAAGACAACTGTAACGGATATAAAACCAGATTTTAAACACACATTTATAAAGAACTCACATTTTAAACAGTGTTAAGTCTTTCTGTGTTATCTGAGAACAATCTTGTGTAAACACAACAGAAAAACATCAGTACTGTCTAGCAGATTGCCAAAATGAGGAAATATCCAATAAAATAGAGTAAGAGAGCAGCTTTGAGAGAACTGTTTTCTGCAAGTAATCAATGCATCTTTGCAGCACACAAACACAGCAGAACCGTTTTCACCAGTTACGTTAGAATGAGGTCCAAGTAGAAGAGTTGAAATTGCTTCATAACGATACAACCTTTTACAGGAACACTCATGTATTTCTTGCTTTCGGCAGAAAATTTGTTTTCATGTCACATGACAGCAGTACCCATTTTTTACTGCTTCTTTGGCTTGTAATCTGAGCAGCTTCACTTCCAGATGTCAAGCACTGATAGCCAAATTAATTTCACCATACCATGAAGAAACTCTTAGGAGTGTTAGTCTATTGTCATTGTAGCATGGCAACATTACTTACAACATCTCAAGCTGTCTTTAGTATACTAATTAAAAAAAAAAAAATCCCACTAAATCAACTTATCAAAGGACTATGTCCAGAGAGCCTTTGGCAAGCTTCCCCTTTCTAATATGTCCACAAACGTTTCTAAAATATCATTATTCAGGTTAAAACATGACAGGTCAGTTCACTGCTGCCTGTTTAAAATGTCCTTAATTCACTGTTGTTACCAGGAATGTGTTAAAGGAAATGGTGGAATTTTATTAGAGTTTTCATTTCATATTCACTTATTTGCCCAACAGAACTATCAAAATAATTGTCCTTATCCAAATTTGATCATAGCTATGATTTGAACAAAGGATTAAAATAACGACCTTCAAAAGTTCCTTCCAACCTTAATTTCCCTGTAACTGTATTCTTGCACTGACACGTTTGATAGAGCCTCACACGATGCTACTCATGATGCTGCTGATTCAGCCATTGCCCCATGATTAACTGTTCCCAGCTGCCTGTGTCCCTCAGTCTAGAAGGGAACTGTGTCCTTACAGGAATCATCAAGCAATACTTTTTAACTTAATCTGCCCAAAGGATGGGACAGTAAGTGCCTGTGCATTTGTAGCCTATCTCTTATTTTAGAGCATGGTACCAGCAAAACAGCAGATCATGCATTTATTTTTACTTTCAGTGGCTGAAAACTCAGATCTTAACAATTAATTTTGTTAAGCTTGTTCATTTTGTTTGTTTTTAGTGTTAATCAAGAAACTTTGGTAAAATGTGGGTCTGTCCTATTCGGTTTTTAAGTGTAGTCAGTTTTCCTATTCATACATAGTTTTTAATGTGATAATCTGGATTTAAAGGATAGAAAATAAATGGGTGGTCTATGGACATTACATCTTCACATCTAAGATGACATTTGCTTTACAGATGCATCTTTTGGATGGGATTGCATAGACATTTCAGAGCCAAAGAGACATAACTATAAAATGAAGAAAAAAATCTTTACATATCCTTTAAACTCATGTAAACCCTCATTTTTTAATGCACCAACTAAAGAGAAACTCTCAGATTCTTTCTTACAGGCTGAAGGGAAGTCTCAACAAATGTGATCAGGGTCAGATGTTTTTCCATCCTTCCGTGTTGGAAAAATTCAGCACTGAAAATGAGTGAGTGAAACCTTACGGAGACTAGGCAAAGACCAACATCCCCTTCAATACATGACTAAATTACTGACACCAGTTTCAGTTCTTCTCGACACACTTGTGTTTGCAGAGACGGATTCACTTTTGTCAGTAATCCATCGGATTCAGAAGTAGCAGCGTTGTGTCTCTTCAGAAGCAGCTCTGAGCCAGCAGACTTCCTAAACCCTGCATTTCTCTGTGACTTCCCTGACACCCTGTCCAGCTGGGATACCAAACAGGTGTGACACTGGATGGAACTGCTCATTAAACAGTGGGCTCTTGCCTTTTCATTATATGTGGACTAGAATCCTGAAATGCTGCTGCTTGACTTGTGTCACTGTGCCCTCTCTAACCACCCTCAGCATTGTAAGACTTACTAAGCATGCCAAATTCTGCTTTTTCTCCAAATCTCCTCTTCACACAAAAAAGTACCTTGTCTGTAGATTACAACCACCTTGTCAGCTTTCTACCTCAGAGGGCCTAAGTTTCTCTGCACAGCAAAAGGTGTCAGGTTCTACCACTCTCGCAATGTGCTGGGAAGTTGTTGTACTTTGTGGGAACTTGTGCAAGACATAAACTGTCCCTGAGGGTTCAACCTACTCAGTTTTCATCACAACATGAGTTGTGTTTTCAACACTTTTCCTCATATATTCATCCTACACAAAATTGTATCTCCCCTTTTCATCTTCCCATGCGACCTTTTATTTTTAATTTTTTAAAAAATTCCATATATTGCCTAGCTCCAATTTCAAAATTCTTCAGTGGTCCAACCCAGAATATTAACTCTGAGTAAATCCTGAGTAAAAGTGCCACTAGTTAAGTCTGAGCATTCTTGCTAAAAATTTCTCACTCCCAGATTCTAACAAAATTCTCTTTGAGCAGGAATTCTGAAATTCAGCTTGTTAGTAACTAAATCCTCACAATTTACTATGAAGCTCTATCACATGGATGATTTGCTTTAGCAAAACATGAGCCAAAGGAGTAATATGATCTCTATTACAGGGATTAAAGGTTTGAAGATAGGAGAGATGACAGTGACTGTTAATCTATTAATTGTGGTTATCCTACCTCGGCTCTGAGTTTGTGGGCTGATGTTTATGTAAGCCTACATTTCAGTACTCCCACTACCTAACTGCCCTCTTCCGTTTTTTTCCAGTCCCTGTTTGACACTGTAACCAAATTTAGCCTGAAAGTCAATGAGGAACACAAGTTTTGTTTACTGTCCGAATGCTACCGAGCAGCACCATGGGCAACAATATGGAAGTGGTTGAGAAGTGCTGAGGAAGCAGGGAGAAGTGAAAGGAAGAAGTGTCCTTGCAGCCCCAGTTCAAATACATGTCAGATTGTGCCCTGGGACTGTGCTACTGTGCTGAGGTGCAAGGACAGAGCAGATTTGTGACAACACTTTTGGTTGTCTTCACATCTTTCTTTGAAACTGGCTGTCTTCTACTCGTGTGTGTAACTCAGCACAATCCTGTTTGAGGGTATTTGAGCCAACACAAACACCACTTAAATGGCAAGGATCAGAAGCAAACAGAGAATTCTGTTCAACCAAATAAAAGACATTTAAGCAAACAGTAGATTTCTGGAAAGGACTGTTACTTTTAAATAACCAGTGTGCAGACTCATATCCAATTCACAGTTTTTGTCAAGTTGCCAGTGCAAGCCTTCAAAGAGTCTTAAACAAAGATAATGCTACTGACACTGTAGTTTCTGAGGTTTAATAGAATTTATTTCTATGGTGTGGTTTTTTTGGAAGAAGTAAAGAATACTTTGTTAGAAGATGGATTATGCGCATGAAAAAAAATCCTACAGTGGTAACGAACTGGCCTCTGAATTATGGATAATGATTTTTTTTTCACTTCATAAATAAGTGAAAAAGATGCAGTACTCCTTTTATCAGTAGTTCAACTGTAACAACTTCATTTTCCATTTCCAGACAGCTTTAGATACGAAACATGTGAAGGAAGCAGTATATAGAATGTATTTCATAAAATAATAACCAGGCTGGCATTCTACTGGCAGTTCAGATGTGTAGTTGGTTCTGTTATCCTTTAAATCTGCCTTGGATGATGACTGGTAGATTTCTGTGTGGCTACACATGGTCATGTTCCTCAGCTGCTGTTAATCTACAAATGCCCTGTTGCCAAGTCATTCTCTGTGGAGAAAGAGTTGGATTGCTCTTCTAACAAAACAGCCCCTGGAAATAGTTACACTGACTCAAATAATAGCAGGGTATCATCAGCTGGAAAGCAATGCCGTGTGTCCAGGTTCCTGGGTTTGTTGGTGGGAGTGACAATAGGACCAGGTACTCAGTGTGAAAACAGAAATTTGCTGTGCATATTTAAACCTTACAAAGGCAAAGAGCTTAATTTACTTTGTGTTTAAATGCAAACGGACCTGATCTCACAAAAGGAGACAATAAAAGAAAAAACTAACATACACTACTTGATTCATCAGCTGAAAGACCGTTATCTGAAGAGCCTGGGCTTGCAGGAATAGCTATTATGTGCTTAGAAGGCTTTTTCTGGAACAGAATTAGATGGAAAGTATTTTAGTGAAGTGTGAAGACATTCCCAGCTGTCAAAACAGCAGAGAGATTTGTAAAGGAAATATTAAGATCGGTTTGAAGACCTCTTGAGTAGAATCAATGAGGAAATGGTTACAGAAGTGATACCTATGCGATAATCAATAGGAGTACTTGTAAATGCTGACAAATGCAAAGTACATCAAGCCCAAAAGGCCTGTGCTCTGAGAAGCCTACAGCAAGGCACAGAAAATCTGTCCCAAAATGATATTCTGATGCCACCCAAGAGAACCCACAAGATGGAGAGGACTTGACAGGTGTCATTCCTTGAACCTTGTGTAACAGTACAAGTGATCCCAGCCGGGCAAATTGGACATGTGCATTTTGGGGGCTTTTGACTACGAGAGAAAACTGATTTCAGACACAGACATTCTTTTAAATACTGTTTTATGCTCCCATAAGGTCTTTTGCTGCATTTTGTAACTTTTAATTTGTACACCAGGTTCACTGTTGCAATCAGTTTTAGTCAGTCATACTTGCACACCCTGTAGTTTGTTTTAGTAGGAGGTCATTTCATGTCAACACTTGCACGGTGACTAAGCACCTGTCTTTGGGTTTGCTGGATGTAAATACACAAGGTGTGGCTGCTGCCTAGAAAAAGGCGAGTCTAGATTTAGCCTTGGCCTTACCTTCCTTGAATGATTTGTTGCTTTTCCTTCTCTTATTTGAGGAGGAAGATGTATCCTTCTCCTTCCACGTCAATGCCAAGACAACGTAATTTTTTTAAACTCCTCTCAGTAGGCTGTGTATCTGATTTACCAGATTCTGCCTTCACACACAGATCTCTGACATGTCTCTCTTCAGGAATCACAGGAGTTGTTGAATACTGAATTCAGTGAGGCAAGAATTTCAATTGCATACCTTAGCTGGTAGGAATTACCAAGCCACTGAGTAGTTTTCTACTTCTACTTGTCTTTCACTCACATGTCTTCACTTGTTATATCATGCTAGTGTACTAACCATTCAAGGCAGGAATATTTCTGAAAATTAGCAGACCCGCTGGGAGATGTAGGAAGCTGTGAAGTAGACAATGCAGTCAATGCTCCTGTTGCAAAATAACCTTATCAGAAATAGCTTTATCCTGAGCACGAATTGATAACATCTGGCTCAGAAATTGTGTTTTCACAGCAGGAGTAGATATATGAGCGAATCAAGGAAACCTTGTCTGGCCCATCAGCACAATCATTACTGATCATGAGCTGTGATTACACTAGTTCCAAGTACCATTTTTTTCTCTGTTTAGGTTCTTCTTCTGTGGATACCCTTCCTTGCTCCTCTCCACACACAGACATCCACCAAACTACCTGTACACCAAAGAGAGCACGTAGCCCCTACTAACTGGTATTGCTGAAGCACAAAGGCTTATAATCCTTCTGGTCCCAAATTACTGTAATTACAGGTCTGCCTGTTCTTGTTACATGTTTAAAGGTCTAACGATTTTTCTTCCCCTCTCAGTATTGCCAAACGCCTGATCTCAGGGATCCTCTGTACCAATTAGCTCTCACGTTAGTCGGGTGTTGCCTGAAGTGCAGGTATGCCCATGAGCTTCTACATCAGATATCCACGGTCCTTTGACCGTGTAATACTAAAATTCTCAGCTCTTCCAAGTACTTCGGCTTTCCCTTAAACCATTCTGACCACGCCCCTTATGTGCTACTTATTTTTAGACATGTTTTGCAGCAAACACCCATTACTTCGCTGTTAGAATTTATCACGACCACACAACTGTAGACATAACAGTGAGAGACAAACGCTCTCCTCCCTCAGCACGTCTCCCTCCTCAGAGCGTTCTGCGGCCTCAGCCCGGGGCTGCGGGGTGCCTCCCTACCTGGCCGGGACAGCTGCCTGTGCCTGCGGCGGGGCCGCCACACTGACAGGGCTTTCCGCGAGGGGATCGAGCTCCCACAGCCGAGGCCGAGCGGCGGCCGTGCCGGGCCGGGCTCTCCGCGCTCGGCGGTGACGCGAGCGGGGGCGGGCCCGGCGGGGCGGGCGGGCCCTTTTCTGGCCGTGCCGGGCGGCGAGGCCGCACTCCGGCCGGG
>VZRV01009872.1:1417845-1626814 GCA_013398115.1 Falcunculus frontatus
CCCGCACCGAGCGGCGGCTCCGCAGCTGCCCCGGCGCTGGCAGCTCGGCCCGGCTCAGCGGCGGAAGGTCCGGGCCGGGGTACGGCCTGGGGTACGGGCCGGGGGGCGCGGGCGTGCCCAAAGCATTGGCTGCCTTGGCCTGGCAGCGGGCGGGGGACAGACAAGGCTCGCTTTAATACGCTTCGAGCTCATTAGCTAACACCAGAGCATCGCTGCTTAAGTCTTTCCTCTATATGGACCTTACCTGAAAGAGGCTGGAATCAGATGTGGACAGAGGAGTGATTGGGTGCTCCAGCAGTCGAATTACAATTTTTTTTTAAAATAGGCTTATTTCATCATATAACATGAAAAACGAGTATTTGTTACTGGCCTGTGATTTCACCTGTTAACACAACATAGTTTGTAATGAATATGCAGACAGTATTCATGTAATAGTTAATAAGCAATATTTGTTAGTTGCTTTTTGTATCCATTGATAAGAAGACATATAAATAAATTTTAAATGTTCCAATAACTTGTCTACTGAAACTGTAATTCTTAAGCATCCCAACATAGCAAGTGCATTTGGTGACAGTAATGTCAGTAGCCAGTCCTGTGAATATATTCAGCATGCTGCACGTTCTTATTATTGATTAACCTTGATGGTCATGGGGGAAGAAAAACTAAGATGGGAAAGGGATAAGCAGTGGCGTGTTTTTCAGTTCAAGCTCCGTTTCTTGATAATAATTTAGGCTCTGATGGTGACTTTGTTACTACTTTTACAAACTTCTGATTTAGAAGGGCAAACTCTAACACAGCATTTTTAAAACTGTTCTTGTTATCTCAGGGAACAGTGTGTACAAATGCATAGTTCTTAAAAGGCTGTGGAACTGACTGGCAGTCTGTGGATTTGGATGTAGAAACTGCAAGAGAATGTCCTAAGAGGCAGGAGTTGAAACAAGAAAAGTTCTTTGAATTCTGTCTAGAGGGGCTAGAAACAATCTTTTATGCCATCTTTCCACTCTGTAGTGCTGGGGTTTACCAATAGGCCTTGGCACTTGCTCCAGTGCAAGCTTCTTGATGACAGATGTTTTAGTTGCTGATCCAATATTGAACTCTATCTGGGAAGGAATCAAAGATTTAAAAGCAATTGGGAGAAAGGGTTACTGATTGTAGAAGTGTGGACTTACAACTAATGGATCTACTGTAAGTATATATGTTCCCTAAGGATGGTTTTAGGAACTGTGGCTGACCTACATTTTCTTAAGAGACATTCTGGTAAATACTGTGTGGCTGAGCACATGTTCATCTGGAGTGGCTCACTACAGACTTTCTTGCTGTTACAGTGAATTTTCATCAAAGGCTGCAGAACTCGCATCTCTTACTGTTCTAGTCAGTCTCTGCATTTTAAAATTTGCTGGATTTTTTGCTGCCCAGTCCTCATCCTTCTTGCGTATGTGATATGTCAAGATAAGCTTTTTAGGAATTCCTGCAATGAGGATGGTGGAAGGGCTTAGGAGAATAATTTAGGGAAGCATTCTAAGTGCTGGCTTAACACAGGTGTTTGGGGGAAGGGAGAAAAACCCACATCACCTGGATACAGAAACAAAAAGGAGATTCAGGGGTGCAAGGCTGCATTATCCAGGCTTATACAAGCCTGAGTTGAATTTGGAGCCCATACCAGGTGAGAATACAGAGTTGATCCTCCTGATTAATCAGACTGGCATCTAGACTCGTAATTTCTCATGTAAGTTCAGTTTTTAAATAAATTTTTTTGTTATGGTAAACAGGACCTCATGATTGAAGCACTCTTGATCTGTTTGGAAGTTAACACACTTCAGCGGAAAGGAGGGTTAAGTTTGGTCTTACTCTGTCTGTGGCAAGTTTGCCACCTGATCTTAAGGAATAAAGAAAGAAGAAATGCTGTTTAAAGGAATGTTGTCAACATAATGATCACTTCAGAACTGTTTTAGACCAGTGATGGTCACAAGACCCAGTGTAGCTTGCTCTCCAACCTTTTGTGTAATGACCCCACTTTGCAGTTGCAATCTGTGCTTACCCAAGTAACAGAGGGGGAAGTAGAGCAGAATCTTGCAAAATATGGAGCATTGCTCATATGAGGGTGACTTTTGTTCTGCTGCCCAGTTACTGACAAAACTGCTGCTTCGAGGAATCTCACATCTGAAAACAGCTGGGCTGCATGAATACAGCCTTGTAACTCTTGGCAGTAGTTGTGATGACAACAGCTCTCAGATTTGGAGAGCCCCCAGCTGGCTCAGGTGAAAGGTGGTTCTGTGGAACAGCTGTGCCAAGCCTAGCAGCTCATCAGTGCTCACCCAGCTTTCCTTGTACCTGTTTGTTGGCCACTTTGTGGAGTCCTTTGTCTTGCTAAAGGATGAGGAAATAACCTGGTGAGGAAGAAGTGATTAATTTTGTAGTTGAATTACTTTAATGGAGGAGCTGGCACAAAGAACGTGGAGAGTGGCACCACACCGTTTAGATTAGGTTGGTTTTTAACCTGGTCTGTGCATCCTCAAGGTGCTTTAGTAGCAGGAGTTACTATGCCTGGAGCTGATGTTTGTCAGGGGAGCAACACCAGGGACCAAACTGCCATGTGTAGTACCTGACTGCAAAATCCTGCAGTGCAATTGCTCAGTTTTCTCTGAGATTTGAATAAAAAGTCACTGAAGTGTATTCATATAATAATGATACTAGAGAAGAAGAAGAAACAGGTAAAAGTCAAAACCTTACTTGCAGAGCCTGCTTGAAGGCCTGATATCAGGCACAATGCTTATTAAAATCTAAGGTATCTTCTTGGGTTCCTTTCCCAAGTGTTTTGGGGGAAAAGGAGACTAATTATGATGCTGACTTGCTTTCATGCCTTTTTAAAATGTTTTCTATTTAGCCAGGATGATATAATCATACAGAAAAATCTTTAAGAAACAAAGTAATCCATTGAATGCTTCTGTTCTACTGACAATATCTACTAAAAATTTTGTGCAATTACTTCTGCATATCTGCTTCATATTTAGATGAACTATAATTTTTTACCCTTCTCTTATCAGTTTGATGATGTTCAACAGGCTCTTTAATGCTCGTGGCAAGTAGTTTCTGTGGCTGTTCTTTCTCCTTCATTCTCTTATATAGCCCATCGATAATCACTGTACACTATCTTGTGTCTTAGTTTTTGGAGCTGATAACCCATCATTATAAGATCAGTGTCAGATGCACTGAACTCTTTACCTTTTAGAGCTGACTAAACACAATTACTATATCAATGTTCTGATCCCTTCTGCAAACAATTTGTTAGGTACTTGGCTAAAGTTTTCTAGAAAGACACCTAAATGAAGTTTGTTAATAATTGATTTACATGCAAAAGAGCTTTGCCTGTGAATTCCTGCTGACTGCTAATTGAGCTGTGTGTGTTTGTATGGTCAGCTGGCTAGATGTCAGGAGTGATTTAAATGTTTATGCCTCATGTGATCCAAGGTATCTGGAAGTATCATGTGAGATGTTGTTTGCTTTCTTGTTCCTAATTTTAAACACAGGCCTTTTCTGTGGTAGTCCATGGAGTCCATGAGTTACTTCAAGACATTCTTCTAAGAGAACTGTGGTCAGAGCTTAAAATTAATTTTCCAGGAAAGTTGGTTCATTTTGAAGGAAGACTAATTTATAGAACCAAGAAGATGACAGTTATTTGAGGAAATAATACTGGTTAAAAAGTTATGATAGTTGATAAATACCCAAAGGCATTTGCATTTCAGATAAAATAATAAAAAAGTACCAACTGCTGGCCCTCTTTTTTTGATTCTTCCCCACATAAAAAATATCCTGGCTCCCCACCCTGTTATTAAATAGGTACCTTTTTCTTCTTCTTAGGATCCTCATATTTGGACATTTGTTGAATGATCTTTTTTCTTTGTTATCTGAGCAGTCTTAAGGCAAGTCACTTTCAGAGTGCAATTTGCTTATTGTCTCTTGGTGGGAACTGTGAATCTGTCATTAAGACTTAAGGACAGTGATAGGCAGGAGTAGGAATGTATCCCAAAGCTAATTGCTGCAATTCACAATCTGTTACCTCCCTTAAACTCTAATGAGATTTCTAAATGTGCTTTTCCTCAAAGTTTCCTCACACAAAAACACATCCTAGAGGGAGATCTGCTGGTTTTGTCAGGGAAGATGAGACACAAAAATTGGCCAAGGATACTATAATACTGGAAGTGAATTGGGCTTATTGGTGTATTAGAGTGAGTTCTGTTGGGATTAGTATCTTGGTAAAAAATGCAGATGTGCTAGAACTGATAGAACATGAAATCTAATGGAAACACTTTTTCCTGCTAAATGAGAAGTCTCATTTTTCCAAATGTTGCAGTTCTGAAATTAATAGAGGAATTACACAGCTGCAAATTAGGGAAGCAAGGTGCTGCTGAAGATCTTGTCTTGGATATCTGGTCTTAACTAGTGCTGATGTATTTTGCAGAACTTCACAAGCAAGTTATTTTGGGGTCACTCTGCAGGCTTTAAAAAAATAACAAGTGTCTTTAATGTTTCTAGCAAAAAGGCTTAGAAACTACAGATACTGGTAGATGAGAGGATGAGGAGAAAAATTGCATAGAGATTACTCTGCCCACAGGTACTTTCTCTGTATGCCCTAAAAGTAAAGGGAAAGATGTTTTTCTTCTGCTTTCAAATTCGACCATAGAAAATTTGGAAAGCTACGTCCTTAACCTACAGAATTAATCTTCAGTATGATATTTTTTAACCTGTTACTTATAAAAAACCACTAAGTAGTTCTCCAGCCAAAATGTAAATCATTAACACTGTTAAACTGGGTGGGTTGAAGACTGAAGATCTTGCATGATTTTTTCTATAATCTCTAAAACTGAAATTTGTGTTTTGTTCCCTATAGGTTCATCATGAACCATCTTCAGTTTGCAGAGTATGCTTTACAAAATAAAAAAACCCCAAGGTGTGAATGATAGTGATTAGCAGTTTCACTGTTAATATGGAAATATAAACATGACAAAAACATTTTTGTTAATCCCTGCTTTAAAAACAAACAGGCATCTTACTTATACCTGAGAATTTATTCTTTAACTACAGTATGTATCTTTGCACAGGTGGGACTTGTGTTTTATCTTTTGTTTAGAACTGAAAAAATTGCCATTTTTCATCTTGTTCCTTATCATCCCTTGAGTAAAAATCAATATGTCATGTTTCTCATCTTGTATCCTGAATTGGACACAGGAGCACAGCCTCTATTCCTCCAGAAGCTTGAAGATAAAATATCTTAACTAAATGAAACTTGTAGTTAATCTAAGATCATTCCATTAAGTCCAAGTGAGACTTTGTACAGTTTCCTGCTTTCAGTGCTTTTGTTGATAAATCTATCTTGATTATAATCTTAAACTTCTTCAGTTGTGAGTTTTCCTACTCTGAGCAGGAGTGCTTATGATTGAGTGCAGTTTGGAAACCTCAGCAAGTTCTCCAAACTCTAATATCCCAGATATTTGTCTAAATCTTTGAAAGGTATCTTTGCTGGAAGAACTTTATTTTTACCCAAGGAAGTGAGATTCCAGGATAGAACAAAATGTCACTCTTCTTTGTTTTGCACTGAAACTGAGGACAAAATCAACCTGTTCTGTCCTTGGTAGGTCTGCTGCTGAAACTGGCCAGTCATGAAAGATTGATATAAATAGAATTACGTTCTGTTCCTTTTCCAATTAAAAGCACTGATACGGCAGAGGCACGAGACTGGAACAAGTTGTTGCCTTAGTTTTCTAAGCAATAACTAAGTAGGATTTTGTGAGGTTACAAGATTGAACTTCAGTAAACTCTTTCTAGGGTATGATGCAATACTGTAATCTCCTTTACTATGCTTTCCAGTATATCAGAGTCCTTGAAATATGACCTAAAATAAACCATGGTCAGCTACTGGGCCTTTTAACGTTTCACTTAAGGCTACAAAAATAAAGCCCCTAAAAACCTAATGAGAAAGTAGAGGTAGTTAATAAAGAAATCCTGAGGCGTATCTTGTGGTGGGGCAAAACCTGCAGTGGTTGGAGGTTGTAAGAGTGTGGTTGTCTGAAGTTCTGGCCTTTTTCGGTTCTGCAATAAGTTTTCTCTAAAAGCACATCTGGTTTTCCAGTTAAATTAGGCATTCCACTAAAAGATATTATCTCTTTCCTTAAACCATTGCTAAGTATCAGTGTATTATCAAACTTGAACTGTTTTGATTAAATAATTTACTGGGGGAGGGGGGGAACAAATGTATGGGTAGATCTGCATTAAAAACTTCCGAACTAAATATTGACAAGTAAATAGGATACAGCACACCCTGAAAAGAGGGCTTTGTGGAGCTGGAAGGAGTGGAGGGAGCCCTTAAGAAGTGCCTAGCTTATAAATTTTTCTAATACAGAAAAGCTTCTCAGTTACTGAGAAGTTTTTACCTCTCTGGTTCTTGAGGAAAAAATGACTAAACATAACAGAATGTAAGAAGTTTCTCTGAAAACTTGATGCAGAAAATTTTAAGAGTGTTTGGTTAAGACTAATTCTAATTTGGAAAAACTTTCCTGTTTCCATCTAGGGTTTAGGAAATAAGGGAGAATAAACCTTAGGAAAAGGGATACTGGCATTTAGTATATACCTTAAGAAGGTGCAAATACCTAAGACCCTTTCCTCCAAGTAGTACTGATGTAAGATACCCAAGGGGAAAAAAAGTAATACTGTTGTTGCAGCCAAACCTGAATGTACAAGATATGAAACTGCATTTTTACATTGTTAGCCAATTATGTCTTGTGTTGCAAAAGTGTGGTCTTCTGTGAAGAAGGGCAGATAAATAATATAAATGGATCTTTTTTTTCATTTTTAATGTTAAATTTATAGTTTGCAGGCAGCTGTTTAAAGAGAATAAAGACTTGCATGTGCAGTTGTGATGTTCTGAAAAAAAAGTTCTTTCAGAAAGATTCAGTTTGTACTTCAAAACACAGATAATTTTGCTAATGTCCAAGACAATGTTTTTCTTCGTAACCATGGCCTTATATGACATGGTCCCATATAGTCTGCTCTTTGAAGTTATGAGCTGTTGATCCAGAATCATTCTACCTGTTGGTTTCTCAGCTAATGATTTTTGAAAATATATAAATATTTTCAGTGGAAAATGTATATGTAGTACCTTCTTATTAGTATTTTTTTATCCTCTTACAAAACCTAGTGGTGTCTCTGGATGCAGTGATAATGCATATAAGGGCTACAGTATTTAGCTGTGTATACTACAATGTAAAATGTTATATACTTTATTTAACTCTCATTTTTATCTCTCTCTCTCTCTCTCTCTCTCTCTCTCATTTTTATATTTTTCAGTTCCGGGGGACTTAGGTAATCAGTTGGAAGCAAAGTTAGATAAGCCATCAGTGGTGCACTATCTCTGCTCTAAGAAGACAGACAGTTATTTTACACTCTGGCTGAATCTAGAATTGCTTCTGCCTGTCATCATTGACTGCTGGATTGATAATATCAGGTAAGGTCAGAAATGGTGCTCTTTGCAGTTTCATCCTTTCCTTAGGCTGACATGCAGAATGGCTGCCTTTAAATACCTTTTCTGATTCAAGACCAGTGAGAGAAATGACTTGGAATTCTCTGGGTAGGCCAACAGGATGGGTGTGAAGATGCAGCTCTGTTGCACCTGAGATAGATGTTTATTGCTGATGAGGAGCAGAGGCTGTCTTAATTTCTTTCTCTTCTACCAATGACTCAATGTAGGTTTGAGCACTTATTAGACATCTCTATGGCCTTACCTTAAGGAGGATGTTTTCTGCTCTTTTTGGAGTCAGGCTGTTGTTGGTGATGCCAAGCAATAGGACAAGAGGAAATGGGCAGAAACTGACACACAGGAAATTCCCCCTGAAATATTTAGGTTTAAAAAATTTCCTAATTTAAAGCTTTCACACTATTTCATAATTCAATCTGCTTTATTAATGTTCCTGTAAAAATAATATAAATATATGTATGAAAACAAGAAATAATTAGCTGGTGTAATTAAAAACTATTGTATTGGCATGTTGCTCTTTTATGAATGTACTGAGCTGTTGTAAAGCAGTCTGCTTTGTCTTGCCCTATGCCTTATGGATTAGAGAGATCTTTGTTGAGAGATTTGTGCATCAGTTTAGATTCTTAGACTCCATCTAGGGGTAAAAACTTGCCTTCAGAAATGACAATTGTATTGATATGGTATTAAAAACAAACCAACCCCCAGCTATAATAATAGGGATGATTAAAGAAATAAACTCCTGACTCAATGCTCCAGATTCTTCACATCCTAAGTTGATTTGAAAAGTATTTACAAAACACTCAATGTCCTGATATGTTTCCTGAGGTGCCAATCATTCTTAATCAAGAAAAGGTATTCCCTTATGCTGGTATGGGTGTTCCTAGTTAAATGGAAATCAGTTATGTTTAGGTAGGATAATACTTTTGATGTCTGATTTTATAGGTATTTTATGTCCTATTGCCACATTCTTATGCTCTTTTTATAAGTTTTTTCCATTTTGTGGCTTGATGCAAAGTCAAATGGTACAGAACTATATAAAGTAGCTTATATTTTAAAGATGTAGTTCAGCCACAGTTCCATATACTCAGTTTTACAGAGACAAAAAGTCTTAGATTCTGCACGTAAAGCATTAAAGTAATTAAAGTAATTGTTTGTGCTGTATAACCTCTTAGCCATGAGAGTACTCTGGTCATGTCTGCTTGGGTTGGGTTTTTTCCTCCTTCTGAGTAACAGCACTTAAAGTTCTTGTACTGCACTCAGAATGTAAGACCCAGTGTAGTTGAGGGTTGTCATGTGGCAATATAACATGTTTCATGGGTTTTTTTCATTGTTTTTCTTCCCCTCCTCCCCAGGCTGGTATATAATCGAACAAGTAAGGTTACAGAACCACCAGATGGAGTGGATATCAGAGTCCCAGGATTTGGGCAGACATTTTCCTTGGAATTTCTTGACCCAAGTAAAAGGAGTGTTGGTATGTACAAGCTGTGTCTGGAGTGCTTTGTCACTTGGAGGGTTTTTCTAGTTTGTCTTTATGCAACAAGCTACTGAAATGTGATTTCAAATTACAGTTGCATGAGCTCACTTTGCTTTTAAGAGTTTTCATTGCACTGTATTGTTTCATTTGTTGTGTGGCCTGACAGATTGAAACAAGAAGATTCCATGTTATTTAGTGTTGTGTCAAGTCTAAGTTTGCTGGATGAAATCTGAGTAGGCATATTGAGGACAGATGCTTTCTGAAAATGAGATGGGTTGAGTGGAAAATTCTGTGACTGAAGCTTGACAAGCGAAACTGAAATAAAAGTACTTCAGCTTTGTTCTGAGTAAGATGTTCTTTGGCCTTAGGTGTGGGTTAAATGGGATTGGGAGATACGGTACCACAATCTGTAGCTCCTTGTATTTTTTTGGTGTCAGAATAATTATATAATTGCATTTGTGCTGCAAAAGATTTTTGCATTAATGTGTTTGCAGGAGTTTTTGTTCAGTGCTTTTGTAGAAGTCATGTTTCAGAAAACACTGAGTTTGATAAGCTTTTGTGAGTAGTTGTTAGCTGTGGCTGAAGACTGGAGGAGTTGAATAGTCAGTAATGCACTGAGCTTCACATGCTTCATGACATGGATCTGTTCTTTAGATCCACACAGTGATGTGCTTAATGATCTGCACTAGATCACTCTTATAACTAGAACAGGTTTATGATTAAATTCTCTGCTTGAGGGACTACCTGATAAACATTCAAGACTAACGAGTGAGGTTCTGCTCAGAACTTAAATATGACTCTGATGTTCAGTAGACTGTTCTGACACTGTTACTGGAGGCATGAAGTCATGGTAATACTTAATACATAATAATCCTATGTGTCAAACCTCGTAATATGTGACATCTTTCAATGTGCAGTCTGCAACTGTTTCCCGTCTTTGCTATTAAAGCTTTATGTTCAGTTACTTAAGTCTTAATCCACTACCTCAGAGACTGGAAACTACCCCAAAACCGTTTTTCTGAGCTCTGCCTTGGGGTACACGATAAGCATTTGTTTCCAAGAATAAATGTTAGTGAAGTCCAGGCCAGCCTTTATACCTGACGTTAATTTGCAAAAAACAAAAGCTATGACTCTGACGAAAACCCCTCAGAAATTATTATGTTGCAGTTCAAGGGTAAACTTTCCTCTGCTGAGTAAAATTTATCTTCTTTGTGTATACTACATTTTGCTGCCAAAATGTCTGAGAGATCAGATAAATATTAAGAAGTTTTGATAGTGATGTTCTCTCAGTTTTGGGGGATAGTGAGCATAACTCATTTTGTTTAATATGCATGCAGCTTTCTAGATTGTTAAAGGCAAATGCAGGTTTAATGTCTGTCGGTATGGTGTCAGAGATAATGCCTCTGGAACTTTGTTTTGCAGTAGTGTCTGACAGCTGTTTCTCACACTAACCTAGTTACTGTTCTGTTTCTCTTATCTGATGTTTACAGGAAGTTACTTTTATATGTTGGTGCAGAGTTTAGTAGATTGGGGCTACAAACGTGATGAAGATGTAAGAGGAGCACCTTATGACTGGAGAAAGGCACCAAGTAAATAGTATACTGTTACTTAAACTAAATTTTGACTCTCCTAGCCAGCAAATAAAGTATTGAATCTTTTCTCCCACCCTGTACAATTATACCTAAAAACTTAATTTTGATTAGTTCTTGGGGCCTGGGTACTCCTGGATGTAGATGCAAGCTCAGTGTTGTGGTTTTGGTTTTTTTTTTTTTTTCCTTCTTTAAACAACTTGCCACTTAAAACTTGCTTAAAAACAGAACAAAACACCAGAAAAACCCCATTTCACCAAAGCACGTGCACACAAAACCCCCACCCCTCCCATTTAATATTGGAATTTCTAAGCTCTGAATTATTAATTCCACAGACAGTTCAACACAATTACTTAAAAGCTTATTTTTTTTAAAGCTTAGCATTCACAATGAATAATTACCACTGTGTAATCTGTTTGGTTTAGATGAGAATGAAGACTATTTTGTGGCACTTCGCAAGATGATAGAGTTACTGTATGAGCAATATGGAAGCCCTGTTGTCCTCATTGCCCACAGTATGGGTAATATGTACACCCTCTACTTCCTCAACCGACAGCCCCAGGATTGGAAAGACAAGTACATCAAAGATTATGTGTCATTAGGTGCTCCATGGGGAGGAGTGGCTAAAACTCTCCGTGTGCTGGCTTCAGGTAGGTAATTTGAGGCTTTGCACTGTATTCTGTGTGTAGTGCACAATACTAAGGAGGCTCTTGACTGTAAGACTGCAGAATGAGAGTTTAAGGTACCATGAAGGTAAAAATATTTTTTTGTAAGTGATGACAACTTGATGTTTCAAGCCTTGCAACCCAACTGTTATTCTTCATATTTGTGGGGGTGGACTGAGTTTTCTCACATCCTGTAACCAGGAGCTTTCTCCCTTCTTGACCTCTCCTGACCTCTTTTCAGCAGATGTTTGTGTCATTTGCTGTTTGGCCTGATGCCTTCTATTTCTTTCCCTTCTGCCACCAGCCTGATTGCTCTCTGTTCAGTATTGAAAAGCTACCAAGGACTCCAAAGTATTCAGCAGTTTCCTTTGATTAAAGATCACACAGCTGCTTGAGGTTAACATTAAAGGAAATTTGTAGACAGAGTGGGGAACCGATGTCCATAGTGTAAATGTCAGGTGAAAGTTTTAACTCTGCAGATTAGGAAAGTAAGTCTTTGAGGTATTGGGTTTAGCACACTGGATATGCCAGAGACTAAAAAACAAAAAAATTGAATAAAGCAGCAGAATGTATTTCACTAAGTAACTGAAAATGACTGATGGAAAATGTTCACTTACCCCATCATGTGATACTATAATTACATCATGTGCTTTGATATTTAGTTCATGATGTTTCTGGCTTGGTTTTGTAGCTTGTTTCTGACTTGTTTGATATGGATAGCCACTATCTTCTTCCTAATCAAAGCTGACATCAAAAACTGGACTTCATCAAAATGCAAAACACACAGCAAGAGCCAGCCATGCATGGACAGAGCAAAGAATACTTTGCTTAGCAAAGGCATTTGATTCTGAACAGTAGTGCACTACTCCATTACTAATTAGAAAACTTGACTCAATACAAACATCCAATTTACACATTGCTAAAACTGTTGAAATGGCACTGTAAAAATCGATTTCCTTTTCCCCCAGGCTTTGTCTGACATATTTGCATGCTACGGAAATGGCAAGAAGTGAACAATGTTAATATCACCTTCATAAAATTACATGATCATACAAATTTCCACAGTCTCATATTTGTTGGATTAAACTTTTGTGCTTCATACCTTGTCTACACTTTATCATGCATCTCAAGCAAAGTGGCTAATTCTGCTAATGCAAAATGACTAGCTAAATTTCTGCTAAAATGTAGTTAGTCGTATTTTAATCTGTGTATCTGTTGTACTAAACTTCATGTTTTCGAGCAGACATTTAAGAATCGTGAAGGAAAGGTAAATGGGCAAACATAATATCAGAATGTACAGTTTCAGGCTGTTTCTGTCTCAAATATCTGTAGTAAAGCAGTACCGTCAGCACTTGGATTGCATTAGTCTATTTAAGAATTTCTCAAGTTATCAGGGTTAGTATGCAGAAGAATTGTTGCTTTAAAAAAAATATACTGCATTTCAACAGGAAAGTCAAGGCACTCTGTGAATGCATTCTTTCTGCTCCCATTCCTGTTTATAATACATAATGCCTAGGAACTTCATGTCAAATCCACGGTTGTGTTATCAAAGTGGTAAGCAGTACGTGGATGGAATTGTGTTCTGGAGATTTCTGTGATACTTTCAGCTACTTACACATGTGCTTTGCTGGATCCCACTACAGTGGTCAAAGACACAAAGCTCACAGTGGTTTGTTTCTGTTTTTGAAAGATTGAAATGTTAACAGTGTCTTCCTTAGACCTGATGTTTTGCTATGAGTGTTGTCTGCCGACTTACACATGGTGTTGGCCATCTGGTACTTCTTCACTTATGAAAAAAGTAAAGGATTTGAGAAGCACTTTGTAACAATTCTGTAAGAGAAGGCTGGAATAGTCAGGTTCTGTGTTTGATTATTCTACTGGAAATAAATGTTGTACACATTCCTTTCATTGTTCAGTTCAGAACTGGGGCTTGCTTTGCTGGAAGCTGCTAAGCAGTGTTCAGTAGCTTAGTGGTGAGAGTGCACAGTGGAGTGCTTACGCCACACAGTATCATGAAACCCATTTTTCAGGACCTTTGATTCTTGCTGTGCATTTGAGTTTTCTTTATCTGTTTCAGACTAGCAATGTCTCCATATAGTCCTCCTAAAGATGGCAATACTGTGTTTTGTGTCTCTTTTGCTGAAGCAATAGTGCCACCCCATGGAATTGAAATAGCACCAGAGTATATTTTTCAGGAATAGTGGTTTCGGTTGCATCATTTCAATTTTTATGGCATGGTTGACCTGGACCACTACATGCTGTAACCACCTGGATCTTATAATGGAAATAAAATTCCAAGTTCAGCTGACAAAAGAGTTGAGGTGTAACAGCCACTGTGATAATGAAAACAAACAAGGAATATAAACTCATGTCTGTCTCAGGTTTTTTGTTTTTTCGGGTTTTTTTTTAAGTAATCATTATATCAGCCATTTATTTAACAGCTTTTAATTTTGTGAAGATGCAAGAGCAATTGTTAAAATATGTAGAAAGATGCATATAAATTATCACTTAGTCATGTGTTAGTTTAAACCATTTTTTACAGTCATTCATCAACTCATTTAAATTTTGGAAGTTATTAAAATTCAGTTTACAGAAGTTAATTAACAAGACAATCATAAATGAGGAAAAACTTTTCAAATTGTCACTATACACTGGGGGAACAAACTTATTATTCACGTTATCACCATGAGTGCTGGTAATTGCTGCTGCTGAAGATTGATGCTTTCCTTTCCGGATAACGAAACTCCACTTTTTTTCCTAAGGTGACAACAACAGAATCCCTGTTATCAGTTCACTCAAGATCAGAGACCAGCAGAGATCGGCAGTTTCCACGAATTGGATGCTCCCCTACAACTACACGTGGCCTCCAGACAAGGTGTTTGTAAGCACCCCCACAGCTAACTACACTCTGCGGGATTACCGCAAGTTCTACAGGGACATCAACTTTGAGGATGGCTGGCTCATGAGGCAGGACACGGAGCACCTCCTGTACCAGATGACACCGCCCGGGGTGCGCATCCATTGCCTGTATGGCACTGGCGTGGCAACCCCCGATTCTTTCCATTATGAAAGCTTTCCTGACAAAGAACCCAAGATTATCTACAGCGATGGGGACGGTACAGTGAACTTACAGAGTGCCTTGCAATGTAAAAAGTGGGTGGACATGCAAAAACAGCAAGTGGTGATGTTTGAGCTTTCAGGAAATGAGCATATTGAAATGCTGTCCAATGATACTACTATCTCCTATGTGAAAAAGCTGCTCTTTGATTTGTGATAACCTTGTGTTGATAGTTATTTTCCTCACCTGTGATGCCTTCCCTTAAATATGGGGAAATGCCTTTTAATCCCTTGATATTTAGATATTTGAATTATTTATTTTGCTTTTTTTAAAGGTTGTGTTCAAGTTGCTTGGTGTCCTAAATGATTGTTTGTCTCTGATTTGTGTTTATGATGCTTCATGGTATTTTCACATTCTGCAAGTTTTGTCAAATATGCATTTTGGTGCCTCTGGTGTTGTATCCAATGGTCATACAGACTTTCCTTTGGAGATCGTGCAGCCCCTTGCACACACCACATGGAGTCATAGATCCCAGAGCTCCTTTGTGTGGTCTTTGCAGGTTTGGAGTGGGAAGGCTAGGAAGGATGGCAATTTTGGATGCCCAAGGGAATGGTATTAACAATTTGGGAAACACAGTAAGCTTTTTAAAGGGTCTTGCATATTCTGATCTACAGTTCCCAGTGGTTTAGTTTGTAAACGTGCATATCTACTAGGTAAGATAGGGAAGAGGTCTGTCTGGAACTGTGCTCCCATTGTTGTAATCCAGACCTTTTTTTATTACAGCCTGGGGGGAAAAAAAGATAGATGTGTGAATTACTTGAAGCTTCTTTATTAGGTACCCTACTGGGTTATTTTAGAAAGAAGAAATTGTTTGCTCGTCAACTTCTAGAATCCCTGATTGCATACAGTCTGGAGTCTGAGGAATTCTCAGCCTGTGCTTTATTTATCAGTGAGGGAATGAAGCTAAACTGTGGTTGGTGCTTGTAATAACTCTAGCAGTGTGGAGTAGCACATAAATCAAAGCTAATTGAATACTGGCAAACAATCTATACAGTGTGGACTTGCATTTCTGGGTGAAAAACAACCTTCTGTAGTGGAAATTATAATGGATAGCGGGCAGTATTTAAAAAAGAAAAGTAAACTTCTGAAATGGGGTGGGGAATGGAAGCCAGCATAATGTTGTATGGAGTATAAACGTTGCTCTCAGTCAAATATTTTGTCTCTGATCCAGTTACCTAAGCAGTGATTAGATCAACATTGCACTTCACTGAAAAGAAATGTTTTAAGACTAGAAGTAATTTCCCATAGATTACAAGTTTCATTTTTGCTGTTTCAAGAAGTTGGGGTAAGTGGTTCCTTAAATGTTTCTGTAACTTGCTGAACATGCAATTCTGTAATTTCCTGCAGTATTGTTTTACTCAATGTTAAGATAGAATAATTTCAACTCTGATCTCCACAGAAGTGCTGGCCTAAAGGCCATCGTATTTACCACCTTGATTACAGAAATCCTGTTGGAGAAATAATTTTACGCAAAAATTCTCTCTTGCTTGCTTTAAAGCCAGTCACCTGGTTAGACTGCACTTAGTTTTCTGAAAACACAGTTTTGAATGCTTTCAAAATGCTAGGTTCTCTAAGAAAAATGTTTTAAGAGTTTCAGAAACCCATCGAACTATTAAGGATTCATTACTTAAGAAATGGAATTTGTCTGAAGGGTAAAGTTTTAACTGTTTTGGTAGCATGCCTAAAATGTTTCCTGCCACTGGACATATCAATAACGTGTTGAACTGATGTGCTTGAGCTCTTGCTGTTGTAGAATGGAACCAGGAGGTAGTTTTAAGGCTTTAAGTTTTAATTCAGAAATCTCTTGTTAATTCAAAACAACTTGAACTAGGGTCATCAACAAGCTAAATATCTTCCTAGGCTTTAACTTCCTAATGTAGCTTTATTTATCCTTCTGCATTTTTTCCTAGTACTTATGTTGAGGGAGTGTAGACATTTTCCTGATTTTTAAAATGGATCATTAATCTTGTCCTCACTTGCCCAGGAGCCTACAGTTCAGCAGCAATCTTGCCTAGACTTTTCCAAAGTACTGAGTTGCCCATAGCCTTTGTAATGTGTAATTGTTGAAAAGAGAAAAACCCACAACCAACCAAACTAAACAACCAATCCCCCCAAAATAAAAAACCCTACAACAACAAGGAGGGGAGAAAAAGACCCCAACTCCCCCAGAAAATCACCATGAAAAATTGCCCTTTAGCCAAGTGATCTATTATATGCAGGGCTTGTCAGCTGGATAAGCTTCAGGCTTGTGTTCCTAGACTGCTCAAAGATGATAAAGCTCTTCCTTGGTCTGACTCAATTTTTGAATAAATTGCTATTTGAATAAATTACAGAAACAGCTAATCCCAATCTGTATTCCTTGCTGAAGGAGAATGCCTGTTAATAAGCACTGGATTGAGTGGAGCTGGAGGCTGTATTGCAGGATACCAACATAGACATCAGGGGCTGAAAAATGAGAAAACAATGTAGGTAAACAATTCTTAACCTGGTCTGAAGAATGTTTCTAAGCTTCATTTGGATCCTTACCCGTTAGCATTTTCAGTCTCATAGCAAGAATTTAGCTTCAGGGGTTTTTGTGATTTGAAGTTCCAAAATACATGATTCAAAAAATGCTTGTTCTTTTTCTTCTTTTTTTCTTTTAGTACTTCTAAAATACACTTTTTGTGACCCTAAAAAAGAGAAAAAGCACAACTCCTTTATTCTTTTCTAATTTTGGCAACCAAGTACTGTGTTTCTGAGCTTCGTTGGCTGTATCTTTTAACCTAAAGATTTCTAAATCACTTTTCCAGTAGACAAGCTCTAGAGTGTCTCCTTAAACTTGTGTTAGTTAATGTGGTAAGATGAAGCTGAAGGTTTTTCAAGGCTTTTATTGATGTTGTTTGTCACTGTAAAGCCTTGTTGTAAAGAAATGTGTGCACCTGAGTCCTAAGTACTGTGTGAGAGCAAGCACAGTGCTTCTGGTGTTCTTTGATTGGATGTGGTGGATCTGCAGGCTATAGTCTTATGTCCAGAAAGTGTGGTTTTGTTGTTTTGGTTTGGTTTTTTTTTTTTTTTCCCCCTACCAAATGATCATCAGCCTTTCCATTTTCAGTTTCTTGCATATTCGGATGCAGTTCTCATTGGAAAGTGAATGCATTATTCAGTTGCTGAAATGGAACCACTGCACTCTGCATGTGAGGAGTGGCTGCTCTCTGCAGCACCATCCTCTGCCAGGGCAGTACTGAGCATTACTGTTACAGACCTGCTGCAGCCACGTGCATTGAGCTTTCTAGATTCATGTGGTCTGTGAAGGTCTGTAAAGGAAATATTTAAGGAGAATGTGGCACTTTGATAAAAGGATTAACTCAGGTGCTTTGCCATGCTGCACAGTGGAAATGTTTGAATTCACTAATGTACCTTTGTTATACCTAAAGCATTAATTGTGTCTCTTTCCATAAATTTTACTTAGTTTTATTCTTCCAGGATATTTTCAGAAACCAAAACTCGTCTTGAGGACCAAATGTGTTTCTTATTTTTGACATGTATAGAAAATGCTGAAGAAGCTTTCAGCTGTCATCGTAGTACTTCTGAAGAGGTTCAGAGTCACTATGTGATTCTGTATAAAAACAGAAAGCTTCAATAACTAGCAATAATTGCAAAGGATTTGCAGACCAAAGGAAGGAATGTTTGGTATTAAGGTAGTTCTTGGAGCACAGTGTGTTCAAGGCCCTCTTAAATTCAGGGAATGTTTGGCAATGACTTTGCTGCTCTACACTAACCAGTATTTTGTACAGAACATATTCTGAGACCTGGCATTTTATATGTTCTTGTGTATGAATGTGTTCAATAGATTTTGAATATTTTATTGTCAAATTTGATAATATAATAAAGTTGATCTAATACAGATTGTCTTGTGTTGTGAATAATGTGCTGTCTCAGTTCTCAGAGGAAATGAAAACTTGGTGCTGTTTTTCTTCCCTAAAGATGCTTGGTGTCTCTCAGTTATTACTTCTTGGTTAATCTTCCAAATGCACCTACTGTCTTGTGGTACATTTGGAGTTCACTGTTGATTGTTCTTGAGTTTATGGAGATGTAGGACTGGGACTACTCAATTTCTTTTTGCTTGCATCTTACTTGCTCATCCTGTGTTTAAAAAAAAAAGTTCTCAGGATGCCTTATATCCTGCTCAGGTAATTATTTTGAAATTAGCTCCTCAATCCTGAAGTGTTTTAAATGCCTGCAGGTACCTTTATGCTGTTGGTTTCCAAACTGATCCGCAAACCTGTGCATGATGACCATATAGTTTTATAGTTGTATAAAACAATCTTTTTCCAATTAGAAATAGTGCACTGTGGCTTTGAAGAAACTAATGCTAGACAGTGATACTGTGAGCACCTGGAGGTTTTTTTACATGATAAAGACTGTAATGAAAGTGGGGTGTTAGTGACTGCTGTTCCTCTCTGTGCCCTAGATGCCAACTATTTGGACGTCTTATCCCAGTGCAGATCTTGTTCGTGCCTGCCTCAAGGTTCATTGACCCCACATGATTGCAGGAAAAAGGGGAATGTGGCCTTCCAGCTCGCTGTTAATATGGGGCAAGTCCTGCACTAAAGCCATGTGCCCATTCTTGCAAGAAGCTGGGAAGGCTGAGAGCACAGGGAAGAAGATGATAAGAGGCCTGGTGGAGTGATGCAAAGCCATGGGAGACATGTGTGGTCTGATGGAGTATTGATGTAACCCTGGTGTTAGTACAGCTTGTGCATCCTTCAAATAACAAAATTACAGTTGCAGATTGTCTAATGCTATCTTTCTGTGCCATCTGAAATGATTTCATTAGTGATGGGATTACAGTTTTGAGAAATGATACTGACTTTCTCTTGCTTGAGTTGTGGTTTTCCTCCAAAGTTCTAGCTTAATAGTTTGCTTTGGTTTAAGACTAATGTCCTTTGCGGTCATTCAGATCAACAAACCAGTTAAGTGGAATATTTAGCTCCCAAATCAGCATCCTCTAGGCACAACCAGAATGTAGTATGAGCCCAGGAAATACAAGAAATCCATATGCAATGTTTTACTAAAAATCTTGGTGTTACGTTTGTTTTAATGGTTTGTCTTGCTCTCTATGTATATGTGCAGTAGAGGGCAGTAGTATGTAAGTTACAGAGGTTTTTCAGGTAACGTTGGCATCTCTGTTTTCACCTGAGAGATACAGGATTGCAGGGAAATGAAGACCTAAGTTTGACATCCACAAGATGTTTCCTGTCATGAAACAATTGTGCATATGCAGACTCTGCTACTGGAGGAACGTTTTTTCTGTCTGAGTTAAAAAGCAAGAAATTCCAGCTTGATTCAAACTTGAGTAAAACAATCTGAGGCATGAATTTTTCACTCCCATTTACATGCTTAGATTAAAGCACAAGCTGGACATTACAGCCATGTGGGGTGGATTGGTCTATAGTACTATGATGTATAAAAGAGGCCATGTATTTTTTTTAAAAAGTGCTGCAAATGCTGTCAGCTCTGTTTACTTACTGCACTGCTGAATAATGGATAAATCTCGTACCTCAAAGTTTTCACTTTGCTTGTAACAACTGACTCACACCTAGTAACCTTTCTGGGAAGGCAGATTTATTGACCAAGCTGCAATTCCATGTATAACTAAAAATGTCACCTTATGTGAGTAAATTCATCAAGACAGATGGTAAGTTTGACTGCATGCAAACACTGTGCCTACAGATTAGGTATTTTCATGGCTATTAGTATTTTTGAGATTGTGTTATGTCTGAGGTAGTCAAAGAAGGATTCTAGTACAGGCCTAAGCAGGTTAAGATCAGCCAGGAACGCTGCTGTTATCCTAGCTGTGCTAGCTGAGACTTTGCACCTGTATAAAAAAAAAGGCAAGATTACAATATAGGAAATCTCGCTAAATACTTACCATGACTAAATGCTCTTGTGACCAGTACAGATCAAAGATGACAGTGGAATCTGTAAACAGATCTGGGAGACAAAACTGGCAAGGGGGGCAGTAATAAGGGGCTCTTGCCTATCCACATCATGAGAACATACTTTCAATGACCAAACCAAAACACGTCCTGTAGGTGCCAAAACATGGATTGGCCAGCCTTGCTTTACACAGTTCAGGTGTCTGGAAGGACCTTTGGAAGGGAATATTGTGCAGTGAATTGTTAAAGAGGTTTTAGTGGGAGTAAAATCATAAAGCAAAGAATTATATAATCTCTGATATGTGTGAAATCCTCACTTCTGTTGTAACTGCTTTAGCCTAGAGCTCTTGTGATATTTCTAGATGAAGGAAGTACTGTTGTCCTTGTTTGACTTAGACCTAGGTAACTTGTTCAGGTTTCTTTAGGCAGAATCTAATCATGTACCTTTAACTCCAAAGTTGTGCTCTTGTCATTAAACCATCTTCAGTCTGCAGATCGTCTGCAAGCGAGGAAGGGCGAAGCAGCTGTGCTACTCATGGATAGAGGAAAGAATACTTGAGAAAAATGTGATGTGTGAATTAATGCATTTTCTGCATAACACATTCCTTGTTAGTAATTTCATCTTGCTGAACTAAATCTGGGTTCCAAAGCCATTAATCCACTGTGAAGGTGCATCCTTGTTTTTCCATCTACTGGTAAGAATATGTTAGTTCACATTTTTGGTGTTTCTATTATGTTCATTAGTACTTTTATGCCAGGCTACGATACAGTGAAGAAAAATAGAACTAAAATAGGACATGACTTGATGAGGGGGAATTCCTTCAAACTGAAAGACAGTAGGTTTATGTTGAATATCAGAAGAAATTCTTTACTGAGAGAATGGTGAGGTACTGGCACAGGTTGCCCAGGGAAGCTGTGGATACCTCATCCCTGGAAGTGTTCAAGGCCAGGTTGGATGGGGCTTTGAGCAACCTGGTTTAGTGTAAAGAGGTGCAGGGGAGTTGGCCCAAGATGACCTTTAAGGCTCCTTTCAACCCAAACCTTTCTATGAACATGAAAGATAAACACCAAATATTCCATTAAAAAGTTCCTCAGTCTAGTTTTGGCACCTGATCCATTTTGGCACCTGATCCAGTGACACAAGCCCTTTCCAACCAGGCTTTTGTCATTAAGCCCAAGTTTTTTTCCCTGCTTAAATGGTGCTGAAATCTCAGCACCTTATGCAAAATAAACCTTCCAAAGCCAAACACAGCATGAAAATCTTTCACACAGATAGAAGCAAATTGTTAACAATCAAATGTTATGTAGAGTCTCTTTTTGGAGAGAGACCAAATGCTACAATAATAGCAAATTAGCTAAAGAAACCCATGTTTTCTTAGCAGAGATGCCTATACAAAGATAGCATTTAGCTCAGAGCTTAAGGGTGTCAGGAAATCAGAAAAGAGAACTAAAATGTCAGGCAGCAGGAAGAAGTGAGAGGCTGGGCTGGTACAATGATGTCTGTGGGGCTATGATGTATTTGTGTTTGTTTTTAGAATCTACTTCATCAAAGCAAAAGGAAAATTCTGACTCCATGAGAGAGAAGGAAAAAACATGTAGCTAGCTGGACTGCAGTTACTGGGATTTGATTATCCTACATCAAAATCTACATAGCAAGAGATAATTTAAAGCTCCCTAGGTTCTCAACTGGCCAGCAGAGAGTGATGTTGGACTGCTGAACCGCAAAGACTGCAGCTGTCTGGGAATCCTGAAGTTATCAAGTATTTGCACAGGATCCATGTATAGATCATGTGTCTTAAGAGTATTTTTCCTCTGAGAAGCAGCAAAGGATCTGGATTTACATGTGGACATAGAAAACATTGTCTCTTTTTCTCTATTTCCACTTAGCTAGAAGTCATTTAGCACTGCAGGTTTCAGACACCTCTGCTGTTCATGGTGAGTGACTTGCCCAGCTCTGGTCTCTTCGCTTCAGCTCTGAAGATTTCTCAGTTCCTAGCTAAGGAGTTGAGACTCACCTAAGGACCACGAGTCTCACTGGATTTTGCCATTTTTTCATGTCTTCCATTTTAAGAATACAGACCATAGTTTACTTCATCTCCCAGTTCAGACCAGCCTGTGCAATAAATTCAAGGTCATCATGTTATTCCTTTTCCAGCTGTTTTTGTTATTAACTTTCTGAGGAGGATCACTAATTTTTTACCAGTGAGACAAGGACATAAACACACAAGACAGTAATATACTCTAAAACAGGAGTATCATCTGATTTACACAATAATTTGTCTCTGTTGCAGCTTAACAGTAGAACAAAACAGGTTTTATTACCTAATTCATATGTTTATGATCAGTATAGAAGGATTCAATTTATAAAGGAAAATTATACCTCTTGTGATGACATCTCATAGAATTTAGGTGAGGAAATAGTTTGGTCCATAGCAAAAGTTAGAGTTTTACCAATTTTATTTTGTAAAAAATTGCCAGGTTTTGTTAATCCATAAAATAATTCAATTTGTTCAATATAAAAATGACCTGTTGGGTGTGTGCCCAAGTATGACCAACTACAAGCATTTTTTTCAGAAGCATAAAACAGTGAGGTGCACAAGAAGAAATACTGCTGCTATGATTCTTTTCTTCTAGCCCCTGTTAAATATTTACATATTCAAAATTTTATTTCATTTTTCAGCTAAATAGAGTCTTTGTAATACTTCTTAAAGTATAACATAACCCTATTTCTGTACAATGAAGCAGCCAGGATTTGGGATCAAATCTACATGAAAAAGTCTTCTTATACTTAATGTAAGGCTGTTCTTGGGAATAAGTGTTTAGCACCAGGCCCTTAAGAAGCAAGATACATTAATGAAATGGAGTAAGATACTGTGCACTTACAAAAGCCTTTCTGAAAGGAGTAAATGCTAAGTGTATGTTCAGTCAGCATTGTTTCCAGAATGTTTCAGATCAATAGAGTAAACAATTTAGTTTGTTACTGTTTGTTGTTTCCATTTCCTATACTCCAATTAGTAAATTGAGAAATTAAACTGAGTTGTCTGGTTTCACTAATGAATAGAAAGTGAATAGAAAGGTCAGGCTCAGACTGACTTTTCAGAAATGTACAAACAACGATCCATAAAAATACTTTTTTTGCAATGAAAGGGCTGGTTGAAAACAGGAAATGCCATATTTTTATCTGCTGAAATTAGTCAAGTTGTGATAAATAATAAGAGCAGTAGGGTTTAGATCTGACCTTACATTCCATCTGTTTTACTTATAGCAGCTCTGAGTTCCAGTTGCAACCAGGAGCCAACCAACGGCACCAAAACAGACTGGGAAGCTCTGGCTGCCTTCAGCACAAAGGAGCGGGCTGTGGAGCTTCCTGTAAGAACACAAAACTGAGTGAAACAGCCCAAAGCACGCCACTGAAAGCTCATGAGACTTGTCCCAAACTTTTACTGATAAGCTGTTAATTACTCCTTTGCTGTTGTCATGTCATCTTTACTGTAATTCTGTTATGAATTGGTTGCAGAGAAAGAACTTATTTTCTCCCAAACTCTGTGTGTGTCATCAAGGCAACCAGTGAGTCAATATCACAGCAAATTTGACTCCAGTGGTATTGTGGTTTTACACTCTGCAAGGTCCTTGTTTCAAGATGCAGCATCTACAGCTTTCCAGTCCTCAGCACAGGATCACCCTTCTCTGTGTTTCCAGCTGCTCAGAGTTGGTGCACAAAGTTGTCTCAGTAGCAAAGTTAAAAATTATGAAATGCCTATTAATTCAAAATGGATGCAATGGGTAATTTTCAACCCACTGCACTTGTAGTTTGGGACATGGCTATAAGACTCATTTACTTTTCTAAGTAAGGCACCCTATTTCAAAAGGCGTGTGGGAAGCTATGCACAAATTCAGTCAGTAGGAATTTGTGTGCTAAACTCCCACATTACATTAAAATGTCCTGCACCACAGGAGGTGGTATGTAGGAGTGGGTGGGCAAACTTCAGAACAGAAGAAGGTACTGAATCACTTGAAGAATTCTCCTTACTCCTTATTTATGTATTCAATTACTTGTTCCAGTTTTTACCTCTTAAGCACCCTTATTTTACAGGGTTATTTCAAGGCTGAATAGAAGTGTTACATTCTTGATGCAAACCTGTCTTTACTCCCACTTCCACTTCTCTTTAAATCTGAGATGCAAAATTTTACTGAAACATGATCAACCAACTCCCAACACAAGTTTCAAACCTAGCTTGCAGTTGTCAGTTATTATCCAGGATTCACAGAGGTATCACAACTCTGCTATGGTTGAATTTAAAGAGATTCATATTTTGTAGACAAACAAGTACTGTTGTGTTACAGTTCACATAAAATAGGAGAGATATATGGTACATATTGTAATACAAACTTTCATTGGATGCGCCAAGAAATGCAACTTTTCTTTTTCGTTCATCCAGGCGTTAGAACTGTCCCTGAGGTGGCAAAGAAAATGTTCATTGGTTAAGAAGCTGTCCTAGAAAAATATCACTCTTTGAATACTAACACTGCACGGCTATAAAAGAGACAATAGCTGGGTGTCTGCATGATTCTAGAGCAGCAAAAGCACCAGGGCCAGCTGCTTGGGCAGACAGTAGTTATACTCTTGACCAAAGACTGCATTTTTAAGTGGTCACAACTGATTCTAAATTTATGTTTATGCATTTCTCCTTTTACAGAGAATTCAAACCTGAGGTTACTGCATTTAAAACTCTCCTTAGCTTTGCCATCAATCTGCTCTCTAAGTTGGACTTGCACAGAAAAGTCAACTATGGAAGAAAGCACATCTTCTAATTTGTTACTGAATTCTCTGTTTCTGATAATTTGCAAAACTTCTGCCAGAAAAACTACATTTAGTCCAGAGACTTATTACATCATGCTTTAAAATTAGCTTGTGACTTCTAACTGCAGTTCTGGAATGGCAGGGTTTCATTAGAGATGTTTCCAAAACTAGCAATTACCCTCTTAATGAGCCCTTGATGATATTGTTTATATTTATAATTAGCTTTACAGGGGACACTCAATCAATTCAAACACAGCTGGGTGCATGATGCTGGCTGAGACAGTTGATCACTGGAATGTCCAGTCAGACACAATTGCCTTTTAACAAAGATCACTGACCACCGAGAGCTGGCACCTTGCAACCTGCAAAGCTAATGAAAATACTGCTGCTTTGCATATTCCACTATAAAAATTGTGATTCTCTGCTAGAGGAAAGATTTTTGATGGTTTTTAATCCAGCTGACTCTGTTTTGTTCCTACTGAGTTCTACAGTATTTGTGGATATTTGGGATTTTGCAGGCAGGGGAGAGTGGTGTCTCATACACTGAGATACTTAGTCCAAGGACAAGGGGGAATGGCTTCAAACTGGAGAGTAGGTTTAAATTAGATTTTAAGATTAATTTTATTTACTTCTATTCTATAAGTCAGAATTGTTAGAACAAGATGTACGAGTCCACGGTCTTATGGAAACTTTCTTAACCTACACCTGATGGCAAGTCCTGAAATAATGGGGCACAGTATAGTATCAACCAAACACAAATTACAGGAATTCCTAATGTTTCATTTCTATGTTGCTAATAATAAGCAATGTCTTTGACTCTTTCAAATCTAGAGATGTTAAGAAGAGAAAAGTATTTATTTACCTGTCAGAGTGATCTCATAACTTGTAGAAGTATTTACTTGTGTAGTGCCTAATGTTAATTATTCCTTACTGTGTAATTTCTTTCCTCTTCAATATTTTTTTACATTGCCCTTCTGTGCTCCATTTATTTCAATGCTTTTCTACCCACAGAACAGTTCTAACCTACAAACATGCCTATGAAAACTGGAGGAGCTCCATGGAAACTGAGGTACACCTTTTCAAACTGACTAATTTTCCTTATGTAACTGCCAGAAGATGGTGTGGCAGAGCTAATGCATTGATGACGATGGGTAGAACATACATAGGCAATAACGTATTTACACAGACTGATGTTTGCTACTTTGCTTTAAATATTATTTTCTGTAGTTAAGCGCTACTACTGTGTTCTGCAGCTGGAAACTAAAGCAGGAAAGCTGTATGTTCAATTTTCTCTGTTAGAGTGACCATGCCTATCAAGCACGCCAACTGCAGAACAGAAAGCAAAGTTATGAAATTGTTAGTAACATTCTAATTTACTCTAGAAGTTTACATAGGGCTCCTAAAGCTGACTGACAAAATTTTCCCCTTAATTTTAAAATAAAAATTAATTTAAAAAATTAGACTTCATCTTTGTCACCTAGCTGAAGCAGCATGTTCACACTCAATAATCTCCATTGCCATAGCAACACATGCTTGTCAGATTAGGGCTGAATTGATGCAGAAATCTCCCTGCAGAAGTCTGCTAACCCTTAGATATGCAACTCTGGAATTTAGTAGGATTTCTTTTTTCTTTTAGAAAGGTAATGTTGTTATACAATATAAGATAAACATCTCAACACATCTGATCTGAATCTGTGCAACTTGCTTTCTAGTAAACCAGAGTTCTGAAGTGCTTAATGCAGGCAGAAACAGAAGTAGATGATTCAGGTGACAGGTTTTTCACGTAGGAAATTGTAAATGATAATAGAATCATAGAATATGCTGAGTTGGAAGGGACCCACAAGGACCATCGATTCCAACTCCTAGCCCCTGCACAGGACACCCCAAAAATCCCACCCTGTGCCTGAGAGCATCACCCAAACACTCCTTGAGTTCTGTCAGGCTTGGTGCTGCCACCACTTCCCAGGGGAGCCTGTTCTGGTGCTCAAACACGCTCTGGGTGAAGAACATTTTCCTAATATCCAACCTAATTCTGCTGGCACAACTCCAGCCATTCCCTTGTGTCCTGTCACAGCAAGAAGAGATCAGTGCTGCCCCTCCACTGCTCCTCCTGAGGAAGCTGCAGCCCACGACGAGCTCTGCCCTCAATCTCTTCTCCACGCTGAACAAGCCTAGGGACCTCAGCTGCTCCTTGTTTGGCTTCCCCTCTATTTAGCATTTAAATAATAGTGCACAAACACTGGATATCATCCTGTTCCCTTTGGAGTAGACAGAATCCTTCCCTGTTTTACTCTTCGTAGAAAAATGTTTGTTCACTTTTCACCTACAGTCAGTCATAAGACACTCAAGTTCCATTGTCATCACACACAGCTGGATTAAGCAATGTAGGGTGCAGAGGTAAGTGATTTGTGCTAGTTTACATAAAAAGTTGGCATGAGAAATAGTGTTTTGCAGCTCTGGATCAGTTATTACTGCATTTATCATTATTATATGTGCTACCATTTGTATTTTCATCATTACCTGATTAACAGGAAAAAAAATGCAATGATAAAACCTGTCAGCTAAAGCTGCGCATTTCATCTGGTTCTGGGAATTCACCACATAGATTACTTGGCCTGGTTTTCACTCCAGTATGCTGTGGTTTCGTGTCCTGGTACATTTTTAATCAATCAAGTGTTGCTACATTCAAAAATGTATGCAGATAGAAAAGTTAATGTCCCCATAAACTGAGGACTGGAAAATGCTGAAGTGTAACCACAAGTTATACTCAATACTGCATTATTCATGCTCTCTGGTTTTACTTTTTTCCACCATAGTTGGGCAGACTCCCTCAGTGCAGGCAAATTAAAGAGATTTATATGGAGATGTTGTCTCAGACATACAAGTACATCTTGAAGAATTGCTAGAATCAACTTACATGAACTTGTTTATTCTGAATTGGTAAATTATTCAGAGGACCAGGTGATTTATTTCTAATAATTTATGTAGGAAGCTGCCTCAAGTAGTTAGAAAGAGTTCAGATTTTGGTAGATTAAGAAAACCCCACTTCTTGTAGCAGGTTTTTTTCTGAACCACTACTACACATTTGTTAAGAGACACAGTCTAAACCATGTTTCATAGAGAATGGCAAAGAGCAGGTAACTCAGTCACGGTGTCTGGTAGGTTCTTTTAACTTTATATTAAATAGTACAATTTGCTCTGTGTAGATATTAATTACTATAAGGTTCACAATGTGCTTGGATTTAGGATGACTTAAAAAAATTGCCAATATTTATTCATATCAGGTGCTTTGCATAGTCTCCTAAGCATTGGGTGCTCAGGTAATGTCAGATCAAAAAAGATTCTAGAAAGATGAGAGTAATTCCACACATCCACTGTTTTCTGCATCACACTTCAATAAAATCTGAGAAACATGTATTTTTTGTCTATTAAATAAGGCATTAGACAGAAGCAGAATTCAAAATAACCATACTTTTAAATCTAAATTAACTTTAAAAAAATAGGATAATATTTAGAACAATAGTTCCTCAAATATTTCACTCTGTGTCTCACCTGCAATAACTAAAAGTATGTCAAATGTACAAATCTAGTTGACAAAAACATATTTTCTAGAAATTCTGATAAATTACCTTGAAAAGGTTTTGCAGCACATCAGTGAATTCCTCTACCTTTATTCATATTTCTGATGTTTCATCTCATGTTTCTCTTTGTCAATGCCTGGGGGAAAAAAAAAAAAAATATATATATATACAGTGAAATGCCACAACAGAATTCTTTTTGGATCAAGTAATATTTCTTTCTAGAAAAAGAAAATTCATTAAAAAGTCATTATCTCCCTAACTCAAAGAAAAGCACTAAATTACAGAGGAATATTACATCAGCAGCTATTATGGTTAGCACTAAAGCTAAAGTCTAAAACTGCATGCAGGAAACATGCCAAAATAATGAAAACAAGGAAAGAGTCAGGAAATACTCCTCTACAGTCCATCAGCAATGAAGCTACACCACATACACCTAAACTATCTGTGGCAGCTATTTATGTAATTTGGGGGTTTTAAGTCTATCAGTACAGGTTCCAGTTGTTTAAAAGTCTGTTAAAATGTTCACTTAGAAAGAAAAAGCCTTACACCTGACTGATTCCATAATTGCCGCAGGAGCTGTCTTCTCCTCAGCACATCTACAAACCCAACACTCTTTCCTTGTACATCCTCAAAGAATGTCAGCACATCATCCACAGCTCGAACCAAAGGACAGTTGTTTCCTGTGTTACCAGTTTTCTTTATGAGAGGGCAGTTCCCTAAACAATACTGATGATGGGGAAAAAAATAGGAGGAGTACACATCAGGGAGCCACTTAATCTGCTAAACATGTATTAACATGGCTGCTATCAATCATAAATCAGCACTGATTAGAACCAGAAAGCCCCAAGACTTAGTAAATTCACATATACTGTGGTTTTTTAATTTTATGCTATCCACGTACAAATGTAATACACAGCATATTTCAAAGTTCTGTGGGAAGTATGGAACATTTAAAGCATCCTGAGACATTATGTAAGATCACCTAAAAGGCACATTAATGATTAGCTAATTACTCCTGTAAGAAGATAATGCACTTTTTCTACTGCAGCTGCTAAAAAACAACTGTCTGTTCTGCATAGTAAAACTGAGATAGAGTTCCTGGGCAGCTGCTCTGCTTCCATGAAAACACTCAGTAGCTTTTTGAAAGAGCTAGAAAAAGATGTAGGAATACAGCTGCACTGTATTCAAGTGAATTCAAGTATGAGATGGCTACAGCACCTCACGCTTCCTACTACTGCACACCACCTCTGTATTTCCCTCTAATAAATGAAGGAAGAGAGCTGGTATAAAAACCGGTTTTACCCTTTAAGCTTACTGTCTATTTTATTTTAGTACTTTCTCACCTGTCAGTTTTGCATCCCAGCACTTGGACCAGGAATTGCTAAACACATTTTGCATTCTCAGTAACACCAAAATCTCTCATTAGAATTCTGGCTCCATAACAAATCACTCTAATTACCTTTTCAAATACCCAATTTAACTCTCTCAGCTAGGTAAAATGACAATGGTTTCTGTATCTACCATTGAGGGAATGCTGATTGGGAAAAAAGCACACTTAGAATGTTTACAGTAAGGCATGCTCACAGAGCAGAGCAGTTCTGCATTAAAGCAATCCAATGTGTAGAACTGTCCAGAGCTCCAGCTGGGTTCTCACAACATTCCTAACTCAAGATGTAACACACATGCTAAATGTAAATCTTTAAAACAGACAGAATTTCACGTTTGCAATTAATAATCTACTTCAACATAATACTTCTTCTTTTCAAAAATATGTTTTGAAACCTTTAAAAGTATAGAGATAATGATGAACTTAATCTCTAGTTCTAGGTTTTCTAGCCTTGGGGTCTGTGGTATTATTGAAAGGTATTTCTTCATTAAGTTCTAGTATACATTTGTATCTGGGTGAGAAAAGATCCCAACCCAGTGTCCTGGGCTCCAAAACATGCACTGTGTCATCTGAGTAGCCACACAATGTGTGTGTGTTTATTCAGGCAAGAAAAGGCATGTGCACACATACAAATGTAAGTTCAATTTGCTTTACTTACATACCTAGGCTACCATGCAATAGCAATGTTGCTATGGGAACAGGTTTTCACAAAAGTAGGAGATCATACATGACAGGCAGCACATTTTTCATTGGTTTTTTGTATATGTATTATGCCAGGGTGGATAGCAAGCATGTCAAAGTAAAGGCTAACTTAAAGTCTTACATGCCCTGATCTATAATGAGATTCCATTGATAATTTTGAATTTCAGTATTTTAAGGATTCTACAAAGCACTACTTGTTTCTAGGTGTGTAAGAACGCTTTTCCCTCATCTTTATGTACTTTATATGTAATTTGTAATTTCCTATCTTCTTATTAGGTCCTCCCTAATTTTGTTTTTCCGTAAATGTATTCATAATGCTCATTTGCTCATTCATTCTTCCTGCCTATTATATACCTCTTTCTTTCTTTTTCACTCTTTCTCTCTCTCTCTCTCTCTGTGTATATTTTTCTCAGGTCTTTTCAACCCTCTTTTGTGTATTTTGCAGTCTACTTTTACTCATAGTGTTAACCCCAAACAAAACTCTCAGCATTTGCTCTGATGCAAAGGCCAACAGACCCCCAGAGCCACTGTAATGATACTTGAAGTGGTATTTTTTCATTCAACAAAACTGAATGTGTATTTCTTCCTTCCACTTTCTCGAAAGATAACATAAGAGGAGGAGTCACTTCTCCTTTTTGTTTTATGTATTAGAAGAACTACAGGAAAAAGACACGCAGTTTCATTTGTTCTTTCAAAATCTCTCAATAAATCCATTTTGCAGAGTTTATTTCTTGCTGTGCATAGTAGCAGGTATGATGATTTCTGTAAACTCATGATATAACCTTTACATCCTAGTAGAGTTTCAAAAGCTTACATCCCCAAAGCTTTGAAGCTGAAGGTAACACAGGCAGCCAGCTGGAGGACAGCTAAAGACAGCCCAAATGTAGCAGCATTCCAGAAATCTGTTGCATCAATTCCTTCTTTTTAAATGCCTGTGAAAATGTTATTAAAGATTTTTGTAGGTGTTGACATAAAAAATGGTATTTCATGTCTTAATATGACTTAGTATGCATTGAAGAACTCTCTAGACTAATAACTTGCCTGACTAGCATCCTGTCCTAGGGTATAGAAGCCATCCATATTGTGCTTCATTTGACATTTCGAGCTGTTAGTCAGACATCAGCAGTGTCAGGAAAACGTCATCTGAAGTGGAAGGTAATATATTCAGACCAGTTCTACTTTTCCAGCTTTCTGATTTCTTCCTGTTCCATGATTATTCTTCTGCATCAACATTTGCAGGAATTTGTAATTCAAATATAGAATTTTTAAACCACCAGCAGCCCAAGTTCCATCTGGGATTTGAACAGTCAAGCTGAGCTCCTTCTGCTGCACACAATACTTCCACCACCGCTGCCAATAAATATTGTGGAATTAGAATTCTGCAGACGGACTTTCTAATGAACAGAACAATTTGCTCTTTCACACTCTTACTATGACTCTAAGTATGATTCCCATAAAAACTAATTTTGTGAGGTAACATTTTTAAATCCCAGTGAATCAAAATGCTAGTCAGATAACCCTAAATTCATGTGCATACTTAATAAAGGTTTAAAAACTGTGAGTATGAGTGGCATGTCTGTATGAACATGCACTGAAAGGTGTATAGCACCAAGTTCCTTGAGTGACAGTGAATTGTGTGAATTGTATGAATCATTTTCTGGCTTAGCTTTTTTTTTTTTTGGCTTCTTTTTGTGTTACAGAAACACAGAAGACTCAACGTAAGTTTTTACAAAATTTAACATGCAACAAGAGTAGTGTTATAATTGGCTTATATATATAAAAACAGAAGAGATTTCAGAGTTACCCTCTTTACACTTAATGTATTCAATTCATTAAAACCCCCAAGATCTGCAGTTTTCTACCGTATTTCGACTGATATTAAATTTCAAATAAAAGTGTGTTGCATTTTTGTAAGAGGTACCATTTAATCTTTTCCATTTATAGTCTACTACTTCACCTGCTGCTAACTCAGAAATACAGTGATTCTGTAGTTCACCATTGTAGTAAAATTAGTCACTATAAGCCATTTCCCTTCTTCAACTACAATCAAGAGAAAGTTGTACTTGTCTGGCTAGTACTTTAAATAGTTCCCATTTCAGAGATGGCTGCCAGACCACAAAACAAGCTGCTTCTTCACTGCTTTACCTGAAACTGTTAAAAATGAGGCTAATTTAGAAAATTGACACAACACAGAAAATAAATATCAGAAACACAAAGAGCTTGGATACAGTGAGTTTCTCCATTTCTCCCCCTTGTTTTGATAAAAAAGAATGACGTATCATTATGTGAATTATTGTGTGAGGCAGGGAAAAAAACCCCAGGTGTTAATAACTTAGTAAAAGGTCTTTAAGCATACATAACATACATATTGACTGCATGAAATGCCATCTGTTTGTGGGATAGAAGCAGAATAAATCAATATTGACAAATTAAGTTTATTAAAAGAATATATCATTGCATTACAAAACATATTGCATGAATAATCATTCCAAAATCTCTGGGGCTATTAAAATTTTTTCCTGCCCTATTTTATGCATTTAGAAGCCCTTAGAAAATTGTTCCTCTTTGTAATTCAGCTACCTTGTATGTATAGCATGAAGTGTGCACTCTCACACAGGATGCTACAGGTATCAACAGTTCCTTAGGCATAAACATCAAAATGCATGGCTGTAACTGGGAAAAGAGTTTTTTAGTGGATGTGTATCCATAGACAACAAGGGTTGTTGAACAGAGCACAACATGGCAAACATTAAATTAAACAGTCAGTAAAAGCAGATGTAAACTTTCGTTCTTTGCTGTTTATGCTCAGTTTATTCCTGAATACCCAACATTTCAGAAAGCCCACTGACTGTCCAAGTGTACTGTCGATGAAGGATTTTGCAGTGTTTTCCTCCTTTTGGGGAATTCGACACTAGATGGCACATCACACCATGAAATGTGTAATGAAGTGTAAGCAAATGCTGCTTGCACTAGAGCACACTACTCATCTAAAAAGCTCCTTAAATCAATACGGGAACACTTCTACATCAGACTCGAGGTCTGCTTCTGGAAAAGGTCCTTGAAGAATAAATTTCATACAGTATTCATAGGTAGATGTTTAATTTACTACTAAATTAATCCTAACAGGCTTTATTATGTATTAAACTTCTATTACATTAGCTGATGCTAAAATACAATTTAATATCCACAGGAGAGTCATAAGTATTAAGTTATGCATTTCTTTCAAAACCATTTGCAAAAGAATACCACCATGGTTTAGTTTCACCAGTGATGTGTTGCTGTCTAAACCATTATTTTAATTCACACAACATCGAGTGTAACCATCAAACTTGGAACTCAGAACTGATAGCGGTTCTCAGAACTCAGAACTCAGGGATTTTTTTGCATATTAAAAATGAGTAAGGCTACAAAGCTGAGCTGTAGTCCTCCAGACCTCATTTTTTTGGTCAAGTAAGGTTGTATCACTAATCCCAACGGATCCTATGGTCAAAGCTGTACTGCTCAGGGTCTGGAGCTTTCCAGGCAACCAGTATATTTCATTCATAGGGCAAGTATTAAGTGTATTTTTAGGCCTGTAAATAAATATCTGTGATCCATCTAGGTATTATATTGTGATGCGCAGTTGCACAAAACCCTTTAAATTAGATCTGTATTTCACATGCCTTGTAACAGCTTGGAAACGTTTAAGTAGGAATCTAGCAGGCAGAGTATTTTTAAGCTACAGTAATGTTTGATGCATGAATCCTGTAACAAAATGCAAAATAATCTCTGAGTAAGAACTGGCATGCACTTCTTTTAAACTCCATGAATAAAAAAAGAGAGCTCCTATTTTCAAAATAGAAGGAAGATCTCATAGGGAAATAATTCAGTCAGTGGAAAACAGTGCTTGTATTTGCCTTCATATGAAGGCAAGAAAGTGAGAGTTAGAACATAGAACAAAATGTAATTTTCTCTGCAAAAGAAAAATAATTTTTAGAACTCTATTTCATATAATCTGAGTCAAAACCCTAAAATGCTTTAAATGACAGTGTAATTACAAGACAAAGAAGTTATATGGTTGCCATGGCTGCTTCCAAATGCCTAGATATGCTTTCTTGTCTTTATTTTTAATCTTAACTCTGGACTAACTCTGAATCTATGTCTTTTATTGCCATATCAGCCTTTTTTCTTCAGAAGTCTATTCCACTGCTTGATACCTTTAAATGGTAGGGCCAGTTAACTTTGGGGTAGTAAATCTCCCAGTCCAACATTCCAATTCAACTTTTTACATGTTAAAAACAAGACTGGAAAAGAATACTTCAATATCTAGTTCCTTTGCTATGCAAAAATAACTGTGGTTAAACAGTTACAGCCTTATTTACTTTCTCAGCATGATTTTTCTTGTCTCTGGGTAGATAGCTAGCCTAGAATAAGATTCTCTAGCTGTATAACATGATTTTCTCCTCTTACACATGAAAAAGAGCCCATGGTTCTCTGAGTACAGCTAGGCAACCAGCACACTAACCACAGCTGTTTTGGTAGCAACAGCACCTTACAAAGAAGTGGGCTCCACAAAGATAATGTGGTTAAAACTGTATCACTCAAGGAGGTTAAACTGTCAAAAATAGCTTTCCCTCAAATGCAGTAATCAGGCTTGTATTTGTATGTTGAAATTACAGGCAGTTTTGCATTGCAAACAACTTAGTGGCAAACCAAAAATACGGGTGGTTTTTTTCCCTTCCCAATACCCACACGTTGATTTATGTTGTCCATTAGGTAGAAGGAAGTTTTCTCTGTCTTTAAAATAAAGCAATCCTTTAATAAAGTGAGTTTGGACTTTGAAATGACAAAATAATAGCTGGGATATTGTAATCCAAAGACGAGCTCTCTCCTGCAATAAGGCTGTGGCTATAACCACCATAATCCCTTGAATTCCATTATTTTTGAAGAAAGATGCTGGCTTGTACTACCCATCAATGAGGCTCTGTTTCCAACAGAATTACACTCCAATTCAGACAGTTTAAAGTATGCCATGTTTTGCCCTGTAACCTAAGGGCAAAAATGGAAGTTGAAAGACTGGTCAGCTTCCTCATGAGCAACGGATGCTAACAAATTATTAATGAAAGTACGGTGTTTGCTGTTATGTTGTCACAGCTTGAGGGTGCTTTTAACATATTTTATATAGAAACTATGTTTTAATTGCAGCATTATGTAGCATTCTGCTCTTGGATGGACAAATTAAATACAAACAATAAGCACTGGGGAGATCTATATCTAATCTCAGCCAGCATCCAGATACGTATGGCTACATAAGCTAAAAGTTATCAGTAGTTTTGGGAAGACTTAGTTTTATTTGTGTTATTTTAGTTAGTGATAGTGTTAGAATTCAAAGCTGAAAATCCAAGGATGCAAAAAGATTCAGAGATAACAACACAGCCCTGAACTAATGACATACTCCTGTACTGTAAGGAGAGCAGTTTAGGCTTCGAGGATTACCACTAACAGTTCTAAGGTCACTGTAGGATCATGGAGTAGGCACAAACATACGCACAAACTTTAAATAGCAAAGAACAAAGAACATGAAACCAAATAACCAGATTAAAAGGCTACTCTTTCAAACATCACTGGAACTGTGTGCTTTGTACTTTACCATTTCAAGCCCAGATTTGCAGCCTTGTGTTAGCAATCAAAGTCCACAATTAAAGGGAGAGGTTCTTTAAGAAGTCAGCAGTTTCCGTTTAGGATAGAAATAGAAGGACTAACTCTCCTAAACTCTTGATCAACCAGAAAGTTCCAATCAGTTTATGTATTTTTAAAATGTCACTGTTTAATTTTGAGGTCTAAATATGAATTCAGGTCTTGTTAAATAGGATCCTTGATGCAGTGTGGAGAAGAGGTATTTGAAAAACATTTTCCTTTAAAACATAGTCGTAAAAAGCCAGAACCACTCCAACTAAATTGCCATCCAGCGTCTTACTGCAGCCACAGTGTTGCAATGACTGTACTGCAGTACTACATTATTTGCAGCAACAAAAGCCCTACAGATTTGCCAACATAAAAGCAAAGTTTTGTGGCATGCCAGTGGGGTGCACTCCTTAGCTTTGCATCCCTAATCAACACTAGGTAGTTAAAAATCTGGTAAATTTATCCTGAGATTACTGAATTATTTCCTTCTTTGTAAAAGGTATGTATTTTTTAACATTCCAAGTCTATACATCAGCAAAAAGCAAAAGTTGGAAAGTTGATCACAGTTCGAAGCTGATTAAGGAGGAAATAAAAGAAGACAAGGTACATGCTTGGATCAGGAATCTGTTTGCAGTGGTAGATCATTTTTACACATCTCCTCTACTCTATCTGAATTTATAGGAAATAAACCTAAGAGCAGAAGACTACTATCAGTCAGGAGTGTAGTTCATGAAGCTATGAAATTACTCAGTACTTTCTTTTAGTGTTTCAATTTAACTTTACAAATGGTGTTCTCCATTTTTTGCACTCATTGCAAACTACATAATTAAAAGACATCATAATCTGCCACTAAAGAATTCTTTGTTCTCATTCCTTTTCCTAAAATAAATTCAAGTTAAGGTACATTATTATTATGGATGTCTAGGAAAGTTGAACACATCTAAAGCTTTTAAGTGCTCCTTCCCTAATTCAGTTACTCACATTAAGTTAAAAAACTTTCACTTAAGAATGTGCAGTTGATACTGCTATGGCAACGTTAGAGGAGTGAATCCAATTTTTGGAAAGATTTTCTATCCAGATTTGTTGCAGTATGACAAGTCAGTGGTTCCACTCTGGGACCCAGGGTTTCTTACCACACTCAAGAATGGGGGATTAAAAGACCTAAGCAGGACACTGCTGGACACTGCAGATGTTCACAGATTTAACAGTGGCCTAGCAAAAAACCTGGATATCAAAGGTAAAGACTACAATGAGCAGACTACTGATACCTTATCCAAAAAATGTCAGTAAATTCCCTCAGTATTGGACAGCAAGCAACTACAGAAGAAAAGTAAAGTCTTCCAGTCCTTGAGATGTCACAAATTTATGGACAATAGTGTAAGTCAGTCTGGACTCCAGTTTATTGCAAATTGAATTTATTACCAGCAGCAGATTCGGTGTTTTCACTCTGCATAGCAAATTTTTCCAGTAACTCTCTTGAAAGGTTTAAGTAAACAGGAACAATTTGTTCAAGAAAAATGGGAACTCTGTGATCGTCATAAATGCCCTGTGTCCTCTTATCTGTGGCAAAATGCAAAGGAAGAAATTTAAATACCTAATAGCAGAAAAAGACTTTACTTAGACATATGTCAACTATACCAGGCTTAGCTGAATACCATATGCCATGGAGACATGACTTACATTCATATGCATATGCAAGTAATGTGACATTTTACTTCTATATCAAATTAATATTTTAAAGGATATTGAAGAAATGGTGGAACAAGGGTTATCAGATTATATAGTTAGATTAGCCTTTGGCATTCTCATTACTTAACTCTAAAAATACTTTCCTCTTCTATTGGTCTATATAATTTAAGAATAATTCTTTAAAGAATAGAAGCCAAGATATAAGGAAAATTTAGAAATAGATTCCATTTAATAAAATCTTACCAGATCAAAGCCATGCTAGGCTTAATTTGAAATTCATGTGTTTAAAACCACAGAATGGAAACTTACAGTTATACTGAAGGCCATGTCCTGCATATAGCCTTTCCCTTTTGGAAACTGGAACCACAGTCTTGCTCTTTATTTACTGAACTTTCTCTGTACTTGCTCATCACTGAAGTCTGTCATTACAGACTCTCTGCACAGTTCCAGGCCAAAAGGCAGAGCTAGTAATGAGCCTTTGTAGCAGCAGAGGTAAAACAGGGATACTAATAGGAATTCAAGGCATGTGTTAATGTTCAGGATCTCGAGCAGAATTCCTTAGGCAAACAAGAAGGCAAACAAGAACAAACTGCAAATACTACGTATATTAGTCCTAGAAGAACATATGCAGCAGAATAAAGTGAGCTGTCATTCATTCACTTTACTTCTATTTTTTTCATTTTCATTTCCATTTCCAAATGGGCACTTAGTTTGAAAAGGATCCTGTTGCCTGATGTTCCCTATGATGTGTCAAAACTAGAAAACTTGCTTGAGGTGTTTTCATGAAGAGAAGTGTAGTTTAATTTTTTTCACTGGTGTTCCGTTTTGAAGGATCAGTGAGTAAATAATGACATATATTTGTACATCTATCAATGTGGGGAAAAAGTCTGAAGTATTTCTTAATGATGATGCTGTAGCTATGCTGATGTAGGGATTAAGAAAGAAGGATTAAGAAAGAGTGATTTTATAGTCTAAAAACTGCATGAACAAACAGAAGCTCAGCAAATAGCAAACCACCACTAAAATATAAAGTCAATCTGGTACATGCTAACTAAAATCAGACATATTTAGCTGTTAATTTTGCCTTATAAACCACAGTGATTACCTATCCTTGCCACAGCTCTTTTCCAGTTTACTGCTTATTACAACACACTGTCTGTTAGTAATATTAACATTATTACAGTAATATTTTACTGATGCATGTCTGTGTGTGGAACAGAATCTAGTGGTTAACCATCATCATGGTCCTTCAGCTTTTTATGGCTTAGCAAGCAATATGTACTCACAAGTGTTCATAGCCTAACTATTTAATCTCATTTATTCTTCTAAGGATCTTATTATTAGCTGGAGTTTGATTTGTTAATTCTAAATTTAATTGAAATTTGGAAGATTTATGTAGTACTTGCACATCAATTGTAACATTAACTCTTCTTTCACAAAATTCTCCTTTTGCTGCCACGTGTCTTTTTTCAGGTGGTCATCTCAGATGTTTAACATAAAAATAATTGGGAAATTCTACATGCTCGAGTAGGTTATACCAGCTTTTTTAATTATAAAAGACCCCAAGGAAGTGCAAATGAACAGTTCTACATATTTTCCATGAACAAGCAAGCTAAAATAAGTGAAATAACTGTAACTAGGAAAACATAATCCTATCATTGGAATTCCAAGAACAGCATAAGTAACCTACATTCCTTTTTTCTCCATTCCACACAAATTCTCTTGATAATCTTCCTTCCATCTAGAGATGAACTGTCAAAGGAATACCGAACATACATAGATAAGAATCATCAAAATCAAAATGAAGAATGTATTGTCAGAGTAACCAGACTTCTCTATTTTTCAGACCACACTTGATCTCATGAAGTTAGGAAATGAAATGTCACTATGTGCCTTAAACAGAGCTTTTTACTCCATTTGTGCTCCAGAAGAGGAACTGTGTTAGGTGGGTTTGAGTATTGCTCTTTTTACATGAACAAAAGCAGTCTTCTTCATTCTTCCTATTCTATTTAAGTAGTTTCCTTGCCGGCTCTGATGACAGTCACTTAATCTCTTAATTCACAGGTAATGTAAAATCTGGCTAGTAAGTGGCAAGATTTATTTTCATGTAACTGACTACATATTTAATGTGCAAATCTAGATGCTAGAAATATTCAGCATCCTAACTCTTACTTAACTTTTCTGATTAGCCCAGTTGAATCTCCTTAGAAATGGAGATCACATTAGTTGAATATTTTAGGCTTTGAACAGAATGCTTGCTCATCATTTAAAATGAAATTATTTGCATTTTTAAAGTAAAAGGTCTGTGTTTATCACTACAACTGCCAGTGCAGAGAGGACCTGTTTCTAACATTGGGATGCACCAAAAAAAAAAAAAAAAAAAAAAAAAAAAAAAAAANAAAAAAAAAAATTAAAACATCTACACGCATTTAAAAAAATGCAGTTTAAATCAGCAATCTAAGCCAGGGCTTAGAAAGGGGCATTAGGATACAATATGCTGTTGTATTTTATACTCTACTGAAGTGAAATGAAATTTAAAAATGATCTGGAGGTTACAAACTTCTCTAAAACTCATGGCTATAGACACCCCTGGAATTATGATAAAGCATAGTAACTTATCTCAGTTAAAAAAAAAAAATCTTATAAGTTCAAGATAACAATTAATTACTCATGTAAAGAAAGAACATCAAGTGGCTGAACAGGATGTTTTAGCACAGAGTTACAATTAAGTTCTCCTTTTTTTACCTGATCAGCTCTGTAATATGCAAGAAAATACCACCAGGCATGGATTAGTGTCACACTCCTGAAGCTGTAGGTAACTTGAAGAGATATTCCCTAATCCTTTACTCATAGCAGAGGATCCCAGCTCCAGAGGGGCTCATGGGAACATTATATGTTTAGCACATAATGAGGAGAGAGGCTTTGGGTGAGACAAGTGTGCAGGGAGAGGGAAGGTTCTAAATTATTAAATGTTTCAAGAATTGTGACTGTTACTAAATGACTGCACAGTTAAACATGCTTTATCTTTTGTAAAGGGAGGTGATTATGAAAGAAACCAATATTAAAACAGAATGCTGAAATCAGTTTAAAGAACTCAGGGACTGTCCTCTCTTGACAGGTTTATACCATAATATTCGTAAAGTATCTATGAAGATAGATTCTTCAAAACCTAGCCAAACATTTAGGCACAGCATTCTGCTACTAACAAATGAACAAACTAGATACATGCTAGCTTGGGGAGGCTTAAAAATGCTGCAATATAATAAATACATCCATGAATTAATCTCTTACACAGTGTTGATACTTTGATGTGCTTCTGAGGAAGAAAGCACAGAATATAAAACGATTTTTCATATGATACTTTATGTCAGACCAGATGGCAAAATAATTACAAAATTTTGACTTGCTAAAGTCCTCACTGTATTTTCTCTGACTCTTGATTTTTTGTAAAGCTTCCATTTAAAATTATTTGTAATAAACAGAAATAGAAGAATCCCCTTCAAGCAGCACTAAATTGGGTATGTCTCAACATAATAAAAGTCAAAATCAACATTCCAACTTGAATGTATGTTGTGCATTTCTTTGTTACTGGTAAAATATGCCTTACCTTTATCTTTGCCAATTATGTGCATCATCTTAAACATTATTTTCTCTGAGAATTGCTGCTCCTCGTAAAACTGCAAAAAATAGAAAAAAGAAATGGACACATTCTACTTTCTTAAGGTCACAATATAAATCGTCCCCCCTGTTACTATAGAAACAGAGCGGATTTCATCATTTTAATGCATGCAGTGATAATTGTTCTTCTTTCAGTCTATGGGTAGGTAGTTAATGGTGCCGGTTGCTGTTAGCACAGACACAGACTATTGTCATCTAAGCACAAAGCTGCTGTCTCCTGTTCTGTCACTGTGAGCTTTCCTAACCATCAGCAATTCGTATGGGAACATTCAGGCAGAATGAAGAGCTGTTCACGGGCCTCCGTTCTGTGGCTGAAACAGAATTCCCTGCAGGAATTATGTTTTCAAATGAAAACCAAATAAATATGACACAGCACAGAGTGCTTCTTCAGATTGTCCCGTCACGTCATTGCAGAAAAACTGTCTTCTGAGTGGTAGTTTATAAAATTTGCACTGTATTGAGAAAAGCTTCAGTTGACATCCTATCTACAGAGCAAGCTTTCACTGGTACAGCCAGATACAATGAGCTTATAACATCTCTGTGCAACTGTGTATTTTAACCTTGAGATTATAAACAGATCAATGAGTACCAAGTAAATGTAAATACTGCAGTTCTGGGAGATCACAGTTATTCCATGGGTACTCAAATTTAGGCTCATTTAAAATACGCAAGCGGAAAGTACAACCACTATCCAAATTCCAGCATTATCTGACCTCAATCCAAAACTTGGTTGCATCAGTTTTAAAACAGATGCACTCCAAAAAAAGCAGATAATGGTCCCACAGAACATCATGACAGCTAGAAATCACTGGTGGTTAGGGATGTCATCTTTCCTGACACACAGACACACACATTGCAAGCACTGAGATACTCCAGTCCCTTACACAGGACTCTCTCCAGCAGCTCCATCTCCCACTTGCAGTGGCAGCCCAGAACAGGACACAGCACTCCAGGTGTGGCCTCAGCAGTGCTGCCCAGAGGAGAAGGACCCCCTCCCTGGGCCTGCTGGCAGCACTCCTGATGCAGCCCCGGGTGCCCCTGGCCCTGTTTGCCACAAGGGCACATTCCCAGCTCATTGCCAACTCATTACCCCTGTGCCAGCCAGCACTATTCCCTGAGCCTTTTTTGTCAATCTGCTTCCAGCCAGTCAGCCCCCAGCACGGACTGGTGCCTTAGCCCACGTACAGTTAATAAGGAATAATCATCGTAAGTGTTGCTGAAACTATTGTTATCACTCTTACTCAGGTTTGGCTTAAAACATGAAATATTTATTCCAAATCAGTTATTTTCAGTTCATGTTAATTTGGCTATAATTAATGGAAGTTATGGGGAATATTATCTCCTTATAAGAGATGCAGCTAATGTGTAGTTTAAATATTAATGAGCTTATTCTTTGTAAGGATAACTGCAATGCCAAATATAGATTAGTCAAGACAGAAGCTTTTCTTAAAATCGAGGTGATTCAAATCAATAGGGTTACAGGTTAACTATAAAACACTGTTTTCCGTACTTAGCCTTCCTTGCTCAGCACCATGAAATACATAAATTGTACACAGGATCATATTTCCCTCTGACATACGCCTGCACAATTTGGTTCTGATAGTCTTTCAGAAACCAATACGGTATGAAAAGCAATTGGCTTTTCTTGTCAGTTTGCCTAGTCTAGAACTGACAAAAATGCTTAATGAATTAGAGCAGTGTATCATCAAAAATAGACATTTATGCAAAGTACTATGAAAACTGAATTACGACTGGAATTATCCTTGGAAAGGTCTGTTTAGAGGTCCCATCTGTGAACACAGAAAATTATAATAGACAAAATGTTGATGGTGGTATAATTTGTGAATACCAATAATGACATTAGCTGTTGCTGGACAGATAAAACCACCAAGCCATACAACTTCTGTACAGTTCTTTTACCAATTTGCCTTTTATTAATTCTTTTATTATTTCTCCTCAGATCCTAAGAATTGTAGCATACAGATTCTTACTCATGAGATTTTATGCAATGGATCCCTGCATGTCTCTGACTCCTGAGGTTTTCCCAATTTCCCTGGGAATAATCTCTCTGTTATTCATACATATGTACATACGTACCCTACTTATTCTGTATTTAGGTCACATCAGCTGTGCGCACACAGCAGCACCGAACAGGTCACCATATGTCCAAAAGTTCCACATATATTTGTTATGTATGTACATTCTGAAATGCATTTGGTTTACTACAGTCAGCATATACATTTGTTCAGAAAAACAGTAACCACAATTAGAATTTTGGCAATATATCAGCTACACAGTAAACTCAGTCTTTTGGAGAAACATCAGGGTTACTGCATGAGTGCTCCGTAGTGCACACACACACACACACAACTTCCTCACAAATCTCAGGCAAATATAACAGCCCTGTCTTTTCTGAAGATTTTATTTTTTTGGCAGACAGCCAGGCTGAAAAGATTCTGCTTGAGCCCTATAAGCCATATTTGGTAATAACTCACTTCCTAGCAAGCATATATAAAACTACGTGAGAGGAGAAACAAGGTTCTAATTCTCACCCATTTGACAAGAGCCCAGTGGAGAGAAAACCAACAGTGTTCTCTGCAAATGTGGCTTGCTGCAGAAAGTCGGAAATGGCTGTGACCATGATTCCTGCCCTTCAGGCCCCGGCACATTTGCCCACAACCTGGCTCAGGACAGGCATTGAGCTGGGACTTGGAACAGAAACAAAGTATGATCAGTGAAGTTGTGTTGACTTTTTTTTAACAAGAGTTTGCTTTGAACAAGTATAGCTAAAATAAATAGACCATAATAGGAAGAGAGTAATTTAGGCATATTTCAGTAGCCACCTTGACTCCCATAATACTTTGCTACAGACAATATTAAATACTTCACCTTCATTAATGATACTCCAGTGTATCACAATATACTGTTTTCTAACCTGAACCAGAATGCACTGTGTGGCAAAAAGACAAACGAAAATTAAGTAAGAACAAATTACATACACTGGTATAAAGAACAGCAGTACAATTAAAATTTGGAGAGCAATAGTCCAGCAAAATGGCATTCTTTCCATATTCCAAATATCAGGCAGTGAGATCAGTACCTTGTAAGCAAAACTGAAGCATGTGAAAAACCTGTAATGTTTCAAGACAAACCACCTATGCAATTGCAGTGGTTTTCATGATGAACAATACAATCATACAACTGAATGAACTCAAAGCAAACCAGTTGGAAAAAGTTCACTGCAAAACATGTCTACAGCTCCTTTGTCAGCTACTTAGATGAGATTGCATTTCTTCTTCAGGGAAAACTGGGGAGAGAATCTACGTCTGTGATCCAGGTCTTTTTGAAATCCAGACAGATTTTGCACACAGAATAAAATCAACTTGCTTTCTTACAGGTGTCTTTTGTTCGCAGCTGTTAATTTTCTTTATTGCTTTTGTGCTTTCATTTTATTTCCCTATACTTGGCATGGTGGGCAACACCACAACAAACAGAAACATCCTCACACGTACCAAAACCTACAGCTCACAGTACACTTAATAGAACTTTTAGACACTAATACGGAGTACTTCCAGGCCATGCTTTTTTTACAGCTATTAGAGAGGGGATTGAGACAGGAAATTACCTATTAACAACATTTTAATGTAGGCTGCCCTGTTCAGCAAAGCAAATTCGGTCTGGGAAGAAACCTTTCCCCATCAGCTCTTGAAATGATTCAGGTGATATTCTGCCTGATCAAAAGACTAACCAATTTCCTCCTGACCACATCCTTCTCTGCTCTGACAGTGAATGCAATGAAATAAAAGCCTGCAGGCACATGCTGGAGTAAAAATATTTTTAGATTTTTAATCCCCTGGCTGGATACAGCCATATTAAATATAGATTACTTTTTATGACTAGAGATAAAATGGAATGAAAATAGGAGAATTGTCATTGAATAAAAAAGAAGTGTGGCAGTGAAGGTATGTCATGTACTGTAGATAATACAGTATAGAGAAAGCTAATGTATATGTTCATCATATGAAGCAGAACAAGGGAGATACTATTTCTGGTGTGTATAGTTTAATATTAATAATTTATAAATATATTCTTACTCTAATTCTGTGACTGAACCATTCTTGAATTTACACAGTCTTGTTTTAAAGTGTCCTCCATACAAAATGAGATTCGAGCCCTGCAATCTCCATTTACATAGTCATGTCCTGGAACACAGAGAAAATGTAACAATTTTCCATTTAAAAGAATCCTAAAACTCGGTGATATTTGTACTTAATACACAAAACTTCAGTTCCTTTAGCTAGCCTTGCAAAGCAAAACAGTCCCATGGTGATGAAGGATTCCAAATACAACTTAGTATTATAAATAATATGACAAGCTGATCTTTCAACTAGGTTTTCACTGTACTGGTACAGTCAATGAGTTGGAGTTTTCTTGTTACAATTATAAATATGTTTGCTTTCCATTGAGGTTTCAGGATGTCTTCATTTGTTGCAGATGAAATTTATATTTTCTAGAAATGCATCCACCTTTAATACAGAAATACCAATCAAGCAAACCAGTCAACGCTCTCTGTGTAGTTGGCCACTCAAATGCTGAGAGTTAAGTGGGATGAAACTGTTCAGCTGCAGTGAGCAGGGAAGAAGTGACTGCTGGGAAGGACTACTGTGAAAATTGTTTGACTACACACTGAACAGTTTAGCAGTAGACAGAGAGAAAAAACATTAAATACTATGTTTTAAAATATTACCCCCAATTTATCCAATTTATTGCAAGATTCATGTAGCCAATCTTTTCTGTCTGGAGCAGACTGAATATAGGATAGACTGGGGAAAATGAAGGTGTTCGTGTCACCTTCAATGGAAATAGCAATTCTTTCCTGTGAAAATGCTTCTTTGACTATTCCAGAATCCAAATTTATTGAGTTAATCTGGAAGCTTCCTTTCATTTATAAACTTAAATCCTTCTTTTGGTACATCTTAATGACATATATTAAAACCCAAGGGCAAAGAAAAAGGAAAAAAAAAATCAACTCCCTACCCTTTGTGCACATTTTTCTGCTCTGGTTACATAAATCAGTTGTTTATAATAGGAAAAAAAGGAACCAACACCTTCACTTCCAGCACAGGAGGAATAACAAGGTGCCTAACTAGACAGCCAGAGGGGTGGTAAAATCCTGCTTCTTTAAAAAAAAAAAACATTCTTTGATTTTTTTTTTGTCAAAATGGTATAATTTTGTGGGTGATTTGGTCTGGTTTGGTTTTAGTTTTTTGGGGTTTTTTTCCACAACTAGCTCTTTTCCCAAAACAGCATGGCAGACATCTGAAACACAGATCAACTGAGAGACTGGAAAAACTCTTAGTGGACACAGCTCTGCCTTAAGTTTTCACAGAATAAACACTACCACTTAGCAGTGACTGAATTTAAGGGCTCTGCTCCAAAAATAATGCAGAACTCCGGTTTTGCCTATTGCATAGAAGGAAAAAACACAGGAGTTCAACATCTTTCTGCTGATAAGAAAGGATTATTTGGGTTGAAACTCCATATTAAAGTGTAATATTCATTTTTGTAAAGTAAGAATCATTAAATAACACTGAAGCATCTATTACTGCACAGTGTTTAAAACATTTTGAACTCATAGTTCTATTTCTGGATACTTCTTTGTCCCTATTTGAAATTTTGAAATTGTTCACAGCTCAAAGAGGAAACCGAAGGCAGCCTTTAAATAATTGTCTCTGCAGATGAAAGATAACTAAATTTTGAAGATCTAACGAGTCAAGAAGAGCACAGTAAGCACACAAAGCCAGTTTGATTACAGAGGGTCAGACTAGCCTATGTTTCATCAAGTGTTATACATTCTATTTTTAAAAAATCTTTAAACTTGTGGAAACTTTCAATACATTACAGTGTGTAAAATTGAGAGCATAATCCTTCACCTCTGATATTGAGCTGCCTTTGCTGAATTCCTCTCTCAAAATGTCTTCTATGAAGACTTCATATTAGCTAAAACAGCGTGTTCATAGAATTCTCCTCTTTTCATCACTCTTCCTAAGAAACAGGTGCCAGCACACTAAAATTACTTGTTTCCAATGGCCCCGGCTCAGTTCTGACCTCATGATCCATTTTCCAACTTCTATTATTTTATTCCTTCTCCTATAAGATCATCTTCTACCAATGGGTGTCTGAAGGGAGTGTCGTTTGAAAACCTCAGCAGTTACAAGAGACATAACTGTGCTGAGATTGGACACCGGTATAAACCAGCAGGAGTCAGTAGATGGGCACTGGCTCATTCCAGAGCTGAATTTGATACTTTATGTTTACATTAATTGTTTCACCACTTGAAACAAATGTTTATTTAAAGCTGGTTGAGGTAAGAGCTGACACTGTGTGCCATTTATATCATCAGTGCCTTTGCCACTTAATCTCAGCAGGTTTTACTTTGAAGAAGCAAAAATAGCTTCATCAGACACTGAAAGAAAATCTTAACGTTCTGGTTAATCAGCAGCAGTCTGTGAAGAAAACAGCAAAGTAATGAAATCTCCACTTCTGAATAATTGTACTTGGGAAGCAGTGAGATTCCAGCATAAATTAATTCTGAACATCCAGCTCAGTTTTCAGCTAGAATCGATCAATCAAGCACTGAAACTAAATTCACAGCTCTTCACAGCCTACTCTTTTTGGTAGGATGCAGAAAGATTAAAAAATAAAATTAAGGCACTAAATTATTTTTTTCCTACACAGGAGATCCATTATTTGTACAATAGAAATCAGTTACTGATGTAGGGAATTTTAATAACCTTATGTTCTCAATGTTCCAAATCCAAGTAATGAATACACTGGAAGGCACATTGAGGTATATGCCTCAGCATTCTAACTAAACATGATTTACTAATGAAGAACTGTTAGCAAATCTATCATAACACCCTGCCCCCCAATCTTCTGTTGTTTTATGTCACATGCAATCTTTGCACAAAGTTCATAAAAAACTCAACTATAAATTTTGAAGAGGAGTCCACATTAACCATGCTTCTCAGACTGAATTTATCATTCCAACAACTTTATAAAAGTATAATGAACAGAAAGCAGCTAAAGTGCTATTTAAGATACGTCATAAAACTTTGGGCCTTCACCAGCTTGAGGTGACAGGGAAGGGAAGGAGGCAGGAAAAGTTTTACCCACAATAGTATCTTGTGCAGTCTCAAGTACCCAGTCACAGAAAATGAGAATCAGGTAAATAGAATGTAGGAGGAAGATGTAAAAATGACATCCTAGGTTAGAATTGGGCTGTTATGAGTGAGCCAGATGTAGCTGTAAGATCATTCCACCTTGGCTAATCAGAATTTACAACTCGTTCCAGTTTAGGTCTCTGAAGTGCCCGAAAACATCTTTTTGTAATTTTATTCCATCACTGCACATCTGTCTTAAAGAAAAAGTGTCCTTAAATCCATGAATATAACATATGCTACTCATTCCATTCCCTTGGGTACTTGACCAGTCTTCCAGAGCCCAGTGAAATTTAAAAGGAATTAAAAAACCAGAAGAAATTCTAGACCAACTAGAAAGCTGATAAAGGACAAAATTTCTGTGGGAAAATATCCTTCTTGTGACTGGAATTAGCTAGAAAATGCCTCCATTACTCTGCTCTACTTCAAGGCAAATGCCTAAACCTTTAAAATCCCTTAAAAAGTTTTAGTAATTGAACACCTGTAATTCTGAGAAACTTTTCTGAGGATGAAGAAAAGTAATTCTTTTTTTAATAAGAAATCCATCACTAGTTTAAACTGTAACTTGTGTAATCCCTAGAACCTGTAGCATTTTTCAAAGTGGGATTTTTATCTGAAGAGAGACTCACTGTATTTTGTCTTCAGACTACAATTGCATGGTTTCTGCCGAGGGCCCCGTGACAGGGGAATTGATCAGTTTCTGTGGAAAAGAACAGTTCACCCTAGAGGTCAGTAGTAATACCAAATAGTTTCAACATTTGTAACACCAACCACTAAAAAAGCACCCTGACAAAGGAGTATAAACTGTTTTTTGCTCATGAGGGCCATATTTTCATCTAGATGAGGAAGGAACTGAAAGCAGAAAGGTTTAAGATTTCTAAAAATGTTGTCCTTAAAATTATCAGTATTAGAAAATGCATTCCTTAATATAGTATGTCATTTTATGTTAGAAAATGGTATGATTTCAAATTCTGATCAATCTAAGCAACTTCTCACTGTGTAGTAATCTCTGCATCTCAAACAATTCATCTCCTCACCAATTACCAAATTACTGAACTAATCCTCATTTGCTTTACAACCGTAAAACAAAGACCTTTGTAAAACTGTGTATGCAATGCTGTGGAGTTGGCAACCTTTTCTCCAGTCTCTTCTGTACTGAGTGAATTTTGTTAACTTGTGGTGGTAGGAAAATTATCTATATTTCTTCAATCCTTCACTGTAAGAAGAAAATATGCACAACCTTTTGCTCTCTGGTGTTTTATTCCATTAAAGATTGTTTAAATGCTAAAAGATATTTTAGGATCTATTTCAGCAAACTACTGAGCTAATGTTACAAGAATTCCTTCATTTGCTCATTTTCCTGTACCTGCACAAAGAGCATGCCCTGCTGATGGCCAAGATGTGCATAGGGACACGAAGAACCACAGGGCACTTAACTTTATCATCCAGACAGAAACAGAACATTCAAATACCCAATACTAGATGAGAGATATCCTTTACTGTAGGAAAAAGAAATTTCAAGGAATGCTTCCTGAGCTTCCAGTTACTGACCCAAACATGGACACTGACCACAGAAAACCAAATGTACCCTTCCAGGGAATGTTAGAGTATCACATTCCAGCCAAGCTCTCTGTAGTGCTTCTGGAAGACAGACAGAAGGCAGACATTTTGATGTTATAAAAGTATAGAAATAAATACTTAAGTAAATAAAGACTTGCCCACTTGGTTCTGCTAACACCACCTTCATTATCTTCCACAGGTGCAGCAGCCTCTGCAGGGGGAGACTTGAGTTTTGGCAACAGCTCTTCTGGTTATTACAACAGTAAAGCACAGGACCTTAATCACACCACAACGGTGTCTTCACATGACTTTCTAACACCTTCAACTAAAAGGGAAATAATTAACTAACCTGGGACCAAATCTGAAATCATCACATCAAAGAAACAGATCTGAGAGTTAACAGTACGTTAAACAGTTGTGTTTCCTGAAAAGACAACTATCAGAAAGACTATCAATAAATAAGTATCTTCTTGAGACTTCTGAGAAATAAACCAATTGGAAGCTCACCAATAAATGAATATTGCTGGAAAGACAGAACACAGGGCGTACATACATAAATCTAAGTATGGTGGTTTTGCATCATTGAAACAAGAGTCATATATGTAACCTTTCCTCTGCTTGTCTCAATACTGAAAGTCCTGTTTTAACTGTTAATAAACCACATAAACTTAGAAGCTGACCAAGTATCAACTGAAAGTTTGATGTTGTAAAATGGAGTGTAGTCTCCTCATTTCTCATCGCTCTCTGAAGGATGAGGATTCTTCCTCCTTCTTGCTTCAGAAGCTGAAAGCTCTCTGTTCATTTGTTATGATTTCCAGGAGATCAAGAGAGACAGAAATTACAGTCATGACCACAGCTCTCAGCATTTGCTTTCTGACTACAGCATCTCAGATTTCAGTTTTGTTTTTAATGCTCGCAAGTGACCCACATCAATGCAGTTCGAAGACAACATTATTGTATAAAAGTCACTACAGAGTCCAAATTAAAGATCTCATAATTGATCTGAATGATGGGTCTATCCATAGCAGAAGGCTTGAATTGGAAGGCTTGCTTCCCCTTAAACTAATGGTAGACTCCTCTGTGGTCTCAGTTTCATTCTTTATTGCTTAAATTAGAAGATCAAAATACAGTAGTTAGCAAAGATGTTTTGGACCATTAATCTCTGAAATTACTCCTGCAACTTGATAAAGTAAAAGTAAGCATTTTGCTTTAAAAAAATCACAGTGAAGCTAGTGTTTTACTATGAGAAGAGCTAACTATTATTATACAGACAGGCAGTAAATTTAGAAATAGAAAAATAAAGCTTAAGTGACAACAAAAAATGAAATATTTAAAACACTGTCTAGGTAGCTGATTGCTGCATAGATGCCACAAACAAAAAACCCAGCTGGCTTAAACTAGTGGTTGTCCACTTCATGGTCACTAGATTTTAATTTCCATGGTTTGGGAAAACTTTTAAACTTGTTTGTTTGTGACAAAACTCAACATAACTGCAAAGATGGTGAAAATAATCATGAATGCAGGAAAAGCAGGGCAGTAAAACTACTTTTGCATACTGCAGTACAATTCTACAAAGTAATGTAGAAATGTCTTCCTCAGCAGTAGTTAACCACAGGTCAGTTTGTTTCGAGCCAGATTTTGGTGCCTTGGGTGCAACCCAGCCACTGCAGTTGCTACCCAAACTCTCTCCAACATCATTGTAAAAGTGATTTTACAAGCTGGAATTAATCATTGTCATAACCTAAGCAGAACTTTGGCCCTTGTACTTTAATCAATAATGGACCATGTATCACAAGAAGAAAGATCTTTGTGTATCACAGTTGCTATGAGAATAACTATCAGAATCCTGGGAATGAGCGAGGTTGGCAAACTGTAGCAGCCAGCCCTGTGATGCTGCCACAGCAGACAAGAACATAAACTCCTTGCTGAAATATTGGGCATTATCAAAAAATATTTAAAAAATCTATTCCACCTGAACAGACCAGCTCAGCAAGAAAGTGTCCCACTACCAAGGTTATCCTTGCCACTTGATTGATTTCTGACATCCTCTAGGATTTAAAGACCATTGTATTGACACAAACCAACGCAGTATAATCCTAAAACATCTCATCTATCCCGGTTATTTCAAGCTAGAGATGTCTTAGGGATTCTGAAGGAGAATGTCATGGTAATGCAGCTCAACATCTGTCAGTGTCCAGCCAGTCAAACAGACCTAGCACCAGGATCCAAGGAAAGCTGCCTCTTATGTCAAGCGGAACTGAACACATAATCCCTGACTGACATGGAAATGCACCCTCAAAGTGAGTCACATTTGGGCTCCTGCGTTCCTGCTCTCTCACTTTTGTAAGCGATATTTATTTCAGCCCCCTTCCCTTCCACCAGCACAGACACATACAGTCAACAAATCTGGGAGTGGAAAACTACATCTTCACCAAAGATCAATTTTCTGAAAAGAACAATCACAGCACCACATATGCACCAGTGTCAGACCAGCAGCAGGCTGCAAATTTCTGATCACAGATGGCTGGGCTTGGCTTCAGTCTCCTAGGAACTATAGCCCAAGTTCTTACTGGTTTGTGTATTTTATAGTCCACTTGTACGTCAGTAAAACTCAAACCCATTTCTGTGTAATGCTCTCCATGGTTTTAAAATGTATTAGTGAATTCCACAGATTCTCTTGTAGGAGATCAGTGATCCTGCCAGAGGGGAAAAAAAAAGAAATCTTTTAAAAGGTCATGTTTACTACATTTGAAAGGATGTGCTACTGATTGGCTAAGTGGACAGATTAGGCAAAGTGTTACTATGAAATATAACTGAGCTTTCTTTGGCTACTGAATACTTAGGAACAGTCTACAAAAATCTTTCACCATTAATCTCAAGAAAACTGTTACTGCAGTTCATTCAATCAGAATTCTTGCTAGCACAGGTGTTTGTCTACACATACTTACAGGCCAAGAAATCACTTACTACCGAGTTATTACAAAACCTCTCCTGGAAATTACTCTCACTGGCAAAAGCAAACAAAAGCCAAAACTCAATTCTGTATCATTTAGTGTCCTCTCAAAAAGAGCCAACACATAAAGATTAAAAAGTTTCATGTGAAGGATGAAAGTAAGAATTTAATTTATGCCTTATTTTCAGCCTCTTGTTAAACAAATCTTTCTTCTGTTTGTCAAGGAAGATTTCATCCTTAAGTCTGTTCTCTGCTACTATATTTAATCCTCATGTCAGATACTATATGGAATACGTGTTTGTCTTCCACCTATAAATTTATCAAGCTAAAAAATTGCAACCATTTTTCATTCTCACATGCAGACAGTTGTGAGATCTAGTTGGTAAAACAGAAGAAATTAAAATATTCTTGTTATCTTCTGTGGTTTTTTCTAATTTCCATAATATAATGGCAGAGATCAGAATTAGTCCAAGTGATGTAAAGAAAGTGATTTTAATCTCATCCAAACCCATTATGTCTAATACATTTGCTTACAGAGTTCAGAACTGGAAAAAGAAATAGGATGATGCACAGTGACTTTCCACTGGACTTGTTCTCTTTCTTTATGTTATCTTGATCTATTCAGGATGTCTGATGTTGTAGCAACTTCTATTTTACGTTTTTGAGTACTTAGATACTGTTCAACTGATATTTTATAGACAGAGGATTAAGTTATCTACTTGAGCAAAGACTTCAAAATTAGTGCTTTCTGATGATATTTTTACTCTACTGAGCAAGAAGCTAGAAAGACAAAAATTGTTATATTAGCTTGATTATGCCTATGATTAGCTCAGTCTCGTCTCTAGTGCTGGCCAATATCAGACACTCATTGCAAAAGCATAGCAATTTTGAATCCACTTTGTAGGCAAACCAGTGAGTTATTCTGTTAGGCTCCAGGCTTGCTCTACAGGTGAAAGTTGTCTAACAATTCTTAAAACCCCACAACATTAATGCAGTTAAAAGCATACTAAAGTGTACAAAAAGGCAAAATTCTGTTCCATCGTTAAAACCAGAAAACCTGAAAAAATGCACTTTCTATGTCAGCTTAGAAGTGGCTCTCTTCCAGAGGGCTCTAAAGTCTATTTCTCAACCGTTCAGCAATTCTGCCTCTAGATACTGGGAGCAATATTTTACAGACCACACGATGGCCTGGGACCCTCCTGAAGAGAGGAGGTAAAATGCTCTATCATATTTCGGTAGAAGAGAACTCTATTGCAGACTTAACAGGCCCTGCAGAACCCAGTCTGAATGAACACAGAAATGTCACAGCTGAAAGATAACCAAGGAAGGCTTCAGAGAAAAGTGTTCATAGGAAGTACATATATTAGAAAAGGCAGTCCTTTCTAAACTGAAAAGTGAGGATGTAAAGCAAAGTCTCAAGTTCTGGGCATGATTTTGATCCTCCTTAGGCTATAACCATGATGATACAACAGCACTCACTTTTCAGATCCATCTTATGTGAAAGATATCTACATTACTGTCTAGATGAAGTCAACACTAGGAGCTTAAACAATGAACTTTTAGAAAAATGGCCCTAAGTGCTAATTTCTGTGAAGACTTTAGACCCCAGACCTCTTCTTCCATGATGCTTGTAGATTGTACCCAGTTCCTGCATACAAAGTGCCCAAACCTAAGACCTCATTTTAAGACAGCAGAAAAATACAATTTATTTCAGTTTTCTACTTTCAGTTACAGTAAGAGCTAGGCTAGATTTCACATGACATTGGAGAAGCTATATTTGGATATATTTACCATGCTCTATAACTCAAGTCTTTCAGCTTGATAAAACGGACAGAAGACCCCAGAACTGGAGAAATGTATTAGTTTGTTATACCAAGTGAATTCAGAGTGCATATGAGCAAAGGGAGGGTAAAGAAAAACATGTCAAGGGAGGGTAAAGAAAAACATGTCAAGGTGAACATGTTAATAATTTGTAAAAGTTGCTGGTTCTACAAATAATATAACCACTTACGTATTTGAAATTAGGTGTTTATTGTGAATTCTTGTAGCAGCTCATAAGATCCCTGCTGGAGGTCATGCATGACAGTACAAGAAGAGTGAAAAAACCTGGCGTAGCTTGTCCCAGTGAACGGAGATGGGAATATTTTGCACAGAGATTGCATTTTTATTTGATTAAAACTTCAGTGGTGCTCATGGCATTAAACCATTTAATTAATTTACTGGAAGATTAGTTTCAATGCTATGCCTTTTAATAGAAACTTAACTTGCAAGCCAGAATTTCTGAAGTGAGCAAGACAGCTAACATACTTCAAATACCAAACTAACTCTATATTAACAAAGCATGTACATAATTCTAAAACAATCCCATAAAGATCTACTGACAGCAGGAACACTCTGTATTAGTCAGTGTGAAAAGAGGAGTTACTGTCAAAAGCAAAGCTGGCAGAGAAATGTTTTTCCTATTCATCAGTATTCTGACATGAAAAACAAATCCATTGCAGATCACGATGAAATCAAATCTTTATAGGTGCTCACGGAAGAGGGGACTCTTTTCTCAGGTATTCACTGTTAAATTCCAATTCAAATCCTTGGCTTAGTTATTCAAAGCTAGCTGCTAACCTCCAAGCTACTGCCCATCCATCCAGACAGCAGGTTTGCCTCAATANTTCAAATTCTGATCAATCTAAGCAACTTCTCACTGTGTAGTAATCTCTGCATCTCAAACAATTCATCTCCTCACCAATTACCAAATTACTGAACTAATCCTCATTTGCTTTACAACCGTAAAACAAAGACCTTTGTAAAACTGTGTATGCAATGCTGTGGAGTTGGCAACCTTTTCTCCAGTCTCTTCTGTACTGAGTGAATTTTGTTAACTTGTGGTGGTAGGAAAATTATCTATATTTCTTCAATCCTTCACTGTAAGAAGAAAATATGCACAACCTTTTGCTCTCTGGTGTTTTATTCCATTAAAGATTGTTTAAATGCTAAAAGATATTTTAGGATCTATTTCAGCAAACTACTGAGCTAATGTTACAAGAATTCCTTCATTTGCTCATTTTCCTGTACCTGCACAAAGAGCATGCCCTGCTGATGGCCAAGATGTGCATAGGGACACGAAGAACCACAGGGCACTTAACTTTATCATCCAGACAGAAACAGAACATTCAAATACCCAATACTAGATGAGAGATATCCTTTACTGTAGGAAAAAGAAATTTCAAGGAATGCTTCCTGAGCTTCCAGTTACTGACCCAAACATGGACACTGACCACAGAAAACCAAATGTACCCTTCCAGGGAATGTTAGAGTATCACATTCCAGCCAAGCTCTCTGTAGTGCTTCTGGAAGACAGACAGAAGGCAGACATTTTGATGTTATAAAAGTATAGAAATAAATACTTAAGTAAATAAAGACTTGCCCACTTGGTTCTGCTAACACCACCTTCATTATCTTCCACAGGTGCAGCAGCCTCTGCAGGGGGAGACTTGAGTTTTGGCAACAGCTCTTCTGGTTATTACAACAGTAAAGCACAGGACCTTAATCACACCACAACGGTGTCTTCACATGACTTTCTAACACCTTCAACTAAAAGGGAAATAATTAACTAACCTGGGACCAAATCTGAAATCATCACATCAAAGAAACAGATCTGAGAGTTAACAGTACGTTAAACAGTTGTGTTTCCTGAAAAGACAACTATCAGAAAGACTATCAATAAATAAGTATCTTCTTGAGACTTCTGAGAAATAAACCAATTGGAAGCTCACCAATAAATGAATATTGCTGGAAAGACAGAACACAGGGCGTACATACATAAATCTAAGTATGGTGGTTTTGCATCATTGAAACAAGAGTCATATATGTAACCTTTCCTCTGCTTGTCTCAATACTGAAAGTCCTGTTTTAACTGTTAATAAACCACATAAACTTAGAAGCTGACCAAGTATCAACTGAAAGTTTGATGTTGTAAAATGGAGTGTAGTCTCCTCATTTCTCATCGCTCTCTGAAGGATGAGGATTCTTCCTCCTTCTTGCTTCAGAAGCTGAAAGCTCTCTGTTCATTTGTTATGATTTCCAGGAGATCAAGAGAGACAGAAATTACAGTCATGACCACAGCTCTCAGCATTTGCTTTCTGACTACAGCATCTCAGATTTCAGTTTTGTTTTTAATGCTCGCAAGTGACCCACATCAATGCAGTTCGAAGACAACATTATTGTATAAAAGTCACTACAGAGTCCAAATTAAAGATCTCATAATTGATCTGAATGATGGGTCTATCCATAGCAGAAGGCTTGAATTGGAAGGCTTGCTTCCCCTTAAACTAATGGTAGACTCCTCTGTGGTCTCAGTTTCATTCTTTATTGCTTAAATTAGAAGATCAAAATACAGTAGTTAGCAAAGATGTTTTGGACCATTAATCTCTGAAATTACTCCTGCAACTTGATAAAGTAAAAGTAAGCATTTTGCTTTAAAAAAATCACAGTGAAGCTAGTGTTTTACTATGAGAAGAGCTAACTATTATTATACAGACAGGCAGTAAATTTAGAAATAGAAAAATAAAGCTTAAGTGACAACAAAAAATGAAATATTTAAAACACTGTCTAGGTAGCTGATTGCTGCATAGATGCCACAAACAAAAAACCCAGCTGGCTTAAACTAGTGGTTGTCCACTTCATGGTCACTAGATTTTAATTTCCATGGTTTGGGAAAACTTTTAAACTTGTTTGTTTGTGACAAAACTCAACATAACTGCAAAGATGGTGAAAATAATCATGAATGCAGGAAAAGCAGGGCAGTAAAACTACTTTTGCATACTGCAGTACAATTCTACAAAGTAATGTAGAAATGTCTTCCTCAGCAGTAGTTAACCACAGGTCAGTTTGTTTCGAGCCAGATTTTGGTGCCTTGGGTGCAACCCAGCCACTGCAGTTGCTACCCAAACTCTCTCCAACATCATTGTAAAAGTGATTTTACAAGCTGGAATTAATCATTGTCATAACCTAAGCAGAACTTTGGCCCTTGTACTTTAATCAATAATGGACCATGTATCACAAGAAGAAAGATCTTTGTGTATCACAGTTGCTATGAGAATAACTATCAGAATCCTGGGAATGAGCGAGGTTGGCAAACTGTAGCAGCCAGCCCTGTGATGCTGCCACAGCAGACAAGAACATAAACTCCTTGCTGAAATATTGGGCATTATCAAAAAATATTTAAAAAATCTATTCCACCTGAACAGACCAGCTCAGCAAGAAAGTGTCCCACTACCAAGGTTATCCTTGCCACTTGATTGATTTCTGACATCCTCTAGGATTTAAAGACCATTGTATCGACACAAACCAACGCAGTATAATCCTAAAACATCTCATCTATCCCGGTTATTTCAAGCTAGAGATGTCTTAGGGATTCTGAAGGAGAATGTCATGGTAATGCAGCTCAACATCTGTCAGTGTCCAGCCAGTCAAACAGACCTAGCACCAGGATCCAAGGAAAGCTGCCTCTTATGTCAAGCGGAACTGAACACATAATCCCTGACTGACATGGAAATGCACCCTCAAAGTGAGTCACATTTGGGCTCCTGCGTTCCTGCTCTCTCACTTTTGTAAGCGATATTTATTTCAGCCCCCTTCCCTTCCACCAGCACAGACACATACAGTCAACAAATCTGGGAGTGGAAAACTACATCTTCACCAAAGATCAATTTTCTGAAAAGAACAATCACAGCACCACATATGCACCAGTGTCAGACCAGCAGCAGGCTGCAAATTTCTGATCACAGATGGCTGGGCTTGGCTTCAGTCTCCTAGGAACTATAGCCCAAGTTCTTACTGGTTTGTGTATTTTATAGTCCACTTGTACGTCAGTAAAACTCAAACCCATTTCTGTCTAATTCTCTCCATGGTTTTAAAATGTATTAGTGAATTCCACCGATTCTCTTGTAGGAGATCAGTTATCCTGCCAGAGGGGAAAAAAAAAGAAATCTTTTAAAAGGTCATGTTTACTACATTTGAAAGGATGTGCTACTGATTGGCTAAGTGGACAGATTAGGCAAAGTGTTACTATGAAATATAACTGAGCTTTCTTTGGCTACTGAATACTTAGGAACAGTCTACAAAAATCTTTCACCATTAATCTCAAGAAAACTGTTACTGCAGTTCATTCAATCAGAATTCTTGCTAGCACAGGTGTTTGTCTACACATACTTACAGGCCAAGAAATCACTTACTACCGAGTTATTACAAAACCTCTCCTGGAAATTACTCTCACTGGCAAAAGCAAACAAAAGCCAAAACTCAATTCTGTATCATTTAGTGTCCTCTCAAAAAGAGCCAACACATAAAGATTAAAAAGTTTCATGTGAAGGATGAAAGTAAGAATTTAATTTATGCCTTATTTTCAGCCTCTTGTTAAACAAATCTTTCTTCTGTTTGTCAAGGAAGATTTCATCCTTAAGTCTGTTCTCTGCTACTATATTTAATCCTCATGTCAGATACTATATGGAATACGTGTTTGTCTTCCACCTATAAATTTATCAAGCTAAAAAATTGCAACCATTTTTCATTCTCACATGCAGACAGTTGTGAGATCTAGTTGGTAAAACAGAAGAAATTAAAATATTCTTGTTATCTTCTGTGGTTTTTTCTAATTTCCATAATATAATGGCAGAGATCAGAATTAGTCCAAGTGATGTAAAGAAAGTGATTTTAATCTCATCCAAACCCATTATGTCTAATACATTTGCTTACAGAGTTCAGAACTGGAAAAAGAAATAGGATGATGCACAGTGACTTTCCACTGGACTTGTTCTCTTTCTTTATGTTATCTTGATCTATTCAGGATGTCTGATGTTGTAGCAACTTCTATTTTACGTTTTTGAGTACTTAGATACTGTTCAACTGATATTTTATAGACAGAGGATTAAGTTATCTACTTGAGCAAAGACTTCAAAATTAGTGCTTTCTGATGATATTTTTACTCTACTGAGCAAGAAGCTAGAAAGACAAAAATTGTTATATTAGCTTGATTATGCCTATGATTAGCTCAGTCTCGTCTCTAGTGCTGGCCAATATCAGACACTCATTGCAAAAGCATAGCAATTTTGAATCCACTTTGTAGGCAAACCAGTGAGTTATTCTGTTAGGCTCCAGGCTTGCTCTACAGGTGAAAGTTGTCTAACAATTCTTAAAACCCCACAACATTAATGCAGTTAAAAGCATACTAAAGTGTACAAAAAGGCAAAATTCTGTTCCATCGTTAAAACCAGAAAACCTGAAAAAATGCACTTTCTATGTCAGCTTAGAAGTGGCTCTCTTCCAGAGGGCTCTAAAGTCTATTTCTCAACCGTTCAGCAATTCTGCCTCTAGATACTGGGAGCAATATTTTACAGACCACACGATGGCCTGGGACCCTCCTGAAGAGAGGAGGTAAAATGCTCTATCATATTTCGGTAGAAGAGAACTCTATTGCAGACTTAACAGGCCCTGCAGAACCCAGTCTGAATGAACACAGAAATGTCACAGCTGAAAGATAACCAAGGAAGGCTTCAGAGAAAAGTGTTCATAGGAAGTACATATATTAGAAAAGGCAGTCCTTTCTAAACTGAAAAGTGAGGATGTAAAGCAAAGTCTCAAGTTCTGGGCATGATTTTGATCCTCCTTAGGCTATAACCATGATGATACAACAGCACTCACTTTTCAGATCCATCTTATGTGAAAGATATCTACATTACTGTCTAGATGAAGTCAACACTAGGAGCTTAAACAATGAACTTTTAGAAAAATGGCCCTAAGTGCTAATTTCTGTGAAGACTTTAGACCCCAGACCTCTTCTTCCATGATGCTTGTAGATTGTACCCAGTTCCTGCATACAAAGTGCCCAAACCTAAGACCTCATTTTAAGACAGCAGAAAAATACAATTTATTTCAGTTTTCTACTTTCAGTTACAGTAAGAGCTAGGCTAGATTTCACATGACATTGGAGAAGCTATATTTGGATATATTTACCATGCTCTATAACTCAAGTCTTTCAGCTTGATAAAACGGACAGAAGACCCCAGAACTGGAGAAATGTATTAGTTTGTTATACCAAGTGAATTCAGAGTGCATATGAGCAAAGGGAGGGTAAAGAAAAACATGTCAAGGGAGGGTAAAGAAAAACATGTCAAGGTGAACATGTTAATAATTTGTAAAAGTTGCTGGTTCTACAAATAATATAACCACTTACGTATTTGAAATTAGGTGTTTATTGTGAATTCTTGTAGCAGCTCATAAGATCCCTGCTGGAGGTCATGCATGACAGTACAAGAAGAGTGAAAAAACCTGGCGTAGCTTGTCCCAGTGAACGGAGATGGGAATATTTTGCACAGAGATTGCATTTTTATTTGATTAAAACTTCAGTGGTGCTCATGGCATTAAACCATTTAATTAATTTACTGGAAGATTAGTTTCAATGCTATGCCTTTTAATAGAAACTTAACTTGCAAGCCAGAATTTCTGAAGTGAGCAAGACAGCTAACATACTTCAAATACCAAACTAACTCTATATTAACAAAGCATGTACATAATTCTAAAACAATCCCATAAAGATCTACTGACAGCAGGAACACTCTGTATTAGTCAGTGTGAAAAGAGGAGTTACTGTCAAAAGCAAAGCTGGCAGAGAAATGTTTTTCCTATTCATCAGTATTCTGACATGAAAAACAAATCCATTGCAGATCACGATGAAATCAAATCTTTATAGGTGCTCACGGAAGAGGGGACTCTTTTCTCAGGTATTCACTGTTAAATTCCAATTCAAATCCTTGGCTTAGTTATTCAAAGCTAGCTGCTAACCTCCAAGCTACTGCCCATCCATCCAGACAGCAGGTTTGCCTCAATACTTCCTTGTGGATGGCATTTCATACCTCAACAGATCAACAAAGAGACAAATACTAAGAGCTGCACCCTGAAAGCAAATCATTTAGAGATCAGAGCTCAAATGCAAACCAGCAAGTTCAGGAAAGAGATTATGTTTCTCAATGTGCTGTTGACAATGGCTGTGACTAATTTTTGGCTCACAGGTAGCAATTTTCAAGAAATAAAGAGAATATGCAAATACACCATTGTTGAGATACACACAGTAGGAAGGAATGAAAAGAAGGATATTTGGCAGAAAGTTTCATTCACAGGATAAGCTATATGTCCCCTTCACATTCTCTTTGTTGATAAACACAGATAAAAGGACTTGACAACTGTGCAGGGCTCCCTTCCATATGTGGAGAGCATATGAGAACACACATGATTTTAAAAATTTTCTTTCTGAAAAAATGTACAGAATATCAATTCCTTGTGCTTGCTAGCTCATTCTTAAATATATCCCATACCCAGCTATTTTAAAATAGAGTGAAAGAAAAAAAGAAAACTACCACCAAACTTTAATGCTGTTCATTACCTGTGACTAAGAAGTGTTTCCAGAGGACTCCAAGTGTATTTCAACACTTTTTATTTTAGTCTCCTGATTGAAAATTTAATTTCTCTTTGTCCTGTGATATCAATCTTAGCAGTTGATGCCTAATGACAACATTCTGGTGTTTTAATAAAAACACAAAGAACCGCTATCTTATTTTATGACTTATGATTGGTTCTGCACCTCTTCTGTATTACAGTTAGACTAAATGGTAAGTAAGTATAGTTCTTGGCAAGTTTTCATATCAAGTGACACTGGATTGTGCATAAAATAAATCCAATAAATATTAACCAACTAAGCAAACAGTGTTCCGGTGCCACAGCATACAGCTGTTGGTAATGGTGATTATTATCATGAATAGTAAAAAGAAAAGAATCCATTTTACCAGATTCAGAAAATAGAGAAATGGTTAACGTGTTATGTTCAGTGTCCCAGCTGACCTACAAGAACCACCATCACTCTTTTGGATGGTACCTTAAATCAGAAAAGCACATCTCATATCAGAAGGAAGAGAGAATCAGGTACGAAGAAAGGTTTTTTTGTTAGACGAGGAAATAAATATAGAAATGAGAATTGATATTGTGTTAAACTAGTTTAGGTTTGAAATGAAAGTCAGATAATTCAAAGTTATGATTCACATAATTAGAAATTGCATTTCCCCTTCTCTGCCACGAGACTGCAAAGCACCTGCTCACAGGAGCTTCACAGCAAACAGATGAGAATCTTTTGCTCCAAAAACTACCTGTGAACTTCTAAACCAGAAGATAATGTTATGTGCTTTATTTGCTGAACTTTGTTGAGATGCAGAGGAGACTGAAATGTACTGTTTCAGTAAGAGCTGATATGATTTAATCCAGCTGGAGTATCTACCCTTCTGTAACCTTTTGTTTAGATGAGCTCTTGAGGGCCCAGACTTCTCTTCCTGGGTGAGCACTGAGCATAAATGTGAAGTGATGGTCTAGAGCAAAGACTGTGGGTGTGCCTGGGGTTTGTACAAAGGTCTGTTTGGAGAATGGAAGGGTTTAGTGCTGCCTTTCTTTGCTCTGAAGCTATGTTTTGTTCAGCCCTGAGGAAGTGACCTGGAAAAAATGAACTTGCAAGATGTGGGAAATAAAGTTTTAAAGATGCAAAGCACATAGAATTAACAAAAGCAGAACTTAAGGTAAATAAGCTTAATGAAGAAATTATACATATCTTGACATAAATCTTCTGGCCACGATGTACAAAAATAAACAATGAAAATCGAAACTGTTGGTCCTCCTCTTTTGGCTAATATTGAGCTTGCTCTCAGTAAGAACAAACTTTTAAAGTAAACTCTACTCTAGAAGTTTTAAAGCTCTGTTATATGAGCTAATGTTTTTTTCAGTTCTCTTTCCCTATTCTTCATATAAATCAGGAGACATTATCTTCATATTGCATTCAACAGATATGCATAAGCATGATCAAAAGGGTATATTTCATTTATTTCTGCATAAGTTGCAGAATTCCCTTGCTTACTTGGGCACCCTAAGCATTTGAAAATGAAAGATATTTCACTCATCTGCCAAAATAGGTGACAGAACCTTAGACACCAACATTCTAGGGGGATGCACAACATGAATTAGGCAGGCCTGTTGCAATAAGTTGACAAATTGCTTTTACAAAACTGCTCAGTCCCAAATGGTATATAGTAATTAGCAGAAGAGGTTCTTAGCACCTCACCAACATGAGGAAATTCAACACTTTGGAAGTCGAAGCCAATGGCAAGGGGGTTGGACTAGATGACCTTTAAATGTCCCTTTCAACCCAAACTATTCTACGAGTCTGTAAGCAAACACTTCTTCTAAGACTGAAGTATTGTATAATAAAAATGTCTACATTTTAAATATACAACTTGCCTATTGGAAAGCTTGCTTTTAGCAGGAAATATTCCAATCGCAATGGTGATTAAATAGCTTAAAATTTCTGGCACTTCTACCATCACATCCCTTGAACTGCTAACTTGCTACTTTTCCAGAGCACACGTCTTTATGGAAGCCATTAGCCATTAGATGGGGCGAAGTTTTCCTTGGAATAAATTGTGCCCACTCCCCATTCTCCTCAAACCCCCCCCCCCCCAGCCCCTCAATTCAATTCTTGATTCCAATTTCAGTGAAGATACAATTTTAAATATGAAAAATTAGTTGAGAAGGAGAAATGAAGAGTTATTCAAATGGCTTCAAACAAAACCACATTTCTGTTCATTCTCAATTTCACGTCTAAATGGCTTGTGGCAAATACTCAGCGTAGATAAAAGTTCATAATCCTTTTAATAACAATTTGCCTGCTGTTCAAATCAATTTTATTTTTTGGTTAGCTGAAGATATTTTGGAAAGTATCATAAAATCATAAGAAACCAATTACATTGTTTTGTTGGCACAATCCATTTTTTATGTCACAGGGTGTGAAACTGCTAAAAGGCTAAAACTGGAAATTCAAGGATGAAGTCACACAGAAAAAAACCCACCAAGAAATAAATTAGGGTGTTCAATGTCATCTTCATATCCTTTTAGTTAGCATTGGAGAAAGGTAATATTTAGCACAGAAATCTGGCCTAAAGCAAGTCTTCAGCCTTCTGTTAAAATCCAACCCAAACAGCGCTCTGAAGCTGAGATGATCTTGCACCTATTGTACAGTCTGAGGTAGTTCTGCACTTACCACAGTGAGCACTTTCAAAAAATGCACTCAAGTGCCTGCAGGAGATAAAAGCAAGGAGCTTGGCGGTCTATCACTTGAAAACAAATCTCTCTGATAGCAGAAACCAAAAATGTTTCATTGGAGGAGAATACTATGTCGTATCAGAAAAAATATTAACCTGTCTTGAATTCTGAGTCAGCAAGTCACTGAGATTTCTACCAAATTCATATGTTTAGGGTCACTCTCCCTCCTGATTCACTTGTTGAATTGTCCTTAGAGGAATTAAGGATTTAAATAATCAGTAAGTTTTTAAAACCAACTACCTAGTGGGAATACCTTAAATCAAAAAACAGTAGAACATATAGCTTTAAATGCTAAAATCTTTCTTTCAAATCCAGAAAGAATCAGACAATAGAGCCAACTAGCAAGATCACCCCAAGTAATCACAAATGTCTTCAAATGCTTGCTTGCGGATTTTTTTTGGGTTTTTTTTTTTTTTTGTTCATTAGATTTTTTTTTTCCACCAAGAAAATCAGAAGGAAACAGAGAAGCTGTTCAATTCTAGACTTTGGTCTGATCTTTTGATTTGTTTTATTATACAATGCATTAATTTTATCTCATATCCCTAATTTTTCTCATGAGTTGCTGTTTTAGCAGACATTGAAGTCTGTTTCATAAATCTCATTAAACTTTTTCCTAACCTTTTCTTACAGTAATTTTTTCACCAGAGAGGCAGTATATGCCTTCAGTATGGACTAAAATTTCATGAATATTGTTTTAAGCAGCTTAATTCTTTCCCTCCTCTCTGTACTACTTAATGATCTATGTTCAGATCAAATCTTCTCGAAATAATCTGTTATTCAATGTTAATCTGAGAATCAAAGTCGATTTTTTTACTAGAACCTAATAAGGCAAACTGTTTATGGCAATTATTCAATATTAAACTAATTTGAATTACAAAGCATTCTGAAATTTTCCAACTTGGATGTCCAAATGTAGGCAGCTTGATCTATGGTTAGGAATCTAAATTAATGGTCTGGCTTTTCAAATATGCTAAGTAATTTTTTTTTTTTTTGCCTAATAAGGCTTAACTAATTAAATCTTGCACAAACTTAGTATTTTTGAAGGATTATGAAAGGGGCAAATACTTGGTTTTCATTTCACAAATAGCTTGCAAAAAGAATAATGATATTTTAATGTTTTTATACTAAAAAGTAACATGATAAGTGCCTTTCTACTCCAACATAAATAAAACATTAAACAAAACAGTAAAACCATCCATAACATCAATGGAGTCATCTTCTAAAAACCAAAACATCCAATTCAAATGAATAATGAAAGGCTTCAGCACAGTTTTTACGCTAACAGTATTTACTTATAGATCATCTAATTTCCTCCTAAGGCTAATGTGGAAACTGGAAGCTGCTACCATACACAATCAATAATCCTCTTAGAAGCTTAGTGTGAGATACAGGAGACATTGCCAAAAGTAGTCGGCTAGAAATTAAATTCATTTGGGTTTTGTTGTTGTTGCTGTTGTTTTAAGGAGAAAGCAACTCAAACATTTCCCAGCATGTCTCATTTAGCTTACTGACTTTTCCTTGCAAAGGATGTTGTTCAAACCTTCTAAAGCTTTGTTTGACTGGCTGGACCTTATTAACACAGTTTGAACTTGGAGAAAAAGCAACAAAACATTTTTTAGTTCATGATTGCTGTAAAATGTTGGTCACAACACAGAGGGCAAATTCAGCTTGTCAGTTTTTACTGCTATTAAACATGCCTTGGGCCCTGAAGAAGGTCGAGTCACTTTGTGGGGGAAGAAATTACCTGGTTGCATTAGAAAGTGGAATTCCAATAAAAGAGCACATCTGATGAAAGGGACACACATTCTTTTTAGGAACAGCAAGAAGCAGAACCAAGTAGACTCAAACATACAAGACATTGCACATTTTATCTAATGCTGTTCTCTGACATCAAATACTCCCATGCTCTGTGTGGACCGGCCTCTTGCACACTGGGGGAGAGAACCCATTTCAGGCCAACATGAAAAACATCCAATTATGTAGAGCAACTTAACTGAACCTCTGAAATATTAGAGTCCAGCAATAGTTTCCAGTTTGTGTTCTTGAAGTCAAGCCTAGAGAACTACACTTCTAGAAAAGTGATCCAGCCTGACTCATTAGAATGATAACATTTTTCGAGAATGATCAGAATGGTCCACCATTAAATAGCTGCATCAGGCACTCCCAAGGAATAAGCATTTGAAAGCATTCAAAAGAATTATCCACTTCCTCTACAGCCACTTAAATCTCTAAGTTATTAAAATATAATATAAAATCCTAAGTGTTGAGTGATAGATCTATAAGCACATTTAAGTTTCCCCACCCCTGGGCTATTCAGAAAAATAAACATTAAGCATGATTTGAAGAGCTTTCAAGTCAAACGTAAGAACAAATTCTTAGATTTGCTGACAAATTATTGCTTTAACGTTATTTTTCCAAGCTTTGAACAGAAGCTCTGCAAACCCTTTGTCTCCACCAGGGAAATTCAGACACTAAAAAGTGAAGGGAAATAATCAATACAATGTGAGTTGTAAGGAGAAGGTAGTCTATTATTTTGAAATGTCTATAATCCTCAAAACTTGGCAATACTTCGCAAGGGGAGAGAACTGCCAAAAATCAAGTTAGGAGATTGCACCTAGTACTTGGTATTAATTTCAATTCCGATTAAATGGCAAGCCTAAAAATCAAGAAAGGACAAGCATTTAAAAAAAGCCAACATAAACTAGTAATCACTCATAGCGCAAAGGACTAATCAGAAAAATCCTTAAATTTAGTAACCAAGATGTAAGAGTATTTTGTGCACTGATCATGTGCTGATTCTGGTTTGCTTTTGTTTTTTAAATCAAGGTCCCCCTTTACTGGGAACCTTTATATGTTATATAAATTCAGTAATGAAGGAATGTACCTGCATTCCCAAGGATGGACAGTGAACAAGAAGGAATACAGATGAGCGTACAGCTCTGAACAGAAAGATCAAAAATCGGAGACATTTTTATGTGCCCAGAGAAGCCAGGTTTGTAGTGTCTATTACATATCATTAAAACTGTTCACAGGACAAGAGTTTGAGATGCCCTGATGTTTCTGGTTATTAGGACAAGACTAAAAGCAATCATCATCCTCTATTGCTCACTTGGAAGCTACAATTATCCTGGCCAGTAGGACTTGAAAAAGGATACCCATTCTCCCAGAAATCTGAAGCATAGTCTACTAGTCTGGATAATTACTCTGCTTAAATTGCAGATCCAATCATAATTATTCAACTTGCAGAGCAACAAAAAGATCTGAAGCTGGAAATAAACACTTGGCTCCTGCTTTTCTGTCTTTTGTACATTCTGCCTAGGAACATAAGAATGGATTGTGTGCTTTCAACCTAAGCTTATGTGTTTTTCTGAGTGACTGTCGAATTTTAATCCTTCACTTTTACATTTTTTTCCACTAGGATCTTTCTAGATCTCCAGATACTTGTCAGATGGGCTTTAATATAAGATTTCTTAGGTTTCTAATGAACAAATAAGAGAAATACAGGTCAAGAGTGAGAAAAAAAGAAATATTTCAGACTGCTTTCCAATCCTGATGAGGTAAACACAACCTACCTACAAACTTCAGAATATCTTGTTCGCTAAAGGTGTCCAGATACTGGATAAATCATCCACCCTTGTTACCGTGTAAGAGGTAACAAAACCTCTTATGATTTTGAACTCAATAATTTTTTTTAGCACCAGATACCTGATGATTGCTAACTAAGTTAAGGGTAATACTGCAGTCTTGAATTCAAACTCTGAGAGTTGAGAGAAATACTAAGTCAAAAAAAGTACAAGAAAGTTGCTTTAATTATGCTATTTTTAACTCTCGGCATTTTTGAAATGCAATCTGCTCTATGCAGTAGATTTGACTTCAATTTATATTAATGAAACATTTCAACAGCATACTGCTTTGCAATAAAAAGTTTGTAGTTAAGAGCACAACAGTGATGAAAATGAAGTTTTTGGTGGTCTGAAGAAAGCTTTGTTGGGTTGGATGCAGTAACCAAGAGGGGTTGTGGTGCTTTTTTTTCCCCCTACACAGAAATAGAAATAATCTGTCATGGTTAAAAATTATCTCAGATTAAAAGTACTGCATATTTTTTCCCTGTTAGAGGAAGATAATTCTCACCCATACCCATAAAAAATTCCATCCATAAGTTATGGGCAGTCTCAAGCTAACTCCTGTACCACGAATACCAAAAGAGAATACTCACTGTCAACTACCAGATGTCTTCATGTAATAATCTATGGTAACTTTCCTTCTGGTTGTGGTCCAACAGGTGATTTAAAATCAATTTTGTAAGGCTGCAATAGTGGTTTTGTACACTGTAGGCCTTCAGCTCTTGATGGTAAGCTGAATTTAGAAGTAATTGCTACTCTCTTGTCAAGCAAATCCAAGTAATTTTGAAAGCCAGGGTTTATGGGCATTATTCTGATGTATTTAGTAAGATGAATTAAATAATTTTATTTTTAAGGATTCACTGTTTAATTAGCACACACCTTTTACTAAACTCAGTTGTAGGGACATGCCACGTTTGCCTGCCTTTTAGAAACTGAGACTTGAAATGCTACTCTGCTAAAGAAGTTAAACTAAAAGTGCAGCAGGAGATTAAGCAAACTTGCTTTTGGGGAACCCTGTCAGTAAAATATTTTTTGTTATCAATACAACACTATTAACGGAAAACCTACCTAACTTTAATCTCTGGATCAACTTTTACCTTCTACTACCTTCAGATATAGCTTAGCCATAATGAGACCCCTTATCTTTCCTTGTTGACAGCAGGACAGTCAATATAATCCATCCTCTTTTCTTTACACAAAGCACAGCTGCCTTATGATGAACAAGGCATAGATTTTTTCCTCATAGAAAACGTATTGCTGCTTTAAGGTTTTTCTTTTCATGTAGGCTTCACAGTGAGGGTGTCAGAAGTCACAGCATAAAGTTAGACTGGAGAAATTAATTTACCACTGTGGATACTAATAAATGGAAGTATACAATTAAATCATATCATAACAAAAAATACCTCTTCATAGCAGTAACAGAACAATATTTGCTGACAATAATTCCAGTACCTGCCCCACTGCCTTGCTGTTCACTGTACACTTGTTTTTTCTTCTTTTTTCATTCTCTACTTTTATTCCTTTACCTGACTTGCTTCCCAACAATACAGCTCAATTAGAGGTGCTGCAGTGTGCTCCATTTCATTTCTGCAAACATGACAACTGTTGTCACCTTCTGTGAAGCCAGCTTGATCACCTTCTTGGATTCCCCAAATCTTGGAGAACTATGGCAAAGGATTGGACTGTCTAATTAATGTCTGTTAGCATTATTGTCTGGCAGTTCCCTGTCATAATTTTGAAGTCTTGCACATTTACGACTATTTCACACTTTTTTCCTCCTGGTTTGTTAACTGATGCTCTGAAATCAACTGCTTTCTCAGTTCAGCCTATTCTGTCTGTGCGTTTGACATCTACGCTCAAGCAGTGATAAACAAACCATTACAACTCCATCCATAGAAAAATGTACCACAGTATCTCCTACTGATAAAACATTGAACCTCCAATGGCAGAATCATGAAAGACAAATGCAAGACACATCAAATCAGTTTGCAGAACTCTCAATGTGAACTGGAAGGTCTAAAAATAATTTCAAAGCCCTATTTAGATAGTGACTACTTAAGGCATGATCAAGGCTGCATCTATGAATTTTTAAAAACAGTTGTATTTTTGAGCAAATACCTTGAATTTCTTCTTTTACATATACTTTCAATTTTATGAGACTCTAACTGTATAAGGCTGTGCCATTTATTTTAGCTATACCATTTGGCACAATCTCAGCTTTTTTATTCTGTTAACAACTTAAGAGAAATTACTCTTACTTTATTCTGTCAGTTTATTTCTTTGCAAGGCAAAGAAAATGTTGAGCCTGTATGGTTGAGATTTACCGAGGATGAGAAAATGGAGGTAGTGAGGGTGAATCATCACATCTGCTGTTCTTTAATTTAATAAGAACAAACCTTCGAAAGCATAATTGGGCAGTCCTTAGACAGAATGATCAGTGAGCCTTCAGTATGTCTAATTAAATGTTTACTAAGCCCATCAATAAGCATCTGGATGTACAAAACCTGAAAACAAGAAACACATTGTGGTATTTGTTGAAAATAACAGTAATTTTTTCTTGCTTTCCTTCATAAGATAGATGACTTACTGAGATAAACGCTGGGATTTCATTGAAATTGGGAAGAAATTTAATCTTCTGTCTGGGTTTCCCTGAATCTATTTCATGTGTGCAGGAAAATGGGAGTCACTGTCTCCAGGGTAAGCAGATTGGTTGCTGCTGACAACAGCAAACTACAGCTGCTGTTAGCAGAAACCAGGATCCATGAATCCAGTGATTCAGCTGTACTTGAATGGCTGATGGCTCCTTGTGTAAGATCTCAAAGAACTTTTAATATTTGATTTGATAAGACGTTCCACTTTTACTTCTCTCTGGAGTCAAGTGTAACTGTAAAAAACTTAACCTAGCCAGACCTAATTCCAGATTCAAAGGTAGTTCTCAGGAATTTCTATGAGAGCCTGAAAGCAAAGCAATGTTTGTTCTCCTATTTTGGTGCCCAGGAAGTTATAGTGGGGGTATGAAAGCGGAAAGTAGGAATTATGTGAGCTTTTGATTAACTAAGTTACAACATATTAGAGCAACTTGAATTAAATTTTTTCAGTCACTAAGTCCCTTAATTAAAGATAAATTTGAACTGTGTTACTGTTTGAATTAATATATTTAGATTACTCACAACTATTTTGAAAGTATTTGAATGTGTCTATGTTTCTATTTTTCTTCTTCGCAAAGCAGAAAATGGTTAGTAGTTTAGCAGGACCTTTTCAGCTAGCAAAAGAACAAACTTGGCTTCTTTAAGATTAATGAGGTGGGGAAACAAAGAGCAATGAGCAGGGAGCAGTGGTGGCTGTCCTCCACATTAGCACTACAAGGTTGTGGTCTTGTAATTCGGGAGTGCCCTATAGCTGCCTATACTCCTGAAGGTTTTCCTCAGGCCTTGTGTTTACCTCAGCCAGGCTCTTTGGCAGGGCAGGTTCCCACTGCCTCAGACAGTCTCAGGCAGCTTTCTGGAGAGGGAGTCCCAATTGCACACTAAAGCCCCAGCCTTGAGGAAGTACATTCTGTTGTTACTTGAATGTGAAGGACATGCCAAATGGAAGGAATTGTTTTCTGTAATTTGTTCTTCACTACATCAAACCTACATTTTGAATAATTTCAAGAGTCACTATTCAGAATGTAGCATTTGCCATAATAGTTTCATAAATACTTTCCACATCTGCAATGTGTTCCAGTCAAACAAAAGTTGTAATAAGGTAAATGGTGTTTCAAACTTATGTACTATATTTTGCTACAACTTTTTAATGCTGAAAAGTTCAGCAAGGTAGGGAACTGAGAATACATAATTCTGATCTGAGTGAGTCTTGTGAAAACACTGGGGAAGGTACTTCAGGAAGCAATTTAGCAGTCAGCATGTAGCAAAGATGAGAATAATTATCAAACAGCTGTACATATTCCAAAGATTTATGCCGTGATCATGTTAGTAGGCTGGTGGCACAGAATGTCATATCATAGCAGGCTTCCATTACAACAAATCTGACAGTACTTTAAATCCATGAACCACTGTGCAAAATGTAACATCAGTGTCAACTTCTCACCTTTTCAGGATGGCTGCAGAAGTGATCTTACTCAGCAGGGTGCTACTGTGTGAGCCAGTTGCTGTCTGGGAAACCTCTTACATTTAAGAACTACCCAAGAAAGCACCTAAAAGTGGGCAAGAAATCATTATAATATCTACCCATTGAATAAAAAGAAGCAGTAAACCTGATTTTTGCATCTCTGATTTAGAATAAACCACACAGGGATGAAGACAACCCAAAGGGAGGTTTTGCTAACACAGAATAAATAAAACATACTGCTCAGTTTATTTGGCTGCCCCAGATTTCTGTCATATTGCTTGAAAGCTGGCAGTACAGTTGCTAAGAACCTTCTCCTAGATGAGGGCAATGCTTGGACAATAGGATTTCAAAGCATTAAAAGCAGGGACCTTCACGCAGTTCGAACACACCAGATCCTCTGCACAAGATTTCAGCATCTTTCAACACCACATCATTCAAGGTGGGATGGGGTAGGGCCTAAACTTCTAAACTCACTTGTTAACTATTTCTTTTTTTTTAAAAAAAAAATAACACTTGAAAGATTCTTCTATTGTAGTCATTAGCAAAAGAGTAAACGAACTTCTAATTTAAAACTACACTAAATAATGACTTTTTCTTTTCATGAGCAAGTAAATAGAAAATGTTTGGAAATACTGTACCAGTTCATTTGTAAGTTAACTAATAATACATCCTGCTTCAGAAAACGCTTCATAACTACATAAAAAGCCCCATACAAACATAGGTATCAAAGATGCCTTTCTAAAAGCCATCTGCAATTGGATTACAGGCTTTTTTGGCTACATTTTCTGCAGGGTTTTGCTTTTGATGAGGCAGGCCTGACTCTGTTTAGCTGCTCACATGTATCTTCTATCTTCTGAATAGTGGTGGGAGGAAGGGAGGCAGCACAGCTTTCAGGACTTCTCAAAGACCATAAGAACTATACTATCATTTTTTCTTCACTCGCAAAAAAAACTAACAAAAAAGGACAGTCAAGCGTTTTGGAAATGCTCCCCATATTAAACCAGAAAAAGAGCCAGAAAGACAGTTGCTGGGAGCAGTAAGGCAAGTGTTTAAAATCAAGTCGATGTGACTTGCGTCAATTTCCACGTTATTACAGGTTCTCCAGTCTGAATAGAAATATAGTACTTCTTATATCCAGCGACTTGGCTTTTTCTTTTCTTTTTTTTTTAACTAATGCTTAAGGTTCAGATATGTAATTCATTTCCAAGATAGCATGCATTCAATTTTTCTTGTAGAGGCTGCAGATTAACAGATTTTGTGCTTTACTGTAACAAAAAGAAGTTCTCCCCCCGCCCCCAAACATTTCCCAAAAAAACCCTCAGAAAGGACAGAATCAAACATTTTGGAAAGGCTCCACACAAAGCGCAGCGCCGCAGTGCCAACACCCCGGTGCGGGGCAGCCGCGGCCCCGCGGGACTCCGGGCGGGCGGAGCTCCCCGCTCAGGGGGCGGCGGCTCCAGGCCCTCTCCCGGTGGGACTCACGCCCGGGCAGAGGCGCTGCGGCCACCGCGATCAGCCCTCGCAGGGCTCCCGGCACCGCCCAAGCGAGCCGGCGCTCTGCTCGCTCCACTAGCGCCAGGACTACACCTCCCGGCTGTCCCCGGAGCGGAGCCACCGCCTCTCCGCGGGGCGGCTGGGAAGCGTGGCCACCGCCGCCCGGGCCGGGTCCCCGCGGAGCGCAGCGGGGCGGGGCGGGGCGGCCGCAGCGCGGCGGGNCGCGGCGCCGGCCCCGCCCGTGGCGCTCCGTGGAGCTGTTCAGCGCCCAGGTGCTGAGTCTCCCCGCGGCTTACGGAGGCTCCGGCGGCGTTCCCATCCCACCGCTCCCCGGCGCGGCCATGGCCCCGGCGCTCAGCAGCCTCCGCCAGGCGTTCTGAACGCCCTCCCGCCCGCCGCGCCCCGGCGTGGATGCAGCAGCTCCAGGCGCCCCTGGCTCCGTGGGGGAAGGCGGCAGGTAAAGCCTTTCCCTCCCCGCCCATCCGCATTGCATCCCCGCCCGCCCTCCGCTCGGAGCTGCCGGCTCGAGGGGCTCTTGCCGAGCCGAGCCGGAGGCGCGAGTTGTGTGCAGGGAGCGAGCTCCGCGAGGCGGACCACGGGGAACAAAGCGGTGCGGTCCAGATGCTTTTTGACTAGTTTCGTTGTTTTAGTGTCGGGGGAGCCGGGAAGGGAAGAGCGGGATGGCTGGTTAACTGCAAATATCTGTGCTTACTTAGATGTAGGGGGAAAAAAACCCCTACGTATTTTAATTTGCTCATGGAATCACATTCCTATTCTCATGGTTCAGCAGGGGAAAAGATGTTTGTCATACAGGTAAGATAGTGCTATAGTCAAGACTGCAAAATGGTTTCCTTGAGTACCCTCCTTAACTGTAATGCTTGTATAGATTTTCTACTGCAACAATTTCTTACTTCTTTCTGTGGGTATTACCAGCCCCACTGAAGAGCTAGGACAAGCAGCAGAAGGTCAGAGTAGCAGCCACAGTGTTTCTGTGACAAAGTGTCAGAAAAAGAGAGGAAAAAATTCCACTGTATTTAAGGCCAAATGACAAGTTGCATCCTACATGAAATCATTTACAGCCAAGCATTGTGCTGTTATGCCTGATGCTTCAGGCTTCCTCTTAGTGCTGGGTGATGAATAGGGAATTGAGCAAGCATATTAACCATGCATAATCAAGCAGCAAGTGTTCTCCACTGCTTGTATGTGTAGTACCTTCTGTCACAGGATCAGCGAGTATTCCTGAGCTATCAAAAGACTGTTTCACCCTAAATGAGTAGGATGCAGCTGTACTCTTTTTGTGTTGCTGGTAATGCAGGTTAACTTACACTTCTCAGAGTGGCATGGGAAGGGGGAGCCTGGTAAAACAGAAACTCAGCACTTTTCTCAGGTGTAGATGGTGAGAAAAGTTTAACCCAGGAGACTGCATGCAGTCAGACCAGGAACTTGTACAGTTTCTGTGCTGATTTTCAAAAGAAACTGAAGAACCAAACTAAGATTAAAAAATTGCTTCCTTCAGAAAATCAAATGCAGTCAAATTAGCATACTCTTAGCACTTTGCCTTAACTTACTTCTGCCCTGTATGTAGAATTTCTTTGTGTATTAAGCATTTCCTGCTCCCCATGTTACTATATCATTAAGTCAGAAGAAAAGAGCCAGAAAAACAATTGCAGGGAGCAGTAAGGTAAGTGTTTAAAAGCAAAATTACGGGACTCACATAAATTCCCATAATATTAAATGTTCTCCAGTCTTCTCTCCAGGACAGAAACATAGTACTTCTCGTTTTCATTGACTTGGCTTTCTTTTTTTATCTTTGTGTTCTAATGATTAGTGTTCAGGTATGTAATTCATTTCCAAGATAGCATGCATTCAATTTTTCTTGTAGAGGCTGCAGATTAACAGATTTTGTGCTTTACTGTATTAAAAAGAAGTTGAATAGATTGAATACTGTCTGACAGTCATCTCACATCCAAAAGCTCTCCTTCTAATAGGCACCTTGGACATACAGGGGCATAACATCTGGCTCTAAACAGTAGCCTTTTAGGGATCAATTGAGTTAATAATTACAATAGTGCTTTACTGTAAAATTAAAAATCAATTTGTGCACATGACTGTGTGCCAGGTAAGCTTCCCCTCACGCCAGCAGAATTAGATTTCCTGACACAGCTCCTCCCTACCTCTGCCTTTTAGACTAAGCACCATCGAAGCTGCAGAGCACGTGATCAGCTATGTGTGATTTAAGCGATGCTATTGAATTTTTTCCACAGGGAACAATTACTATAGAGTGACAAGTCAACCATTTTGATCTTAACAGATCCAGCTCTGTTTAGGGATGGTAACCATAGCATGCTCTGCCTAACCCAGTCTGAATATCTCACTATAGCAGTTTGCTTCTAATTTAAAAGGACACTGTTAAACCTTGAAATAGTCTCTCATTTTTGGGTAGGAATAAGAGGCTTAATAACAGAAGGACACTGTAGGCATTTCAGCTGTATATTTGCAGTTGCTGCTGCCTGCAACAGCCCTCAAGAAGCCACTAAAATATGGGAAAAGCTAAGCAGCGTGCTCTGACCACACCCCTACATTGCCATAATTCATAAACCGACACTCTGTGCTTGCTGCCACATTCATATTTCTACCTGGTCAGTCAGGACAAAGACAAAGCTGCTTTGTCCTAATGAAGCCAGTGCAGCATGCTTTTAATAGAGCCAACCACCTGGGCTTCCCAAAATATATTAAAAAGGACTCTTGTGCTCCCCAACATTGTTTATGCTAAAGGCTATTGCAAATAGAATATTTATGCTAATTACTCGTATGTCAGCTTGGGCAATAAACAATCAATATTTTACTGATGTAAGATCCACTGCAACTTTCTGTGTCCAGTTATCATGCATTCAGCACAGTAAATTAAATTTCAAGTTGCAATTTCGTTGTGGAAATGTTTATCTTAACTTCCACAGGAGACTGCTGAAGTCATGGAAATGTTTCCATTACACTTAAGTAAAAGTCTATTTTTCAAACAGGCTTGCACAAAAACCTGACCTGGATATATTTTTAATGTTAGAACCACTGTTTTGATCACACCATACAGCAACACAGTAAGGGTAGGGGTTTTTTAAGGATTAAAAAAATCCTTATAAGCACAGTCTGTACAAAAATGCTATAGTTAATAATCGACATGCGCTATAGAAAAGCAGAGACTTTTTAGCTGCTATCTGTATGAGGGAGAATGACAGGATACATACCTTTATGTGGTATGGAGAACCAAAACACCTTTTAATATTGTCCCTTAGATTATGGCTGAGATGGCTTATGTATTTTCTATGATTCTAAAAAAGAGAAAAAATAGTTTTATGTATTGTATATTGCCAATTTTCTGCTTGAATTCTAGCAGTTCTTGGCATTAAACATAACTAGATTTTACTTGTCCCCATAAATGCCTGTAAATTGTTATATGATGCTCCCAAGTCTACTCTTTAAAAAAGGCATTTAAATGCACACTGCAATAAGCAATTACTGAACTGCTTCATTTTACTAGAAAGGGCCTGCTAACTAAAAAGGAACAGTCTCAGTGACTTGCTTCAAGTAGCAAGTAATATTTTCAGTAATTTTTGAAGGTATAGTTTCTAACTTATAAATATTTGACTGGAATGTTTAAGCATTTGTTTTAAGTTCTCCACAACAAAAGAAAATTGTAGCTGCACTCCAGGCATTATTGTTATAATGTTATGATCATGTACTTTTATGTCTCATAGGTCAAAGTCACTCTAAAATCTGGGAAAATGTTAGACTGTGGTTGAATTGTGACATTGTTGTAAAAAGGGACAATCCATAATTTGAGCTGACAACAGGATGCTGACAAGATTTGCAGAAATATTCACTTCCATTTTATTTTGTCTTGAACAAGTAGTTTCTGAGAAATGGGCAGCTTGGAGACTGTATTTATGTAGAATTGCAATGAAAAGAAGTTTTTCCTGCTTGAGTAAGTTCTACTCAGCTTTGTTTCTAGTGCTTGGGATGGGGGCAAGAGAGGAATATTATGGGACAGAGGGCAAGCCCTGTACGTACAGTTATACTTATCCACTGGAAAGTCACCAGATTTTGGGGATTCCTGACTTGACCATGCACACACTGCCCTTTGAGGGCTCTACTGTCAGAGTCATGCAGCTTTTACTCTAAAAGGAGGCAGAATGCTGTCCTACCTTAAAGGAGTGACCAGCAAACATCCTCTTGAGTCAAAGCAGGAGCAAGCAATTCCATGATTATAGAAAATCTCAGTGAAGGTGGGGGAGACCGAGAAATCTCTCAGTCTTGAATCTTGTGCTCCAAGTTTGAGGTTTAACAAGCATATTTAAAGAACAGAAAGCTCACTCTGTGTGAGCTGATCCCAGTCTCCTCAATGGGAATAAGTGCCTGAGCAGCATGCCTGCTCCTCTGTCTGTCATGGTTATTCTCTCTGGCCTAATACTTGATAGTTTGCATTCTTCACTCACCTGCTATTTTACAGAGCAGAGATGATGGACCTGGACTAGCACCTGTTTGCAAGAACTGCATGAAACTATTTGTTCTGTTATTTTTCAGATTTATTTTTTTTGATTTTTTGAGATATGTCTGAGGCTGCTATCCAAAAATTACACTTGGGGTTTTTTAGATCTCTTGCTACTTGTCCTCAAAAAATACAACTTGACAATATTTGCAAATATACAGACATCTGAGGTATTCCACTTGAAACACACAGGACCAAATTATTGAAAATTTCTGAAACAAACAGACTTTCCATTAGTTTTCATTTAAGATAGTTATACAGTCTTCTCTAAATTTGGAACCAAAATGTCTCAGAAATTATAAAGAAAGAGTCATCTATACACAACCAACATTCCACTCACAAGAAGTTTATCCTCTGCCTGTCCACTTAGCTTTATGCCAGCATAAAAGGATTATTCTTGCTGCATTTGCAGTAGAGAGTTGCTCTGGTGACATGGTTTGCTATCTTTGCTCTGGAAGTGCATTAAAACTTCAGCATCACAAATAAAAAGCAGAAGAACGTTAAACTGGCATCCTAAAAGTATGGGAAATTATTTTTAAAGGTGCTCTTTGTTAGCATTCACACAGTGTTGAAACTTGCACTTTGGGAAGTAGTGTGTGACCTAAGACGCAGCTCAACTACAGAATAAGAGCAAGATTTAACAATTCAGTTCAGTTTTGAGATAATTAAAAATGCATATTCTTCATATAGTAAGAGGATGTTTACTCCAGAAATATGTTACCAGGGAACAGGTTACAGTTAAACAACATAAGCTGAGAAATTCTGATTTAAATATGAATTACATCAATGCTTAGACTCTTATCACTGTGTTATGGGAAAAGACCCGCAAAATGCACTATGAGTTCAGAGCAAACTGCAGAGAGCATATTCTGGGCTCTGTTCTGGGTAGCTGATTGCTGTCTCGAGGAATACAGTTAAGGAAAAAGTTTAACATGGTTTTACGGTACAATCACACCCCCCACCCCCACTCCCTTGTCTTCTAAAAGGCATCAACTTGAACAGCATTCTATTACTCTTACATAATTTCAAAGTTTAACCACACACAGCTGCTTAAATCTGAAAGCTGAGATAATAAATGCAAGACAAGTATTTTCTCTGAGGTACTTAAAACTTCTGTTAACTACTGTTACTCAAGTACAATCTATTTAAGTAGTAACAATAGCAAAAATACCCTTTAAAGTGACAAGCCATATCTGCCACTCAAAAGTACACAAGCTTTAATATGTTTTAAAACTGACTCAAGTAAAAGAGAGATAATAACTGGGTTCCATCTGTCCCTCTTGACTATTTCTGAATGAGTTAACATTGATTACCAGTTTTGCTTCAACATAGGGTTTTGGTGATTTTTTAGCACCTTCCCACCTATACTGTACTTCAACTACAATAGAAGCTTTTTACTTTTAAGCAGGATGTCTTGCTTCAATCTTTTCTCTACCAAAAAAAGAGTTAAGTGGTCACTTTATTCCCTTTACTTACTCCAAACATTGCTTCAACCATGCTGGAAAAAGGGGTAAAAATCCATAGATTTCCTTAGGGTAACTGCAAAGAGGCTAGCAGAAAAATTCATGATCAGGAAGCTGTGCAACTTTGTTTTCTTTCTTTACTAATGAATTACTGGCTGAAGAAAAAGCAGAGTTTAATCCTTTCTGGGAAGAGATATATTATCTAAGAAGGTAAGCAGCTATCTGTTGAGGATCTGTAGCTTTCTGTACAGGCTACTCCACCCTTTCCGTATTGCTAAGCAGAACTGTCACTGAAAACAATGAGAAATTCTGTCTCAGTGAGAAATGACAGGTGAAAATACATCAGCATAGTAAGTGTGCCCTGAAACACTTCAAATATCACAGACTAGAAGAAAAAATACTCTGTTCCTGACTCCTTCATCACAGTTACTTCTGTGAAATCGGTACTGCCATACAGATGAGAGATCAAAGATTCATAGCTTTTCCTCTAGGAGTCCTTCATTGAGCTCGAAGCTGAACTCTATTGATGACCCTACCAGCAGAAAGAAAAGACAGGGAAAGTCTAGAAAACACAGCATGGAGAGGAGTTTCTTATCCAAGCGAAGGAACTGGCAGAGAAAACTGAAGAAAGATAAAAATCTTGTAAAGTTTATTATTTCTTTGTGAACTGGTATATGACAGTAGATCTATTCAGAGGATAGAGAGCAGTTGGTGTTCTCTTATGAGAGGAAAGAAGGATAAAATCACTCTTGGAATCCTTTAGTGCCTCTTTGAGAGAGAAAGAGAGGGAGGAAGAGACCCTGACAATCAGCACACATAATGAATTCCTGAGTAGGTGGATATAGGCTTTGCTGGCACAGGCTGGAGATGGGGATCCTTGCTAGTCCCAGAGGATGCACATACCATCCCTTTTTCATGATAGAGCTTTAAGCTGCTGTTACTCTGCAAACATAGCAAGACAGTGCAAGTGAAAATGACTCTATAGTCTAAAAACAGCTCTTCATAGATTCTAGTCCTGGGGAAACTTTTCTTACTCCCACAGCAAAGGTGGAAAAATTACTGAAAAAAGCTCATCCTGATAAGGTGCAATTATGTAAATTACTCTAGTTGCTGCCAGGGTATCAGCTGTATGATAAGCATTCCTTTGAAAGAACAATGTACAAAGAAATGAAGCATTAGAAATTGGCTACCACAACCTGGCAAACCTAATTCCAATGTATATTGCTGTAAACAGGTGGGAATATCTTGGATATAAAAGGATTTTTATTCACTGCGAGAAGGCCTGAACTTGCCATTTCCCCTTCCTTGTTAAACTATTAACTTTCAAATAACATGAGTGACAGAAGTAGATATTTGCAACTTTTTAAAAAACTGTTTCCTGATAATTTCTCAGAACCTCAGCTTTAGCCCAATATTCTCCTCTTTATGTCTTCCAAAGCAAAACATAATGCATCCAAGGGACATAAGGTGAAAAAGTACAGGCACAGCTAAATCTTTATTGAACATAGACACATTTGCATAACACACAGGCTGCTGCTGCACATATCTATTTGCATTAGTCCTGCAAGAAAAGGTTATGGAACACAGAAGAATCAATGTATAGGTGTGGAACCCTACCTTACCAGACCACTAGGTCAGCACAAAATAATTGTCCTTTCTTAGGTTCACTCTTTGGACTTTCCAAGACAGTCTTCACAAGTAACTTGCAGCAAATATGTGATGTTCATCTCTGCCAGTGGATATGATGCTTGCTTTCATTATTTCCCTATGGCAAGGTCCTTCTAGTCTAGCTTATACATTAACTTTGCAGATTTTACACACTAAACTTTACTCAGCTAAGCCCAGTCCTAAAATAAAGAAAGAAAGAAACAAAAAACCCCCATGTAGGTTTCATTCAGGTCTCTCATTCTCCTCATTTCTTAATGCTTTTGGCTATTACTTCTCACACTATTTTTTACCTGCACAAGCAAGTTTCAAATGTCACACCAAAGAGGATTTTTAGTTTGTTTAGTTATTGTAAATAAATACGTCAGGTATGCCCATTCACTCCTTCACCTGGTGGTCTGCCAGTAGCTACCTACAATTCTTCAAAAGAGTTCCATAACACAGCCACAAAGAAAGTTTTCCTCCATGCAACCTCAGTTTCAAATGAATGTATTTCCTTCCCGTAGAAGCTAGGAAAATCCTGACAGATGGAAGAACCAGTAAACAGCTTCAGTCCTGGAATGGCTGCATATTAACTCTATGTCAGGCAGAGATTACAGCTCTAATTTCATAATCTGCCTCTGAAGAGCTACTTCTGACAACACTGCAAGGCCCAGCTCCAGATTTCTCCATTCAGAACTTGCCTATACACAGTCTTTGTATCTGTGCCACAACACAGCCATTTTTACAGAACATGAAAAGTCACTTAATTTAAAGAAGTCAGCTTCTTATTGAACACATTATAGGTAAATGGAACAACATGCCTTGTTTTAAAAAGTATGAAAAAGAATGGTAAACTCTACACAGTGATGTTTCTATTACCTTAGGATGTTGCAATGAGCATTTCTTGACAGCTGGAAGCGTGACTTTCTCACACAGTTTTGATAAAATATAAATCTATTTAATTACAATACAATGTAAAATTTATGATGAAACTAAACCCTCTGTATTTTCCACAATGGAAAGATTTTATTAGTCTAATGTAAAAATTAATTTTTTATTCACTTCACACTTCCTTAACTACATTGGTGGGAATTCCAACTGATGTGTTAGCAGGAATTCTCTTTGGTACTTTAGATTATTTAATGCATAAAATCTTGAAATCTTGTGAGGCCTAACTTTTTTTTTTTTTTTTTTTTTTTTTTTTTTTTTTTTTTTTTTTTTTTTGGGAGAGGCAATTAATTGAGATTCCTTTTAGTTGATAGCATCTAAGTAGTAGCTAGCTCCTTCTAGCCTAGCATGTAAGTAGATTTTGTCTGCTCTTAAAATACCCTTCCAATCACATTCTGGTGAATAGTTTTATTCTTCTGAAGCCAGTTTACATGTTATTTCAAGCAGAGTAAATTAACGTAGGCGGTGTGTTCACCTAACAATGACATTCCTTGATGTTCACGGGATAATGCTTGGTTTGAACCCAGACTACAGAGTATAGCCTGGTAACAAGAGGGGAAGATACATTGTAGCTCACTGGTTTCCTCTGCAGCTTTCTTGGATTTGACTAGTTGTTCTTAGCAAAGAACAAATATCTGTAGCTTCACTTAATGAGAGAAAAAGAATATTAGTTACCAGTTCACTGTTGAAGATTTCTGGACAGTTTCAAATTTCTTTGCCTCTCCTGATTATATTTAATCATAAGACTTGTCATGATCCCACCTGAGTACCTCACTTAATACAGTTTTGGAGACAACCTCTGCTGCCTGAAAGACTAGCACTATGTCACCTTCCTACTGGAAGTCACATTCTGGAGTTAGGGAGTTGATTTGCCCGAGACAAAGACAGAAGAGGAATTAATTTACACTCTCACTCTCTTCTGTGCTGCTGTCTTGTTTGACTGTTTTCACTTCCTGTGCACAAAAAAAAAGGCCTGAGCAATGCCAGAAAAACACTGTGTAACTTTTAGTAAAACTTTTCTGTACCACTGGAATTATTTATTACGCTGGCATAAATTCTGTTACCAATACAGTAATACAGTTTTAACTTTCTAGCCCAGAAGGGATGAGTGTATTATGAACACACTTCTACCAGCATAAGAGCATCACACTGTGAGAAGACCTGTTTCAGTGGCACTGTTTAGTTTGGAAGCAAACCTTTCTCAGATGGATGGTCCCTCATGAAAGGCATTAAATGACAGGTCTAAATGTATCCTGGAGGTCGTAAGTACAGTGGGGAAATAAAATCTATATTACTAATTATTAGTTACTCCTGTAAGGATACTCAGTTTTCTTTATCATTAAGAAATACTAAGTATGGAAGAAATCTAGATTACAAACAATGACATCTAACATGCAAATCAGCTGGGAGTTTTAATCTTCTGGGGCTTCTTCATGAGGACAGCTGCCAGCTGCAGATGCTTGGCTGACTAATTGGCACTAGCAATAAACAATATTTGAGTTTGTCCAGGAAAGGAGCAGAAGGTCTGAGAAAGGATTATCAATATACATTAAAAAAAGAAAAGCTGTATGTCTCTATTGAAATTATTATCTGTATGATTCATTTCTAGAACTGCAAATTGCTCTAAACTCAAGCAGTTGTTTATAAAGCTCTCAACACTCTCTAGCTGAATCTTAGCTATTGGAAGATTATAAAGCAAGTGTAGCATACAAAAATAAACCAAACTGCTGCTATAATAAGGAATACTATACTCTCAGGGCTTCATAAGGCAATTTTGCGTCCAGGCCTGACTGGCTTACAAGCAAATAGAATGTTTCATCAAAAAGATTGCTAGATTGTTTAGCAGTGTGCCAGCCCCTGAGCTACGAGACAATCTATCCTATCTGTTACACTGATACCACCACAGAGAAGTTATTATCTAACTTATTGACAAAAGGTAACAATCTTGTGCTTCTCAGGAGCTATTACCGGACTCGTGTAATATCTGAAAGTACTTAGATGCTTCTTGCAGTGATTGTAGAGTTACTGTGCCACAACAAACAGAACTGGATGAGGCCTTCTTTGCATTCAGACATGCACTCCCCAGATAGAATTCAAGGACAAGTTGTCAAATTGAAGAAAATTACTCTAAAACTTTTAGGAAAAGAAATGAAGCAATAGACAAACAACTTGCAAAGGAACCTGGAAAAAGGAGGATGCAGAAGAAAGCAACCATTAAGAGCCAAGGATGGGATAGAGAGGATTGAAATATAGGATATTTGTGTGCAGTAACAATTGTTTTAAAAGCTTCTGAATAAAAAATTAACAGCTGATGGCATACTCACTAGGACTCACATCTAGTCTGAGAAGGAGAGCTGTTAAGATAGTGAGTGAGCCAGCAAGACAGATGGCTGGTGAAGGAACTGACACTGCAAGAGCTGGAACATTCAGTAGAGAGGAAAAACAACAGCTATATCCATGAAGGAACTGCTGCCAAGCACGTAAGTGAAGTGAGCAGAATCACACAATTTCAACAGTTTCTGCAAAAATGTGGATGATGTGCTGAACTGCAGGCAATGCATAGGGCCCCAAGCTGACAGTTCTGCATCAGCACAGAAACAAATAGACAAAGGAATAATTAAAAGGTCATTACCTGAAAAAATCGCAGCAAATAGCTCAGAGATGTGAAATTATACAAATGAGTAAAAAAGAGATTTTATAAGTAAGGAAATGCTCAATAGACATAAGTACTGAAGAGATAAATATATCACCTAGAACTCATTTGCAAAAACTACCTCTTGTATTCAATGTGAAAAACAGTGTCAGAAGCTAAGAATTATGACATCACCTCACCCCTCCTCCCCAATTAAAATCTGTCTACTAAGAATAAAATAGTTTCCACAAAGCTTACATTTCTCACAGCTACAGATTTACCATCAGTAAGATTCCAGACATTCATAACAGTCAACTCCAACACCCGCATCTTGAAACCCACTAAATATTTGCAGTCAAGTTTCCACATACTTTCAAATATTTGTAGTACAATCCACTACTCTTTACATTGACAAAAAAAAACCCTGAAAAATCTGGCCATAACATATTCTTGAAAATAAAATGAATTAAATGCACAGGGTTTAGGGGTTGTAGGAAGAACAATTCTGAGAACTGTACAGCTTTGCATGCACAAGGAGGTGTCATGAGGTCTCATGAAAACTGATGTCAAATTTTGATACCATCATAAGGAGAAATAATTCTGACAAAAAAGGAAGTTTAGAATAATACCCTAAATGAGCACCTTAATAGAAAAAAATAGTTTCTACATTGACTTTCAGTTAGCCAAGTTACTTTTTCCTATTACTTTTCCTTATTACTTTTCCAACCCATTACTGCTGCCAATCACTGAGAATAAGAGGAAAACTGCATCCTTCTTTTGAGTTCTGTGATGATGTTCCTGTATTTAGCATTACCACACAGACATACACTGAAGTACACATTGTTTTCATTAATCGTGCACCGTATCATAAGTGTTTAAGCTGTATAGTTCAAGAAAAACAGCTCATTGCTGAAGGCAGATCTCCAGAAATTCTTTAAGCACTGATGAGTCTATTACCACTACTGCAGTAGAAAAATGGCTATGGCGTGGAAAAGTAGAATATTAAAAATCATGTCAAATTTCCTACAGAATATGATTATCTTTCTGGTATTTGGAAAATTAGATTACTTTTCAAGATGTGGAAAGATTTTAATATAGAGGCCAGGCAAACTAATTAAATAAACAATATGGGATGGCTCCAAAACATTATAGATCACACATTAACGCAAAAAGCCAACATAATTATGAAGAACTCAAGTCAGGTAGTTTGGCATCAATAAAGGTAGTAGGGCTTATTCATTATTATCAGTTAAGGCTCCTTTTCCCTGGTTTAAGAACTGTGTTGTTAAAAGTTTGTTGCATAGCATTAGAAAGATACAGGCAAGGTGAAGCGAGGCTATTCCTCAAGAGGGCACTGACTCTTTATTCTGAGGCCAGCATTAGATATCTCTGAACAAATGTAACATTGAGGTGAATAACATACAAGTTACACTTCATCTGGAGGAGAACACCGGCGGAAGTGTCACCCTTCACCAGAGCAGCCGGCTGCTGGCTGTAGGAGAATCTCCAACCAGATCGCCTGAGCCGCCGCCGCCTCAGCTCCATGAGCGTCCCCGCCCTCACACCGCGCTCCCGCCCTCACGGTGCGGCCTTGCGCGGCTCCGCCCCCGCCGCCGCGCAGCCAATCAGAGCGCGCTCATCACCACCTCCTCCCCCGGACAGCCAATCAGAGCGCGCGGCGGGAAAGCGGGACCCGCGCGGCAGCGTGCGTGTGTGGGGGGGGGGGGGGNGGTGAGGGGTGTCAGCATCCAGCCTCGGCTGCCGGGGCGCTCCTCCTCTGGGGTTTGTCGCGGTGGCCTTGCAGAAGGAGGGAGAAAGAGGGAAAAGAAGCGAGGAAAAAGCCCGGAGGAGCGCAGGGATGGCAGCAGCTGAGAGAGGCAGTGAGCGGGAGTTGCGGCCGCCCTGTCCGGATGTCGTGGGTCAGCTCCTCGGAGCGGGACTTCTGCTTGTAAAGCTCTTGGTTCGCTTTCTCCAGCGTTGTGGTTGGAAATTAACCCTGGTAGGCAGCACGAAACAAAAAGGAGTTTCAATGGCAGTAACTTTATCAAGTAATTAAATATTTTATTGAATAATTTGTTATTACATAAGCATTGTTTTAATAGATTATTTCTTTTTCTGTCGGTGTGCAGATCCTTACCCAGCCTGTACCGAGCTGAAGTCAAAGCCTAGTTACAGTTTCTCTTGAAGGGAGATGCGAGGTGAGGCTCAGGGCAGATGTGCCCATCTTCAGGGCATCTCACGAGGGACCAGCCCAGCGCACAAAACGTGGAGTTAGACAAAAGCAACAGCTAATGATGAGTAAGTCTTGCAGGGCAATGTCTTTCCTCTGAAATTACTGAGAAATGATGAAAGCACAGAGAGCCATGGATCTGCCATTCTCCCCCTCTTGAATGAGTGAACCTTTAAGTTGGGTAAGCACTCTTAATCCTCGAGGGTAGCCTGGGGTTCCTCTTCTGTAAGCCACCATCAGATTTTATTGAAGCTTTAGGATCTTGGGATCAAATTGATTAGCTATTCTGTGTTGTGTTTGCTCAAGGGACAGGAAGGAAACATTAAATTACACCCACTTGAGGTTACTTGCTAATGAACAATATAATTATACACTAGGGTATTAGAAAGTTTTTACATTAAGTCCCTTATGTTTTTGTTTTCTCTTAAGAATCATCTATGTTTAGATAAGCTAGAATTAACATTGCCTCTTTGAAAAGTCTGTATTTGTGACCACAGTTTTTGTTAGGAAAATAACATGTTTAAATTATCAGGGCAGGTGGCGGAAGTAAAAAGTCAAGCACTTCATGCATATGTTTTAAAGGCAAGAGTTCCTTAACAGATGCTTGGAGACTTCTCCTTATAGCTCTGATCACAGCAGAAAAATGATGATTCTTTTTCTATGTAGCAGTTCAGGGAATTAGTGGAAAGTGACTTTCTAGTGTAATAACTGTATGAATTGGCCCAAACTGTCATTTCAGTTTTATATTTGAACACAGAAGCTTAAACAACTACTATACTGCTAAATTGTAATATCCTCAAATAAACTCCAGTAACAGAACAACTTTTATTCATGTCCTTGGGACAAAGCATTGTACTGAAGACAGAATTTTGGCCTTGGTATGTCATATTTTATAATAAAGTTCAAAGCTGTGAAAGCTTTGAAATGTGTAATTCATCTCTTTTTGCACAACACTTTCTTTTAGGAAGTGAATTCTGGTGTGTGTTAAAGCTAAGTGATACCATCCCAGCCCACGTAAATAGCAAATGGTTATGTTCTCTTTCACAACTGAATAAATTTACAGTTGGATGAATATTCTGGTTTTGTCTTTTTTTCCCATGGTGTGTAAACTGGGATAATTTACATACACTGAACCTGATTTGATTACAGGAAAAGTAAAGTGTGAGTGATTGCTACATTTTCTGTCTGGCCAGCTCATTGTTCTGGCTCTTATCTACTGTCTCTAGCAACACCTCAGGCTGATATCAGTGAGGAATTGGCAAAAGGAAGATGTGCTCATTTCTGGCTCAGAAAGACTAATATATAAATAAAAAAGAGGCTAAACCGAAAACTGGATGATGCCAGTAAATGTAGTAGTAAGCTTTGTGATTTCAAGTAGATTTATTCAGTAGATTTACTCTGTTCTTGGTTGCCTCTTGCCTTGTTCCTCCCCTGGTAGAAAAACACTGTCAGGAGTCCCTTTAGTGACTGCAGTGTTGGTTTTCAACATATGAAAATGGATTTTTAAGAGTTTGGAGCCAGGTTTTCAAGTACTTGGCACCTATAATTGGGGCAGATTTTCAAAAGAGGTTAGCACTGACTGTTCTGAGCTCTTGTGAAGATTTGTCCATTTTGATTTTGTGCCTAACTGAACTGATTTGTTGGAAATCTGCCTCTGTAGCTTAGCATGACATTCTTAGAATGCTGTGAGTGCAGTAATAACACTTCCAAGAAAAAAAAAAAAGGCAGTACAGCACCCCCCACTCAGTTCAGTACCCTAAAACTGCCACCCAGAGCACAGAGTATGAGTAAGGCAGGGTTATATGTTGCTATGTACTGCCAAAAAGTTTTCTAGCATTTCACAGTGTAAACAAGTATTGTTTTGCTACTTCTATTCTGGATGTGTTTATTTAAAGTAAAAGCTGTTGTGAAAGGAAGTTACAAATGCTAGTTATAAGAGTGCAAAAATGTCATATGTGTTTGGGAAGCCACAAGAGGAAAATGCTTTAATTTTAAGTTTACTGTAGCTGTCGTTAGCAATATTCTGACTTTTGAGATAGCACCACTGCTTCTAGAGTTGTGCTGCCTTCTGACCTAGGGCCTGGGCTAAACATTTTGATTGTCTATCCCTGTAATCAATGTTGTAATTTCTACTGAGTTTGATTCAGCAATCTTATGTTAAAATAGTAGCAGTGCGAACAGAATGAATGTTTTGTGTTGGAAAAAAACTCATTTAAATCAGCCATCAGCCATCTTTTTCACTGGCAGAGCTGTTATAGGGTGGTAATATTGATTTATGTGGTCTTTCTGGCTAGTTATGTCACTTACTATTGCAGATTACTGTAGATTTTTATTTCTCTTTTTGAATAATTCCTTTTATTTGAAATTAATTTAGTGTCCATTTCTGCAATGTTTTGGCCTTGTCTTTGGTCTCTTAATCACTGTGTCTGAAGAATGAATTATTAATTGTTGCAGCTGAAGAAACAAACCAATAATTTTCTCTGGACTTTTGAGGGGAAAAGACAAACCAAACCAAAACAGAGCTTTATTTTTGCGCACATTCTTCTTCTTTTGCACTGTGCTTGCACAGTTGAAATAAGGACTTTCAATAATCCAGATAAGCAAACAATAACGCTGTAACTTTCATGTAGGAAGTATGGGGTACCTGTCTACATGCTAGTGTTGTATTTGTAGAATAGCTGAGTGAACATCTGATAAACAAATGGAAACAAACTGAAAATGGCTACATTCGAGTCGATAACTCTCAGAGCAGTACGATTCAGAGACTTTCACATAGAGGTGATAAGAGAAAAGAGATGAGTTGTTGGTGAGATACCTGCTTTACAGAACTTTAATAAAATTGAACTGGAGATTAAGGCATCATGTTATTTCTAGCTTGCCACTGCTAGCTGGAATGAATTCTAGGCTTTAAAAAAATTAATAAATTAGAATAAGGTGGTGATTGTAGAGAGTAAAAAAATTGCGTGAAGAGAACCGCCTATAAACACAGTCGCTGCTCTGTGAGCTCCAGGTCCAGTCCTATTTTGTTTCCATTTTGTCTGGGTGGTTGAATGGAAGTTGTACTTTACTTGTTGCTTAACCAATGATGTGACATTATTCTGCTTTGTTGGTGTCAGTTGCAAGTAAATGCAATATAAAAGATTTTGACTGTGCTTTGAGAAGTGTTCTTGTGTCCCTTGTTAACCATGGGCACAAAGTTCTGGAGTTTGTTGTCCTTCTACTGTTGCATATGTACACACTAATAAACACCTGTAAAGTGTATTCTGAAGTCAGTGTTCCATATAGGTTCTATACTTACTGGTATCAATTCCATGTAGCAGTTGCTGATCTTTCATCTTGTGGTTTGTTTATTTTTTAAATGTAGAACGTGTACACTGAAATGTCAAAGCAGACCCTGTCCATACCCTGTAGTTCCCCAAGCTATTTTCCTGGGCACATGACTGGGTCACTGTGCTTTCTCTCTGTCTTTTATGGCATGAACACAGTGGTAAATACATGAGGTTGGGAAAGGGTATGTTTTTAAAAACTTCCTTTTTTTACACATTTTTTAGTATCTTCAGTCTTTCTGATGAAAGAATCTCAAGGCTAAAGAAGTCTCACAGCAGTCACAAGCCTCATTTTGGACAAAGAATATTTGAGGTGCTTACGATAAGACTGAGCATCCTTTTCTCACACTTTTGGTGACAAAAGTGGGTGGATGACTTAGCTCTGTTTTACATCTGTATCCCTTGAATGTCCTTCTGCAAATGAAAATTTAATTTGGTGAGGTTAATGCACTGATTCAGCTTGCACCTCACTGACATTGTGAGCCCATTATGGCATCATTACTCTCCAATTACAGGCATGAAGGTGAGAAGTGACCTAGTAATGAAGGGTACACACCCAGAGCGGTGCAGTGAGAATTTTACATGAGGCAAAAGGGGAAAAAAGTCTACTACATTGATATCTGCCAAAAGGCTCTTTGTCATAAGTGACTGCTTTAAAAGAATCCCCAAGAAGGGCTTGTGCTGAGTGTTACTGTGCTGTCACTGGGATGTGTCTCGGGTGCAGATATCTACAATTTCTATGGTTCTATTTATGCGTAGTACTTGTACAGAAACAAGGTCAAGCAGTTTGGTATCCTAATATTTATTGAATTTGGGAGAGTAATGTCTAAGCTACAGTTCAGAATGATGTAATATGGAACGAAGTTTTCTGCTTTAGTGCTTAATGTTCCTTCAGTTTTGAAAAAAATATTTGGTGTCAAATGTATTCTAGAAAACACAGATATTTACTAGGATTTTTATTTAATCAATTTAATTGTATTCTGTGGTTTAAGACATTTAAAACTAACTTTTTCTGCCTTTCCAAAATGTCCTTTCTCTTGTGTGAGTGACTGTTATGAGATGCTACAGGATACATTTTTAGAGAAACTGCACCTGCTGTAGGATCACTTTATTGAGACTGTTCTGAATATGCTGCGGTAAACTGAAGGCTTGAGAGGAAGCAGCAGGATAATAAGTGTCAATAGGAGGCAGAGACCATATAAGTTACATTGTATCAAATACTTTAATACTACTTCATATGGCTGACTATCTTCATTCTCAAGGAAGAACAGACCCACAGAGGACTGGTGGCCAGAGAAAATGGAATAAACCTGAGCAGCGAGGAAACAACTTCTGGTACAGAAAAAAGTGAAGTTAAGAAAACTGGTAGAAACAGAGGCAAAAGCTGAGGCAAAAAAAAATTCTTTTCAGAGAATGTATCTGGAAGTTGAGGTCCTTCTGACAGAGGAAGGCATCCAGTGGAATATGAATAGTAAGGCTGTCAACTGGCAGAGTAGCAAGTAATAGTGAGTTTCATTTAAATTCTCTTTTTGTCCTTTAACCGATTTATCTCCAGGTAGTCACATAAAGATTCCAAAGCAGTCAGCTGCAGTGTGGTGTGCTGTGGTGCTATGCAGTACTCTGGGGATGCAGACCTATGCTCAGTTTCAAGACGATGAAAATCGGTGTTGCTACACAGTTTTTTGCTGCATCAATTCCTTGGTTTAGTTAACTGTGCAGGGCTGCTTGAGGTGCCAGTGACAAGTGCAAAAGATACCATGAAAACATAGCAGGCAGGAGTGCAAACCAATCCTTTCTGGTACAGTTTCACGGTGGCCAAGTCAAAAGTTCTGTGAACAGATAAAAAATGGTCTTGCACATAGTTTAGTTACTTCTTGCCATTTGGAATAGTTTATTAAATTATTAAATGTCATCTTGCATTTAAATTTGTCCAGCTTTCTGCTCTGGTTTGCTTTCTGGAAAAAATCACTGAAGTTTTCTAGGTGCTATGGAGACAGCGCTGATGTCAGAAATGTTTTCAGTGGGGGCCTGGAAAAGGGAACCAGATGGCTGCAGTTACTGGTGAGCATGGTTGGGTGTTGGTGCATAACCAAGCAGTGGAGTGCAGTGCAGAATTGCTGAGCTGGCAGTGGAGCAGGGTGAGTCAGACTCTCAGCAAGGTGGAAGAGCCTGCAGAGAGGCAGAGGCTGTGAGCTTCCCCTGGTGCTGCGGTGACTTCGTGCCCCGTTGTGTCCCCACAAGCAGAGCCACAGCACGTGGCTGCATTGGCTTCAGTTTGTGCCAGCTCAGGTGCCTCTCATTTGCAGATCTGGGCCAGATTACACTGCCTGTTTAGCTCTGGCTTCTTTTCTGTCCCAGTACATTATGAGTATCTTTCTGGTACTTATGTTGTCTTGACCTTTATAGACCTTTATTTTCTAGGTGGCTTTTCAACGCATGGGGCTTTTATAAGACCTGATGACCCAGGAGTGAAGAGACAATATAGGTGTAGCTATAAGTGCCTCTGTTAATGAAATAAATGGGTTTTTTAAAGTACTGAACTCTTGGGTGATGTTAAATGCTGTTGCCTTTAAAAACTTGACACAGTATCTTGCATTAAACTGGAGCAAAACCAGAAACAGTACCACCAAAAAAGCTTTTCAAATCCCAGGCTTCTCCCATACTCTGAGAAGAACCTCCTCCTCTGTGAATCTTGAATCCAATTTTGTGCAGCTGACATCAATGCAGAACTCTGCTGCCAAGGTCATTTGTTTGGCTCTTGAGTTAGCCACGCTGCATGGTTCTGCTACTTGCCTCTTAAGCACACTAGTGACTGAGCCAGCTGTTCTGGCTTATCTGTTGTGTCACTTGCTTTTAGTTTTTATTCTGAAGTACAAATGAGCAAAGAGTCTTGGTGGTCTATTTATTGAGCTTTCTAACAAGCCTCTTTTGTTTTACCTTTCCTTGTGTTTAGAAGAAACTGAATATTTCTTGAGGTCACCTTTCTTCCTTTCAAGTCCATCCTTTTGAAACTCTGATTTGCTGTGATATCTGTAAAGACTTTACAGTGATTCAACAGTGCTTATCATGATGTTCACTTGTATTTTCCAGTCACTCTGTTCAGTTGTCTAAAAATAAAATGAAATATTCTGTAAGCTCTTCAGAACAGAGACTGGCTTTTTGTACAAGTGTTTAACACAGCAGGGCCCAGAAATCCAGGCAAGGGCCTATAACTCCACCTTGAGAGAGAAGAAAAAAAAAAAAAGTTCCCAGGTATGAAGTATTTTTTCATAGTAAGGTAAGTGTGGGGTGCCTTCAGGGATCATTTCTTCATAATGAAATGTGCATTAATGCTAAGAATATGCAATGATTTTTAATCAGGCTGACGTGTCTACAATGCAAAGATCAAGTTTTTTTTATCAATGGTATTTAGGGCACCAGTAGCATTTATGTGAGCTAGAATGGTCTGTGTGACAAAATGATTCTGCTGGAAAGCTACAATTATTCTGTAAACTTCAAAATCCAGAATTTAAGATGAGAAGAGGCTGAGAATTTCCGCACTTGATTGGCTCAGGCTGAAAGCTGGAGAAAAAGCAGTTTTTCTTTTATGCATTCTGTCAGCTACAACAATGCTAACCAAAGAAAGTGTCATCTCCTCAGAGTCTCTTTTCAGACAAGTGTGCTATAGGGCAATAATGAATCTTAAAAGAAATTCATGATTGGAAAAAACAGTGTTTTGCATATAAGTGTTTCTAATGGAGCTATGAGCATCAGTCTTGTGCTCTATTACTTTGAAAAATACCATGTGAATCCTTGTAGCTTTCAGTAATTCAAGACATGAAAGGTGTTATTTATTTTTATTTGTATTATGTTCCTTATAAAATATTAAATAATCCTTTGGCCAAAAGCACTATTAGCTCTTTGAGAAATATTCATAACTTCAAAAGCTTAAGTTGCTAATGGGTGGCTTGGATAAACTGTGATCAGCAGAGAGCAATTCCTATTGATCTCCTAGATGGGAATACCTACAGGTAGGTAGATTAAAATTTGCAAGGAAATATATACTTCTCCAGTATTCTTGACCTGATGAATTTTTAAAGAACAATAGATATTTTCCCTAGTTAGTTTTTCACTGGAAATAAACTTACAAAATTTAAGTCACTCGGGAGTCCCTGGCACTTCTTGCAACAGGTAGGGAATGAGAAACTCAAATGAAAAGCCCTAATTGCTTTCTGTGTTATGTTTTTCTTTGCTATTAGGAAGTACTGTAGTGATGGCTGCATGTTTCTGAGGCTTGTATGCAGTGATTCTCTTTTCCTGACATAGCTGGGCTCCAGTGGGGACTGCAAATATTTTTGCCTGAAGACAGAGCCAATTATGATGTGGCTTGTGCTGGTCAGTGCTTATTTTACTAGTGTTTGGCAGCAAACAGTATCTGGGTACTGGCTACAAAAATAGTGTAGAATCCTCTGGGATTATAGTACTGATTTAGAAGTAAGAAGACTCTGATTTCAAGGTTTAATGCAAGTCTGAAACTGGAGGAAGTGCACCTGATGGAGAAGATGAGCAGCTGGTTCTGAGTTACTTATGTGTGCAGGCATTATTTGCTTTGCCATATGCAACTTATTTATCACAGATCTAGATTCCAAAATAGAGTTTCTTTTGACTAGGTTTTTCTCTCCTGGACTATTTTGATGATTTTTTTATACGAAGTTTTAAATAAAGGAAATGATAAATTAATGTCTGACCTAAATCTGCCTTTTGCTTTTGAAGTCAAATAGTCAGCCAATAAAAACCTGCAAAAAAAGCTGGTGTTGCACTCCAACTTTCAGAACCAGAGGAATTTGCAAAAGGTTAAAGGTTAGAAACACTTGTAAAAGTGTTTGTTGCTAGACTGTATTTGTGGACTCTTAAGATTATGGTGTTCTTTGAAATGCCTGTGGAACCACTCTTTGTATGACAAATCTTTCATGTTTTTCTCAGAAATATTGTGAGAGAATAGCAAACACTCTAGAGAGGGGGAACAGAATACATGGGGAAATAAGACATGTTCAGTTTGTAGTAGAGAATTTTTTTTTTGTTGTTCCTGAGTATTAGAAATTATAATTGTATCAAAATTTACCGATATTTCACATTCTTGAATTTTTGCCTATTAATAATCGCCAATGTGTTCTTCATTCTTTTCTGCTCAGCACTGAAAAAGAAAAAAATATAGACAATAATTCAATGGTCGTTATTGATTCTAAGATCTTCAGTGTATTGTTTTAGAATCAGAAATGCAAAGGTTTTCAAGTGTCACATGACCAGAGGAATCATTTTCCTTAACACATTATACCTTTTCTCAGTGTAATAGTGACATTTCATAGAACTGGCAGATTTATAGTTACTGTTCAATCTCTACAGAAAAGTAGAATTTACATGAGTTTCCTATTTCTAATCCCTATTTGAGATAGCATTCTGTGTAGCATGCTTTCTTTTCCTTAGTAAATCCTGTTTGAAAGATTTGGCTGGTTTCAGAAATTAGTTCTGCTCCATTGTTAACTTCACAATTCTTTGATTTCCTTTGCTGTAAATCTGACTTCTGAAAAAATCTGTTGTTTTTCAGACAAAGGCAAAATAATATCTTTTTTTTAAACCTTTTTTGCATGGAACTTCATTCATGCTCTTACTCCTCATTGTAAAAAATGGTGAAATTTGATTTTAATTAAGTTTTGGGGCAGTGAAATTTACTTAATTTAGACTGCCTTTATGTTAAACTCTGGTTCTTCAAAAGTGCTGAAGAGGCTTAATGTACTGATTGTGAGATTTAGGGACTGGGGGATCTGGATTCTTTCCCTGATGTTACTTCATGTTTTCTCTGTCATGTTGAAATCGTGTTTACTTCTGCCTTTAGAAATGCTTACAAATTATCCCTGAAAAATGTGCTGGTTTATAGATGATAGACAGTGCACACAATGTCTAGCTTTGGGTTTAGGTGTTTGAGTTGTGTAAGGCCTTGTGCTGTCTCCCTATAGGAAAACTGTTCTCTTTGAATACTTTTAACTGCCAGTACTTTCTGAAAATATAAAGACATTCTTTAGATACCCAGGTGTTTTTCTGTTCCTGATTGTGTTTTTCTACAGTTTAATTAGAGCTGAATTTTTAAACTGGCATGGATTTATCAGTACAAGTGACCTTTTCTGCTGATATCTTCAAGAGAACAAGGACAAAGAAACAGGTGTTCTGGCAGAAAGTTCAAAATAGGATAATTCAAAGTAGTTTAGAAGGCCAAGGGAAACATACAAGTTATATTTCTGTGAGTAGTTGTCAGCTTGTGTAGCTCTGTGCAACTACAGCATAAAACTCTTGTGTGCACAGCATCTGAGTTAATCTTCTGCACCTTTTCTTTTTTTTTTCCCCATTTCAGTGGAAAGACGTGAGCACTTCTGTGAGAACTGTATTTCAACTTTTAAGTCTGAGTAAAAATAGTTGCTTTACAGAGGTCAGAGCAGTCTGCCCTGCCATGCCCAGAACACTGCTTGGATATATTTGAAGGCAAAGAAGAGCACAACACATTTGGCTGTGTCCTTAATCACTTCAGATGATATTTAAACTCAGTGTGCTCAAACGCAGAACAGTTTTGTTTGGAATAGGTTTTGTCCACACCTAATTGCTTGTAAGAGATGCAGCTGCTAAGGTACAGCACAGCTAAATGACTGCCAGCTCCTCACAGGGACTTGTGACACCAGCAAGACATGCTTAATTTATCACATGCACTTTGTATTACTTTCATTTGAAAAGTGGAGCAGTTGGCCAATGACTGTCTCTATTTACTCCTTGATGTCAGGTGGATATTGATGTGTTGTTAACTGATGCTTGTGCTAAAGGCAACAATTTAAATAATCAGAGCTCAAAGAAAAATAGGAAGAAACAACATATCTAGGGAAAGGGAGCATTGTAGCATTCCTTAAAAACTAAAGCAGACATCTGATACAAGTAAAAGTTTGCAGTTTACAAAAGGTTACTACTGCCTTCTGCCTTGTTTGCTCAGGTGAGCTGTGATAGGAAGTGTAAAATAGTATGGAAATCAGTGGTTTTTCAATCCTTAAAGACCTTTAGAATTATGAATATCAAGCTTTTGTGGAATGATGATAAGAAATAATTAGTTTGCCATTCCTGTGTCCTGTTTAGATGTCTGTGGTAAATGTTTTACCATGGATTTCTTTAGCCTTAATCCATGAGAAGGTAAATCAACTTCATACATAACAGAGTTTGGATAAGCACTGAAAATGTTACATACTTAGAAATTCCAATACTTTAAAAAAATTTAATTGATATTAATGTTGCCCTATAACAGAGGATATATAACCCTTACACTGAAGGGTAAGTGAAAATATACTGTAAAGGGTATACATATATAATCTAGACATAGACTGGCAAAGCAGCACCACCCCATTGATACTAATGTGATGTTGATTGTGATTGTTTTGATGTAAAGTTGGGGATTTCCCACTGTAAACCTTCCTTTTTGTATCAACAAGTAAGATGGTAAGATTTTGCAATTTGTTTTCTTTTTTCAGAGTTGTGGGATATTTGCACATTCTGTCTTAGTAGTGTGTGAGAGAGACTGACTTATGCATACTTATATGGATTAGGCATATGCAATTAAATACATAACATAGGTTAAATTTTAGATGGTTTATTTAGTTTGTTTGGGTTTTTATTTTAATTTTTTGTTTTAATCCAAACCCAGTTGTAAGTAGCTCTTGCCAATAGGTAAATGTTTCTTTCAAATATGTTGGTAGACTGTGGCTATCCCGTACAACGAAACATAAAAAAGAAGTAAAAATACACATTAGAAATTCGTGTTTTGACACCATCTGAAGATAGATGCCAATTGCTTTTTTCTGCAGGCCTGCAGTTGAAATAAACCGCATTGATAAATCTTCAGAGAAGTTAAGAAGTGTAGTAATTTCTGTCATTACTGCATTACAGGCAAGTGCTGTCATATCAACTGCAATGAAGTAGTGTCTCTCCAATATTTTTGTTTAAATCTGCTTAGTGTTTATGCCCATGTCATGTGCTGCTGTTCCTGGGTATAATGAATTTTGTCTTTAACACTGCAAGGAAGGCACATTTCAGAAGATATTTACATATATGCAGAATTATTCAATTAGGTATGACTAAGCCTAAATAAGTGTCAGGTAGTTCTGTATATGATATGGCTCAGAAGCTACTTCAGTGTAGGTTAAAAACAAACAAGAATGTGTAGTCTAGCTAAGGCTTTGGACTTGTGCTTTCATATTCCAAATGATGACTCAGTGGTATTCTGGTGTGCTGTGGAAATGTGCTCTGACACACGGTCATCCATCACTGTGAGTCTGTGATCCCATAATAAGAAGTACAGAGATGAATGTTTTATTACAGCAGCGTAGCTTTTACAATTACATATGTAATGAGAGAGGGAGCAGGGGGATTGCAAAGTCTCCATCTTTCTAGAATTAATATGGAACTCAAATGACCTAAAAATGAAGAACATTATGATCCTGGAAAAATTAGCTGGCTTAAGTTTCATTCTTTCCCATCATGGCTCGTTAATGAGGAAAATCCTTTCCATTGCTATTTTGTACAAAATGACATTCAGCAAGAACAGAGAGTGCTCATATCTCCTAGATGACACTGAACCCTCCCAAAAGCCATACAGAATAATTTTATCTCTGCAATGAAACATCTGTAGTTCACACTATGGTTTGTAGTAGTGAGGTAGCTCCCTTCAGTAGTTGGTTCTTTGTGTTCTTCACCTTAGAAATTACTTATAAGATAGGAAGAACAGCACTATGTCTGCTTGATTCTGCTTTCTCTTGTGCTTTCCAAAATTCACAAGCGTGGTCTGGTATAGAAGGTGATTACTCTACAAGTCAGTACTGTTTTCCTCAGTAATTTACAGTTATGAATGGTGGGAAAGTTTTTATTGTCATCTGTTCATTCCCTCAAATTGACTATTACTGACCAGTAACTTGACCTGAATACTGGGGAAGAGTAAGGTAAAGAAATCTACCCATAGTGACCAGAGTCATTCTGTTTTGTTGTTTGCTTCTAATTCAACACCAGTTCTGGATATGGTGAACAGAGACACTGATTTAACTGTGTAGCCTTTAAAACCTGGTAATGGTCACTGAAAGCTACAAGATGGGAAATGTATACCTGATTATGCTTGATGTAGTCAGTAACAAAGTCATTAATTTCTTAGGGTGCAACAAGACAACCAAAAGCCTGCTACACTTTCTATGGCTGTCTCCTGAAATGTTAAGAGATCAAAAGGCCTGTAAGGTCAGGGAGTAGGGCAGTTTAAAAAAACCAGACAAATCCAGGAACAACTCATATTGAAGAGGGGTCATGGAAAGGAGGGAGAAGATGATTATCTACCCAGCATCACAGTTTATCAGGGACACAACACTAATGCAGCTAATCTGTATAAACCTATTATAGATAGCAGCTAAAAAAGGGGGGAAAGGCATGCTCCTGAAACCTGGGAGCAAGGAGAAATCCACCTAGTTGTTGATTTGCTATGATTCTTGCCAATGTGAGAACGTTGCAGTCAGTGGATAACTCAGCAGGTACCTTGCTGATTTTATAGCTGACATTTGGGAGGTGGGCACAGTGGCAGTAATGCTCCTCATGTCTGTTGTGTGTCATTGTATTGTCAATGTGAGGTGGAATAGGAATATGATTTAGGGAACAGCCCTAAATTCATTGAAATTGACAGGTACTTTGTTTATCTGCAACTATGTGCTCAGATTGAGTCCTTTAGTGTCCCCTTTTGTAAAGCAATTAAACATTCCTGAGCTGTCTTTAAGCTTGTTGCTTTCCCCCACTGAACTGTTGTCAGGAGAAAATCAAACATTGCATCTGTTTCTCATTGACAGAATTAATAAAATAGAAGGCAGACAGGATACAGAGCAAGTGTAATTTCAGCACTGCTGTTATACATCATTCTTCCCCAGCAGTGGAAGAGGAAAGTTCAACTTGGTATGCTGCAACGGCCCTCAAGATTAATTCCTTTAAGTAAAGCTGTCAATTTCATCATTATCTTAAGTTTCTATCAGAAGTTCTAATGGAAATATATGTAGCTTCTGTTTTCTGTTCTCTCACTCTAAGGAGAAAGAAAGAAAAAAGAGTCTGATGCCAGAGTTGCCAGATTGATGTCAGAATTACCTGTTCCACTTCAGGGACTTGCATACTTGGTTGCCTGCCTGCTGTTAAACGTAACTGGGAACTTTAAATGGCTGTTAAATTCTGTGGAGGTGCTTGCAGGGTTGTACCATCATTTTTCTTCTGCTCACTGCTTTGCTCTATGATGATTGGAGCAACATTTAAGACCCCAGTTTGAACCATCTGTTAAATAGACTTAATATTAAATTGTGGAACTCACTGGGCGCTCAAATCAGCAGATAATCTTTTGAATGGCAGCATGTTCAGACCAAAAAGGAAGGAGTGCAGTGTAGAGTTAGAGGCTTTTGAGAGTTTGTCTTTTAATTAAAACCCCCCCTCCCAAAGCTGAAAATTAAATCAGCTCATGTTAGTTAGTGCCTTACCACTGAATCAGTTTTTTTGGCATCAGAACCAAACACTGTGGGAGATGGATATGAAGGAATTTCCATTTGGAAAGTAGAGAGTTTGAGATAAATATTACAAAGTTACTGTGGATCTTTAGGGGAATAAGTCCATAAAAACTTTGGATTTACTGCTTTTTTTATTAATAAAATGTCATTACTGTCTTGCTATAATAAAATACATTAAAATATTGCTTAAAGTATATCTTGTTAATCTCTCAGCAATCCTAGACATTTTTAGCAGTGAAATTAACATCTGTTTAGAGCAAATAAAATTTTCAAGCTAGAAAGAGTTTATAGAGAGTTACAAGCTGTGCAGGATAATTTTTCATCCATTTTTCTTTTTTACCACAGTAATTAGGCAAGTTGCCAGGCAGCACAATGGAAAAGACATTTTCTTTAATAGAATATGTTTTTACAGGCACTGCTGGACACATACAGACATCTCCTGTATTTTTCTTCCTTGTGATGCTCTCTTCCTGCTTGGATTTTCAATGGGAAAGACTTTAGGTCATTAATTATTTTTTTTCTAAGTTATCTACAGGCTATTTGGGGTTTGAGCCATATCAGTTAGTAAGACAGTTGCTCACATTGGCCAGAGTGTTTCAGGGGTGGTTTTGGCTTTGAGGTACCATGAGGATACTTGATATGGAGCACCGTTAACTAGGATGCTGCACAAAGAACATTCTGGAAGGAACACGTGCAAGTAACTGTCCTATGTGTTTTACAGCAGTGCAGGCATTTGCAGGGCTGTAAGAATGCTTCTGCAGCTCAGGTGCTTGCCTCTGTAGCTCCCTCTGGTTTCCAGCATGAGTCTATGTGAAGAAAAAAAGTACTTTACTGCAATAGTCCCTTAACCACTTGTTTTGCATTGATTTTCTATCACTGGCCATGTTTTCAAGAATATTTTCTTTGGCTGAAATGTTGAGAGCTTTTTGCAGACAGCCAAGCTGCAGAGAAGGTTTTTTGTGGTCTGTCTGGTTTAAAAGGCTGAAAGACCCTTTAACTCCTGTTACTGACCCATAGTACATGAGATTTCTAGAACCTTCAGTGTGATTTTATGGTATTTCTGATTTTATTGAAATCTAGTCTACATGTTGTGTGGATTTGGTAGTGTCTATTTTTCATTCTGCTACTGTAGTTCAACTGTTAGAGTATGAATAATCAAATCTGGAGTTGATTTTAAAAAAATCAAACTCTCAGCATTAGCAATTCACTTAGTAGTTGGAGTAGTCCTTTAAATATTTTTAAAGCCTAAGTTTAAGCTTTCAGATATAAAATTTGAGTTGTTTGGAATTAAGTTGGTAGTAAACTGATTAATTTGAGTTTAACCAGGTTGGTTTTCATGGGTTGGAAATGCATGACCTTGAAAAGATTTTGTATTGTAGGCTTTCATCAGCACTATTAAGCTCTTTAGCAGAAAGCAACCTCTTCTCTTCCAAAGTCTATTGTGAAGTCAAAAGTACTCTTTTCAGAACTGTAAATCTTTTCACAGTAGTTTAGTGAGTTACTTAGCAAAAATATACCTCTTCTATCGCAGAGGCAGCTGTATTTTAATGTTTATTGTGCCTTTTAATTTAGACGCCAGTCCCAGTTTGTGTTAATGTAGCCTTTTCAGGAGGATAAAACACAGAGTACAAAAATGTGTGTTAGGTTTAAAAACTTTAAAGGCTTTTCTTGGGTTGAGCAAATTTTGTATTAGGTTTTAAGACTTTACAAACTTGTTTTGGATGGAGCAAATTCTGCAACCAATTGCATCCAAAGAATCTGTGAGACTGCTGGTTACTGAGAGAGCTCCTTCTCTACTTTCCATTTCTATAAGTGAAATGCAAACATTTTGCATGATTGCTTCCATCTTCCAGAAAATCTGTGCTTCTTTTTTTCTGTGGGAAGAGTTGAATGGTTTTGACCATTTTATATAAGCTCTACAGCACTTGAAATCTTTTAGTCACAGTACAGTAATGAGTGCCTGTGGTAGACTTGATTTCTGTACAATCTCTGAATAATTGCCATCTGAACAATGTATGTGGTGTGTATATATGATTTGATGTACTAATACAACAAGTAATAATAATAATAATAATATGCAAACTGGTGCATAACTTGGTCCTGCTGAACTAAAGGGAATTAACTTGAGGATATAGAGGAACCATTTTCCTGTGACTCTTAACTGCATATTCAGTTGATACTTCAACTAATACACTTTCATTGCTTGACTGTGGGAGGGGCATGATCTCATAAAAGATCCAAAAATAGCAGTAACGAAATGGAACTGTGGGGACAGGAATGCCTTCATTACGGAGGTTGTGCTTCTTCTGCCCTGTGCCTGCAACTTGACCTCAACCCTTCCGTGAGCTGCATCAGAAAATGCTGCTGGGAGAGGATGGGATCTGTAGTTCTGGACTGTTTTCACTCTCTTCATTTCTAGATATAGGCCAATTTCACTTGATACACTTAGACCTGGGAGAGTGCAGTTAAATACAGGTTTTGTTCAAAATTACTTCATTTCGGAATTTGCATTCTAGACTTCTTTTTTTTTTTTCATTAATTTTTTATGTATATTAGAATTCAAAGAGACTGAGGGGGAATTGAGGATGTTTTTATATGCTAAAGAAAATGATTTTATTATTAATGTTTCTAAGAGTAGGAAAAAAGATCTGCAGTTAAAAATGAATTGCATATAGAAAACTATATTTGAAGTTGCAAGTAAAGAAGATATTTAAGCTTTTGTTCATGGAAAATATAGCACATCTTCTACTACTTAGCTTCATGTGTACAATGTACTGTCTTACTTGAAGATCTCTGTTGGGGTGGAACAATTTCTCCCAGAGTATACAAAGCTTAATATTATTGTCTGGCACACATCCCGCTGAAGGACCTGGGAAATGTCAGAAGTTTGGTTACTCAGGCTGAAATTTTTTCAGTTTCTTGCTTAGTTTGTATTAGTGATCATACAGCACGTCTGTGTATGCTATATACGTGCTGACGTAGTTTTTTACTGCAGAATGTCTCCACCTTCTTGATATAAAGTGATCTTATTGACTACAGTAACGTAAATTAAAAAAATATTTGTGAGTCATGTTACTGTATTGAAAGAAAAATCCATATGTGCTATTTTGCAATCTAATCACAAAGGCTTCTCTTTACAAAAAATAGGACTAATATTTGAATATTTGTTCCATCTTCATTCCTCCCTACCATTTTCCCACGTTTATAAATGTTTTACAGACCAAGTGTTGATTTTTTTTAATCAACTTTTGTGATCCTTTCATGGAGGACATTCCATTCACATAGATTGCAGCTGGCAAATGGGGAAAATGGGTCACAACCAGGGAAAACTGTTCATAGGTCCCAGATATCTAACTTATATTTATCTGGTTGGTAATTGGCCAGAAGCCAGCGTGGTACTAAATCTGAGCAGAAACTGCATCATTTTCTTCAGTGGTTCCTTCTGAGGAGCAGTCTGAGAACTGAGATGCAGCAGCAGCAGCAGCTGTTGTTCTTGTGGCCCTCAACACTGATGGAAGTCTTTCACTGTTAACTTCAATCTAAAAAAGATCAACTAATACATTCTGGTAATAACTTTTCAGCTTGTAGTGACATCATGTGTGTAGATATTTCGTCTAAATTTAATCTGAAATTGAAGTTAAAGAGAGTGCTCAGTCCCTGTTAGACAGCTGATGCTCTAAATCTTTTCTGTTTCTTTCCTTTTCTGCCTCTGGCTTTAAAATGCTGCTGGGAAGGCTCAGAAGCTTGGTAGTTTTCCAGCCAGTAGGATGAAGTGGTAGCTGCACTGGATCAGTTCCTTAGCTGTAGTTTCTGAGCCCAAGGTTGGTGTATTCTCCTATTTTACTGTATTAGGTGGAAGTTTTGTTCAGATTTAATACAAACAGGAAGGACCTTCCCTACACAGAGAAGCTGTTTCATTATGTAACTTATTTTATAACTCTCTTCTGTCTATGTGAAATGTAATCATTTCTCAAAATTGGCAGTCACCTTAATAAATTATATACAAAGGCATTTTGTTATTTTAACTATGAAATATACAGTTGGATTATTTCAGACACACAGGAGCCAATTTAAAATAGAAAACTAATAAGTGCTTTTCATTAAATCTATTGGTATTTATTGACTGATAGCTATGTGTGAATACTTACATTTTTAAGCAGAAAAAATTCTTTCATGCTTTCATTTATTAAAAAAAAGGTTTAATAATCTTCATTTGTTTGACTCAGAGGTGGCTCTTTTTATTAGAGATTTGCTGTCTCATTTTTGAAAAGCCCATTGTTTGCTTCTGAAAGGTTCTTAATAGAGCTTTAACAGGAGAATAAATTTGAACAGCCAAAAATATTTGAATAAAAAGTTTGCTCATTCTCACTCTGGGTTGTTTAAATTTTAATCTTTAAAACTGCAGCAAGAAACTCGAAGATGTCTCCACTCTGCCTCTGCTGCAACTTTAACCTTTGAATTTATTCTCTACCAGCAAAATCTTGTATGTGCTACTGATTCTCTATCAACATAATTATTATTTGTGTACTATACACATCAGAATTCTACTTCTGAAATTAGATATTAGGAAATCAAATTTCTTTTGACTTGTCTGGAGGAAAAAGATATTTTACACACAGACTATTCTAAAAATGTTTGAAATACTTTATTGTTGTGATTCTTGTATTAACTTCTATTTGATCAAAATGATGTTGAGTTATTCCTCAGTAACTTTGAGTTATATAAATCTAATTTCTGGTTAAGAAATAATAGTCTTACTTACGCAGAAACAAGAGAGGACTGAAAGAAAGAATGAAACATCAAGCACCAATCTTACATCCTGTTTAGGCAAGGGTTTTTTCACTCCTTTTCGAGGTCTTGGGGAACAGTGCATGAAGAACCAGGCTGAGTTAACTGGGTATTTTGTCCTGAGGAAACTGTGCTTTTGTTTTATTCATAAATGTGAGAAAAATAGATTAGCACTTTGGCCTTAGCTAATAGTTAAAGAAAGGATTGCAAACACCCGAGTTCTATCCCTGTTTCCTGGTTGGGGACCAGAAATGTGTCATTGCTCAGTAAATGTAACGTGCAGGGAACTCGTATGCAGTAAAACAAACTGTATGGTTACATTTGTAACAATGTCACTAATTCCATGTAGTATGAAAAGGGAATTGTGTGCCTGATTGCACATGGGAAGTATAAATTAAAACTAAGTCTGCTGGTCCAAATGTTTGACTGTTCACCAGCTGATGATGAGCAGGTGCTTTGTCGCTGTGTGCTCCCAGTCTCTGCACAGCTGAGAAAAGGAGCAGTTACCACTTCCCACCTAAACCCAATTCCAATTGAAGAATATTGTAGACAAAGGAAATAGGCCTTCTTGATGATTTTTACACACATGGGTTATGTAGAAAATATGGATTAACTGAAAGCAAAATCATTTGCTGAATAGAGTTTTTTTTTTCTGTTTGTCTCCCAGCTTAAGAAAAAACTATTTTGAACCAAAATAAATGAAACATTATACTTTCACATTTTCAAAATTAAATATTTAGGGCTTTCATTAAAAATTCTTTTATTTTCTGAAGAAAAGTTCTAAAATCAAAACACAGTTATTTAAAATTACTGACTTTGGAATTAAATTATAATACAAGGGGCAGAGTGTTCAGAATTTTCTACTTCTGAGGAAATACTTCAGTATTTTAGACCTTTTGCTGACCTGAGAAAATAATTCCATACAGAGATTTTCACAGGAGTTCACAGAAAAGAATCTTGCATGTTTTAGGCTTCTTTTAAAACCTAGACCCAAATGTATTTTTAGATGACTCTGTAGCCATGCCAAAGGTGAGATCAATGTCTGCTGCAATAGTGAACCATGTTTAAATTTTGATTGTGGACAATTTATTAGTAGTTAGGTCTCATAGAGACTAATAATTTTGGCCAGAGTTGTACAAAACTGCAAGAGGCAGTGATGGCTCCATAAAAGTTTGTCTTGTCCATTTTAGGTTGGCAAGAACATTCAGCAAGGCAGGAAGATGGTGAGGGGAAAAATGAGCCCTGGAAATCTGAGAGGGCTGTGAGCAAGAGCCACAGACAGAACCCGAATCTAAACATTGGTGTGGGGATGGAACTGAGCAGCTCTGTCTGAGTAATGGCAAGGATTGAAACGGGAAGGGGGGAACAGATCTGCTCTTTCCAACAGGCTTTACAGGGCATGTTTTAGCTCTCCTCTCACTTAAGGGCAGAATTCTCTCATCTTCCTTGAATTACCTTCTTGCTGCTTTTTTCAGTGCACACTGTCTTCTGAAATCTGCAATGGGGTGGAGTTTTTATGTGGCAAGGATATGTGTGTTTGCTTTCTTTGGGAAATGCTGTCTTTTTACAAATTTTTAATTACTTTTTTTGCATTTAATCTCTCCTACAGCTTGCTTCATTCTATATTGGGTACTTGTTTCCCTTTTTGTCCTATTTCGGCTTAATTTCTTTTCTTCCTGTTTGTTTTGCTCATAATTTTGCTGTTGAAGTTTTCCAAAGATCTTTACAATAAGCTCACAATTTTAAAGTATTTTTTGTCTTTGGAAACCATAATGTTTGTGTATAGGGGGGTCTCTTCATCTCTCAAAAGTTCACAGACATTGTAGGCTTGAGTTATCAATAATCAGCTCAGCCATACTCGCAGTCAAATGTTAAAATTGTATTTGCAGGTGTTGCTTGCATAAAGCCAAATGTAGAGGAGTCAGCAGGAAATGGGATTCACTTGTATGTGCACCAAGTTCACAACTGACTGCAGTGATGAGCAGCAGGACTCTTTTATGTCCAACTGCTCCCCTGCAGAAAGTCTTAGAATGGCTCTCAAACCTGTCGTCAGAAGTTTGTCCTATTATTGCAAAGGGTGAACTTGTCCCATGTAGAAGAGTACTTAAATCACGGTTGGTAGTCCCAAGCTTCCTACTTTCTTTAAAGTCAGACTTGACCAAAATATTAGCAACCAGCATGGCTTTTTCCTTTGCTTAACCACAGGGTACAAATCTCAGGTTTTTAACTGCTGCTAATCTGTTGCTGAATCCCACTGAGGAGAAAAGGTTGCTGCATAATGATTTCCAAATAGGTCTTTAAAATTAGAAAGCAATATGTTTATTGGGAAATTACACAAAGTTCTTCTTGTCTAGTATTAAATTTGAAAGTTTTGCATCAGAAACATTTTGTGGAGCATTAGTTTGTCCATGCCGTCCATACTCTTCAGACAGAAATTATTTTCAGGGACCAATAGCATACTCATAGTTTTGTGAGGAAATGCTGAATTGCTGGGGTGGGGAAAGTCACTTGGTTTTGTTTTATTTTACAAATCTTCTCAAGAATTTGGTAATGGAATGTGTTTTGGAATGCTTACACCCAGTAGCTGTGTAATCTTGATGAAAGTAGGCTGCTGGGAGGACATTTTTTCTTTTCAAGAAAGCTGTTTATAGCTCTTGAGTCTAGAAAGATTGGTGCATGAAAATTGACTTGTGGAAGCAGAGATGGGTATTTATAAGACAAAAATCTGTGTTAGTCACATTGCAGAAGCCTTTTCTTCCCTAAAATCTTATATGAATAGTCACATTACTATTATGCGCTCATAATAATTTATATTTAATCTTTCTTCCATTAACAGCTGAGTATAGAACCATTCTTACCTTTGGCATGCTGGTATTGCTGAAATCAGAAGTGTATGTGCTAGGACCAGGTGTGAATATTCACCTGTGTGATCCCTGTTGATGTTAATAGTACAGCAGAGCAAACTCTTTTAGGAGCCAGATCTTCAGTCCAGCAAAGTCAAGAATATATGTTCCTGATGGACAGGTCTCTGAAGGTGCTGTCTTCCGATGTGGCCAGCCTTCAGGGAATTCCATGGGCTCTCTGGGAGTACAGCAGGATGTGGCAGCAGCCAGGATCTCTCTGCAAAACTGCTGTAATTATCTGCAGTATCAGTAAGATGAGGGGATGTGCTGAAGTCTGCTGCTGAGAGAGGAAGGTGCTGAGCACAGTGCTGGAAATATCCACAGTTGGCTGCTGAATATGGCAAAGAGAAATGGATGGGGTTTTTTTTTAAAAAAAAAAGAGTCCTGGAACTTCTGATGTGTTGGTGAACACTAAACATCGTTTAGGAATATGCATATTGAATAAGTTTTGTTTATTTGTGGGATATAAATATTGTAAAAAATGAAGATTTTAAGCCTTTGGGAAGTCAATGTGTTCAGATACCTGTGGATTTAAGACACATCTGCACAGTTAACTTTTTTCTGCATTATACAAAACATTGAATCAATCAGTTCCTCTGAAAACTAGTATGGAGAATATGTCTTTCCGTCTGGCTGATTCAGAACAAAGTAGTTCAGAAGCACAATGAAAAGCAGTCGTTGTTTTGTCTTATCACTTTTGTGCCATATGTTCATTTACTCAGCTGAAGTGGTGACTGTACAAGACCACCCAGTCTTCTCCAAGGATTGTCTGGAACTGTGTAAAGGGTTTCTGACAGGTGTTTTTAGTAACTGTTGAACTTACAACTCAGTTGTACATTTCATTTTACTTTTGCCACTTTTTTTGCAAGAAGTTTCTGAAGTGATTAGAGCATATTTTGCTTCAGAAATATTAATTGTAAAGCCCTGATTATTGCACACAGTGCATGAGGTACTCAGTAATTCCTGACAGAATCTGTGGAACCTGATGGTAGAACAAAACCATACAGCTAAATGTCAAGAATGAGGCACTGATATAAAGTAAAATCTTTCATTACCTGATTGCCAAAACCAGCCTTAATGACCATGCTTTGGCACATACCTTTCTTGTGCTTTGCTTAGTAAAAGGTAAATATGTACAACTCTGAAAATGCCGTTGTTTGTTGCGCAGTTATTTTTCAGCAGAAATCTGCTGTGTTTCTCTGGAAGTTTCCCCTTCAACAGGCATTGATGAAATTTATGAGAGAATAGTAAATACGTCTCATGTGAATGAAAGCAAAGCAAACATGTTGGTGGTAAAAATGTAATTTTTTTGGTTGAAGTTTTTCATTATTGTTACTTTGTGGGCTTGTTTTAAGTATACTGTAACTGGAAAATGCTGAAGCGTGGAACAGCCCAGTTGTGGCAGAAATTAATGGCAGGGCTGAGTGATGCAGTTGGAAATACAAAACAAATGTAATGCAATTTATTTGGCTTTGGTGACTTGCAGTCATCAGGAAAATCAGAGGTGTCTATTATGTATGACAAATGTGCTGGTGAATCCAGGATTGGAAACATAACTTTTGATTACTACAGGGAATGCTATACTTGATTTGTTGGGCAAGATTTGCCAAGAGCATAATGACAATTGCTTTGTCATTTAATAGATGCTTAAAAGATGCAGTGAGGTTGGATGAGATGTGAGGGATCTCTATTAAGGAAGTGGTTACTGTAAGCTCCAGTGATGCTAGACTGCTAATACCATCTGCCCCTTTATCTTCTGACTGTCTTATGTGCAAGATTTCTGTTTGCATAGTTTTAGAAGCTGCAGTGCTTGAACATGCAGGATCTTGTAGCTATAATAGTTTTTTACAATATGAGTGGGAAAATTATTCATGTACCATTTGCCACCTGACTGTAAAGCATAATAAAAAGTGATTATTACTTTTTTTTAGTGCAGATAGTAGTAGAACTGTCTTGTGGAACATTTGATATATATTTACCAACTGGTATTCCTAAATCAATGATAAAGTTTTCTGTTTATATGCATCCCTTCTGACGATTGTAAAATTACAAGGCATGTGATGTTTGACCAACTAGTGAGACATATATGCAGGGGATATTTATTAACTTTTGTGTGGAAAATTCTAAGGCTTGGTACTAGATTTTGTTCAAACATTGTTGCTTCTTCCTATTTACAGCACTCTGTATAGTGTGTGTGGCAGTTACCTGTGTTTTTTCTGATAGCATCTGATACACTTTCATGAAGATACTGCTGCTCAGGAGCACAAATCTTAACAGCAATCCGTAAAAGGTCACCTCTTATTCTTTACCTAAACCTATGAAATTTTTGTTGGTTTGCTAGGAGGGAATTCTCTCATTGCCATTCCAAAATACAGTAAGATTTGGATATTGGTTTCAGTTTAAAAGCAAGAGCAATATTAGAAGGGAGGAGGGCATTTTTGAAGTCTAAGTAACTGTCTGTAAAAACACTGTCAAATTTCCAAAAGAATGGCATGCAGAGAGGTCAAAAATAATAATTAACAGATTTAATAAAAGACATAATTAAGCAAGATTAAAGGAATAAAATATCTAATGCAAAGGACTGGGGATTTCTTTTAGTCATGTTGGCAGTAATAACAAATTTCTCATGGGAAGTCTCAGTCAATTTTAGACATTGACAGATACTGATATTCTTTAAGTAGAATTTGCTGGGTACAGAGAACAAATTAGATTATTTCTCTAAGCCTAGAGGTTTGCTAATATATAAATCACTACACATATTCTAAGTGATTTCACATCTATGATTCTGTGAAGTGCTAGAATTCTCCAGTGTGAAGAATGAACAAGTAAAGTCAGCATTTGTTCATGAGTGAAAATCACTCTCTCTGTTCTCCAAGTGGCTGATGGGCTGATTAAACTGGTATGGCCTATCGACTTTCACAACAAATATTCTTCTTTGGAGCTGAAAGGGGAAGACACCAGGTGCAGGAGAAAATGGGGCTTCTCTTCTTGCTGTGCCTGTTAAGTAATGAATGGTGACAGACACAGAAAGATACAGAACTGCCAGTGCACCTGTTGCTCTCCTGCTGTGGTATTTCAAAGGTAGAAACACCTTCTAACAGTGTTTGAGAATAATTTTGGAACCATGTGTTTACCTTGCTATCTCACTATCCCACTCTATTTACTGTAACACTTTGTTGTCCACTTAGGAGGATGGACTTCCTGGGAATGCTGTTTGAGTCAGTGAAGTAAATTTCGGAAAAGAGCAGCCCTTTTCAGCATCTTGCACCTGACCTTTCAGAAGCTGAGATTCCAATTTCCTGATCCAGATGGTTGAGGAAATAGAATAAGTCTCTACAGAATCTTTACAGATGCAAACAGTTCATTAATAATTCAAATTGCCTGAATTAAGAGAGTCATTCCATTCTTTATTCAGTGTCTGAATTAGTGTAATCTTATTTCCTTTATTTCCTGTACTGCCTTTACCAAATCTTATTTTGATATAGCATATGATTAGGCCATGCTATGAAATAACATATTGTAAAGAGTTCTATTGTGTGACTTCGGTTATAATAATTTAGACAGTGATGACTAGCACGTATTTGAAAAGAAATCTTTACATATATCACCCAGAACAAATAGCTCATAGTATTATACAATTGTGTCCAGTCATTTGCAGTTACATCTCAGGGTGATAAACAATCTGGTCTAACAGTAATTTGGATAAGAACTTCCAGACATAACTAGGTCTTCTATTCAGTATATTCTGTATATCTAGTTTTATGTAACTCTGGTGCTGTTTAAATATTAGCTGTTTCAGCATTCAGTTTTAAAATTGTTCATGGTTGTTTTGTCTTAAAAACGAGGTGAAGTTATTATTATTGCAAAGGAGCAGCTCTTTCACTATTAGGTGTTTTGAAATTAATCTTGCACTTCCATTTTGGGCACTGAAGGTGTCCTCTCTCACACAAAGGGGTGTGAGAGTAATTAAAAATGCTAAGTTACAAAAGGAAGTAGGTGATCCTATGAATTTAATAAAATAAAATTTAATAAAATTTATAGATGTCTCTGGCCAATGGGGACAGTACGGAATTGAGTGGTAACACTTAAACCTTATGGGAAAAAAATTCTATTTTTTTTTTAAATTCTACTATTTTTTAGCTCTCACTGTCCATATAAGAAATGTTATTTTTAACTGGCAAGTTCATTCCAGAACTGCTGTACAGGTACTGCTGATAACTCTGTGTCAGTCAGCCAGAAATACTGGGTAATCCATGCTGCCAAGCCTGGATTCTCACACTACAAGAAACAGCAGAGCCCTGCACACTGAGGCTCATGAAGCTGAACTGAGCTCAAGTGGAGGGGAAGTGCCCTATTGTTCAATCAAGAGGAATAGCTCTTAAATACTTATTTGAATTCCTGATTGTTTTTTGGCCACACCTGCTTAATCAGTATGCTGCCAATAACCTTTACTAGTGGGAACTGGGCTCTCCAGAAAAGTAGGGACTGTTGGTACTGATCAGAGCAGGTTTGCATTTTTTTTCCTGATAGTAAAAGTGCAAATGCACCAAGCTGCTTCAGTTGTTCATCTCGTAAACATTTCTTTGAAACATAGATAATTCTCCTCTCTTCTAGATTCTTGTTTTTAATATAGGGATTTTCTTTGAGAGGGAAAGAATTGTCTGATTTAAAGTATTTACGTTTCTAATAGGCTCTGTAATGCTCTGCTGTAGAATTGACTTGCAATTGGTTGCATTTTGAATTCTATGAAATTGAATGGTAAAGTAACAACATAACATGAAAGGCCCAGATCACGCCCTCTCACACCTGCAGTCATTAGAAATGCCATTTCTGCAAACATCGGGCACACAGCACTGAGACTGACACGGCTTTCTGGCTGCTCTTCATCAGGCAGCATTTGTTAGGTTATGTGAACACGAATACAGAAGAATTTCCACATCCACTTGTCCCACGGATGATGGCCAAAGCATTTTGAATGCTTTTGTGAAAGGTCAGCTTTGTTGATGGGAAGCAAGAAAGGGCAGTGGTTTTAGAGATCTAACGTTAGGGGAGGTGAAGTGGAAGAACTGAGACACAGGAGGGATCTTACAAGCAGCCAAGGCACTTCTGTTAATTATATTGCTTTTTAATTTTTTTCTTCTTAAAGCTCTAAGGAACTGGAAAAGAATGAAGTTGAGACTTGATTAATGGTTGCCTAGACTGCAGTTTGAAAGAAATGGATAGAATGCTTTTGAAATAGATTTGACTTTTAAAAAAGAATGATAATCTATTATTGCTCTATTTCTTACATCATTGTGTGGCAAATGAGATACACTTTGAAAGAACAAAACATAGCTTAAATACCAGTGTGACAGCACATCTAATTCACAATCATAGAAACTTCCAGAAGGCATCAGAATCATGTTCTCTGTTTGTTTCTGCAAGAAGAGTTAGCACTACTCCTACATGGTGGTGCAGAGAGGCATCACGTACTATAGGTGCCTGTAATGCCTGGAGTGTGTTTTTGTTCAAAAATAAACATTTCCTAACTACTGAGTAAACTCATGCATATATAAAAGAGAAAGTTACATAAACCTTTAGACTGCCAAGACTACTTCATTCACTCAGTATTTGCCATGGGATATGTTAGAGCCCCTGGGCATCTTCGTAGCACGTCCACTACAAGCATTGTTTAATGAATTCATAAGTTATTTGTTATGCACCACGTGCCTTTGACTGGATCCTGTCAGCCTATATTGTGCAAATGGAATGTAGAAAAGGACTGCACTAATAGGAGATGGTTCACTTGGTCATTGAGGCAGTCCTGGAGACACAGATAAGGTTAAGCAGTATGAATTGTGATTTCAACTTCTTTTTCTGATAGTCTTCTAATATCTAGTGTTTCGTTAGTCTGCAAGTTATTCTTCTGTGATAAAGATCATGGAAGTATGAGGCACTCTTTTCTTTGTTTTAAAATTTAAATTGCCATTTTTTCTGTATATAAAATTGGATCTACTAAGATGATGACTGTTGAGGTAACTTATTTAAAGATTTTTTCCAATTCTGACCATTCTTCTGCTTTTCTACTGAAACTGATAATGAAGATATCAGAGTGAAAATGAAATTTAGTACATTCTGTCCTTAACATGACTCTGGTCAGGTTGACAAAGTTGTTGATGTTTATTTTTTTCTTGACACTGTTTTGAGGAGTATAGACATGTGTAACTTTTCCTTATGAGGTTTGGTTTTTTGGGTTGGTTGGTTGATTTTTTATTTGGTTAGTTTGTTTTTTTTTAATCTAAGTTGTGCTTCTGCTCTTTCCTCATGCAGGATTGGTTGTATTTGAAGACAAACCCCCTCTTCTTTTTTTCCCCAAATAAGCAGTGCTATCAGTCTAAATTTACCTGATCCTGAAGCTAACAAAAAACTCATATGACTGCTAATAGGAAAAAAAAGAAAGACATAGAGCCTGCAGTTACCATGCCAACACTGTTCCCTGGGGTGTAGCAACACAGAGATGGATGCTGTGAAATTAAGATCTGTGCGATAGGTAGGAGGTACCTTTGCATGTGACTGTGCACTGCTTGGAGCTTTCATGTACATTTTATTTTACCATTTGTATTTTTCATGTTATGCACTAACCTGGTCTTTGTTGTTCCCTTCACTCTCTGTGTGCACATGACAATTTCCTGTTTTTGTGGAATGAGAGAATTCGGTGTTTTAAAACATACGGTGTGTATAGTAAATTCCGTGAAAAATGAATAATAAAATGCATCAGATTTGATGAAGAAAGAATGGTTTCTGACTTGAATTCTATCTACCATTTAATTGTCTCTGTAAAGCTGTTGGAGTTGTACTCTACTCTCACATATGTCCACAGTCTGTTTGTGGGGGCAATACGGGGATAAGCAAAATATTTCACAAGAGGACCACTAACAAAACTCATACATAAGACAGGTGGAAGACAGAATTTACTTTACATTTCTCTGCTTAAATGTGATTTTTCTATGTTTACTTACAGCTGATCTTTAGATATTTGTTAAATATCAAAGACAAACCTCCTTTTCCTAATGTACTTGATGTGTTTACCTAATGCTGCATCATTCTATGAAGTTACAACTTGTTCCTCACTACATAAATACTCCTTCCTTAGATTCAAGAAAAGGGCTCAGTTCCATATTCTCTCTCCCACTCTTTGCTTTCTGGGTTGAGGGAATGACAGGAGATTAGGAAGTATAATTATCAGTCAATATTTAAGATGGTCATGAATCAAAAAGACCTTGATTAGAATTGTATGTTACAATTCTACAGTATTGTCCCATTTGAATGTTTTGATTTAGTGACTGCTTTGAAAAGCACTTTTTTAATACCTTCACACACTTACTTCTTGAAGCAAAACTTTTCTGAGTGAAATATCTCAATTTGTTTTCTTTTTTTCCTGCTGCTTTATTTGTTTCTCCATCCTCCAGTCACAAATACATGCAAAGCAGAGGCAGAGCTGTTTATAACATGGTGAGCCTGCCAGGTTGGTTTACTTAAACTTTTTTTGAAGACTGTGGATTGGTTATGTAAGTAGAAATTCTGTGGGATATTTTACTGACACTTTTTCATGTCTCTGAGAGGTTACTTTGTGCACTAGAAATGCCAGTCTTGAAGACTGAGACTGAAAGCAGCAGAAAGTTCATCAGCTCCTAAATTTAAACTCTGTTTAGATTTTTTTTGTGGATCATATTAAAGATAACAATCTTTAACTTGATAGCAGCTAATTAAAAATGTTTAAATTGCAATGTTTTTGCATGCTGATTTTTGCTGAGGTCATAAAGCAACAATGTGATATTCACGGTAACTGCACTTATATAATGTCCCGATGAGGTTTCCTTCCTTCCAGGCCACAGCTACACTAAGAAATGTTCAATGCAGCTGCAAGTGCGCTTTGTCAGTGTTAATAATTAACATTCAAAAAGCAGCTAAAACAAGAACTCAGCCAGAAAGGTAACTAAATCTATTACTGTTAGTTATGTGGAAGTATAAAAGGGATTAATATATGTTGCAATGACATTTTAAAAGCCAGTCTGCTACCGGATGGAAACTTATCAAACCAAAATATGTGGTTTGTGGTTTAGATCTACTGGATGCAGCTGTGTATACTGGGGACTTAGAAATTAGAATTTAGAAGTAACTAGGATACTAATGCATCTGAGTCCTATCAACCAGTGGTTCCTTCTGGGAGTGGTTTTGAGGTGGCAGCTAAAGCATCACATATTTAAGCCTTTGTATTGAACCCGGCTCAGTGAAGCTGTTCTTGACATCTGCAAGCATTGTGTTAGTGAGGCTGAAGTATAGAAAGGTGGATGAGAGCAGAAAATCTAATTAGGAGCTGCTGCATAACAGCTGTTACATCAAAACGTAGCACAGATACAGGAACAATACACAGATGTGGGACACAAATTTTGTATGACAAATGTGTATTTTGTGTGTGATGCAGATAATTGCTTGTTTTGGATGTATGTCTGATACAGTCTGTCTTGGATTGCCTCCTTTGCATAGTAAACTACTTCTCTGTGACTCCATACGAAGAAGGAATTTCATGAGCAATTGAGGCTGGCTCCTTATTTGTCTACAAAATTTGACTGTGAAAGCCATGGGAGTTGTAATTCTGACTTAACAAAGATTTTCATAGCCTCGATCCTTTCCTGTAAGACCTTATGAATTAATTAAGCTGAGGGAAGGATCTGGAGCTGTAAGTTACTAAAACTCACTCTTTCGGTATTTTTAAAGAATTCCCTTGAACTGATTATATTTTTCAGGTTGTAGCCTGTAGGGGTTGTGTATTGATCAATGTATAAATGTGATGAACTTTTCCCTTGAAAATATCCATTACCATGTATCGACTTAGCAGAACTTTTCTTGTAAGCAAAGAAGAATTTACCTCTAGTCTTACATCCTCACTTTTGGATTTCTGTTGATCTTTTAGCAACTGAATTGCATAATGTCAGATTCTGCAGCTGGAACTCGAATGAAACTTCTGTTGCCACACAGAATCACCACTTGACATTATTTTTGAATGCATGCTGATACTATACTAAAAAGAACTCTTCCACTATATTTGTGACCCAGCTTGGAGGAAAACTGTTTTCCAAAAAAAATTTCATTTGCTTATATTAGCTAATGAACTAAGCAGGCCTCAAATGTAACATGTTTGTAAAACAATATGGATAAATTTACTTTCTGTAGAGAGTAATGCCACTTTTCCAGCTATGTTAATGGGAAGAGCCAGGAAAGAGTGGGACATAGCATCTAGATGAGTGCTGTGTACCTGAAATTAAACTCAAATTTTTAGCCCTAACATGTGGTTAAAGCAAAGCTTTTTGATTGTGAATCACAGGCAATCAGCTCACAGAGGATACTTTAATCATGCATTGTCAGGCAGAGCACCTGGAAACACGATTTAAGTGGTAGCTCTATGTACAGCATCTACCTACCTTGCACTGCACAGGAAATGAGCTTGGTATGCTGATGCATAAGTGGGGACATGCCTCTGAATTAAACCCATCAGATTGTCTGAATGCGGAAATTAACCACCTGATTGAACGTGTGCCTCATAAATATTAACTCTAACTGCACTGGGAAAATAGAAAGCGGATTACAACATTTAGTTAATAAATAGATACCTTCTCTTTAGCGTGTGTTACCCCTTATCCACTCCCGTTTTCTTCAGGAATGTTTTCAGAAGATTGGCTCTTGACTTTTCCTGGAGTGGATTAGTTTGTCAGACAAAGACCAGAAGCTTGGGGTTTGCAGCTCGATCGTAGCGGGTGCTCGTGTGCTAATCTTCATATGCTGAGCAGCTTTCCAGCTTCGGTCCTGAAAGATGTACTTAAAATGGAGATTGTGCGTTCCCAAATAAGCCTTGATTTGCAGAGTGAAAGGGAAAATCGCTGTCAAAGAATGGGCTAAAATGGAGCTGGGCGCAGTTGATCATAATCCAGGGCTGGCAGCAGGGATTATAGTAAAAATATTACCAGCTGTATAACACTGGCAGTGGGGGTCTCTCATAGGAATCTCTTTGAATATTTAAAGTCAGTGCAGCAGAGTTGTGTGCTTAGGACTTCCCAAGATGGTAGTGAAGTCTGTTGAGTATCTCCATGCAATTCAAAAATCTAAGAATAAAATTGACCTTGCTTAATTAACGCCCAAGAAAAAAGCTAGAGTTGAATGTATGTCTGAGAAAAAAAAATATTAATTAAGACCACTATAATATGCTTATAATTCTGATATCAGGGGAAAGTGATTCTGAGTTTTGCTATGATGCTGTCTGACAGGGCTCAGTGCTGCTTGTTTCCTTGCTTTTGCTATTAGGAAAGCTGGTTGGGTCAGCCCTCCTAGCAGTCCTTGACAAAAATGAAAAATCCCTAAGCTGAATATCTTATGTTGATGTTGGTACTGGTAAGGAGATAGCTGTACTTAATGAAGCTCTGAATTCTTCAAATTATTATGTTTATTTTTGAGAGGTGTTGTTTTAATGCCAGTGCTTAAAATTTCGTTTTGGTAATGTTGGTTGTCAGAGTACTCTGAAATTTTATATAATTGTCACTCTTTAATTCTGTTGAACATGTTTAGCTGTGAAGAGTGTAGTGACTGTATTAAAAAATAATGGTAATGCAGCTCATCCTGAAAAAATTGACATACAACAGTCTCAACATAATGCATTAACACACTGGGTAGTTTTGGTCCTATCATACAAGTATTCCAGTGTGTTTGATATTGGTAGAACTGTTTATAACATAAATTTATTAAACTGGAGCTTTATATAGCAATCTATCAAAATATACATCAGTAGCTAAATTAAATATGAATTATAGTAGTGGAGAAAGAAGAAAATAAATAATGAAGAAATGGTGGCAGTGAAAGCAATATTGAAGTTGGATGGGAGAGCTGATGAGTTAAAAGAATGCAGAACACAAGGTGATCAAGGTAAGGAGATGAGCAGTTCCAGTGCAATCACATACAGAGTCTTTGCCATAAAAAGAATAACCAATACATAAGAGATGTTCTTAGGCATTCTCTGCTTTGTTTAGGGATTTTCTAAAACAATTCATCATGAATGCACAGAAAGTGGAAGTCTATGTTGGTGACCTTTGCAAAAAAAAAAAAAAAGAGAAATATTTGATCTGAAAGCTCTTCTCAGAAGGTTTTGTTTCACTGTTATGGTGTGAACTACCAAGGATAGCCTCTGCTGTGGGATTTTTCTCCTTTATGTTACAGTTTTTTTCTTATACTCTTGTCATTTTATTTTCCTTGAAGTTTATGCTGTGCAAGTGTTTGCAAGCACAGATGGGCATCCAGGCGTGCAGGGTTCAGTAATAACAAATAATAATAGCATTTTACATCTTTTGTCTGTACTGTGATGGCAACATGTGTTCCATTAGCACTCTGATTGCAATGCTCTTGTCAAGATTCCTGGTTTTTGCTGCTGGCTTCTAAAAGCACTTGATCAATTGATCTTGGAAAGTGCTGAGCTTTTTCCCAAAGTCTTTCATGCTTGGCTATCAGCAGGTGAAATTTTTAGCAGTTTGATTCTATCTGTAAATAGAGGTGGATGAATCAATAAATATTTAATGATTTTTATTGAACTAGAGAATCAGGAATTTATATGTGAAAGAAATTTCCTCTTTCTGCAGTATTTGTCTGTAAAATTAGATGAATAAAACAAGGATCTCAATAGGACACTGGGGATCTCAATAGGACACTGACCTCGCAGTCAGTAACTAAAAGTGTATTTTTTTACTTCTGGAAAACTTCCTGTACTGTATGCCCTGCACTTACTCAGTTTTTAAACTTGTGTATGAATAGGAGGCTTTTACTACGTGAGTCACAAGTTGTTTATTTCTTTGTATTTTAACAGTGTGTATTTTAAATATGTTAGTAATGGCACCTTTTTTTCATATATAACCACGTGCCCAATTCTACCTATAGCATCACCTTAATATAAGATATTGAAAAGGAGAACAAATATGATAGGAAAAGCCAGTGAACTTTTGATATTTCCAAAATGTGAAAGGCTGTTAGTAAATGGTGTGAGACCCTAGTTCAAATTTAGAGTTGCAATGTGACAGTTCCAAACTTGGCAGCTGGTGCTTATCTGTATTTCTGACAGAGCAAAGCTTGGACTTCAGTAACACATACCCTAATAATTCAAGTGTTATTCAGTTTATATATGCATTAACAAAGACCCTTCGCAGTTGGAGTCATTACTTTGCAATCCTTTTAAGGAGAACTGTGATCTTGCTGGTTCTCTGATCTTTATCCTATCCCAGCCGATTAGAGTAAGTGTGGTGTGGTAAATGACAGTAAAAGCCTGCCAGCAGCCTTAAATATGAATTGCCCCAGGTATAAACAGAGAAGAGTTGTGACAAGGGTGTATTTTGGAGAACTCTGGTGTTATACCTTTGTTCAGTTTTCCTATAGTTTGGGGACAGGAAGAAGGGACCTCCCATCTCTCTGTTTAAGTGCTGCTGCTTTGGTAAACTCTTTCTTCTGTCCAAAATAGGGGATTTTGCTTCCTCCTTGCCTATTTCTCTGAGTGATTTTGCTGTCTTCTGCTGCGTTTTGGGATTGTTTAGACTAATATTCTATGGGCAATGCTGTATTCTGGAGAGGTTTGGGTTAAAATTTCCTTGATCCTGTAAAGAACAAAAAGCTAACTGACCATGCTGATAGATCAGTGGGGGAAGTAGGGAAAGCAAACAAATCATTAGATAAATGACTGTTGTGGGCTGATACAAGAGGATTTAAATAAGAGATGCTTAGAGGAGATTGTTTGAAAAGATAATGATGGAAGCTCTATGAACCCTGCAAAGCAAAGACAGAGACTTATTCAGGCTACTGACTTCGAAGGAGGTCAGAAAATCCCACCTTCAATCCTTTTTGTGTGGGGAATTCTTAATTACAAGAAACTTGTTGCTCTTTCTGTAGAGGAGAAACATAGGACTAACTTGTAGTGTTGGAAAAGTCAGAGCTGTTAGACTAACTCACTTCCCAGGTGGCTTTCTATTAAAGACATTTTTAAAGGCATTTGAGCACCAAACTGTTCTTTTTGCCTTTGAAAAATCCCTCGTGTGAAAGCAAGGGTGATTTAGAAAGGCTTATCATTTGGAAAACCTTTGATAACACTTCATACTGGTTTCACAATTTCAGGACAAACAATCTTAATTAATTCTTAATAACGACCTGCTTACAAAGTCACTCGTGCTTTCTGAAATGCATTCTTAGCAATAATGCCGTAGTGAGTGTTTGGATATCTGATGTGGATCCCAGAAAAGGATGAGTTGTAAGCAGCGTACCCTGAAAGATGTGCCTAGCAAAGAGCAGTGCTTCAGATCCTTGTTGACTGTTACACAAATGTGTATTAAATTTTCCAGAGTCAATCTCCATCTTTATTGCAAACTGGATTTGGTGCTGGTGCTTTCCTTCATGTTTCCTTGCTAGCTTATTCCTAGCTTCTAAATCATATTGCCTTGGATCTCTGCTGGAGTTATTTGTTTTCTTGGCATCACGACTTAGTGGTGGTTTTGTGTAGTCAGGGTTGTCTGTCAGGTTGAAAGTCCTTAGCAGTCTTGAGCTGCCCGTTACCACTCAACTTCCATGAAGGTTATTCCATAGAATATATACAGGAGCAAATGCTACTCCTGGGGGTACAAACAAATGCTGCTCCTGGGGTGCAGACTCAGTTTCCTAGTACAAAATCTAGCATTGTTCCCTTATACTGGATACCATGTGAGGGGTTCCTGTGAGGCCAGGGCTGCCACCCTGATGGGGCAGTAAAACACAGTTGTTGCTGCAAAAAGGTGTAAAACCTTTGAGGACAAGATGTAGATCATAACAGTAGTGATGGTGAGTGCTCTTCAGGTACTTATCAAATACCCATCTGTAGTGGGTTGGAACATGCATTCCCCTTATGCAAAATATCGGATTTCGTGGGGCTTGGCACTTAGCCAGCTCAAACCACGACACCATCTCCACACAAAAATGCATCTTAGTAACTATTTTTAGGATCATCACGTCCAATGAAATGTCAGGGATTTCTGTGTTTTCTGGATTTCATTTATTTTCAGTAATTGTACTTCTACTGCTGCAGATCTCGGGAAGAGACGCTGCATTTATGCCTTTGTTTAATGGTAAAACTAGCTTAATATTCTAATTTCAGAGCTTGTTAACAGAGACTGCATTTGAAAATGGTAATTTTCCTTTAGTGAATTTGTGTTAAAGGGGCTAAAACTTGCTTGATAGCTGCATGACATTTTAAAGAATTTTGTGGTTTTTGTATGCCATGTGGCATCAGTTTACAGTACTCGGTGTCCTTTTTAAGGCATGCAAGATTAGAAGGGACCATCTGGGTTATCGAATACAAAGCCTCACAATTTCAGGCAAACAGAGAGAAGCAGACCTGGTGCAGAAAGGCCCACAGAGTGGTTTTCTTTCAAGTATCCTCACTTGCCAAATACAATAAAGTCATTCCCAAAACCTTACAACAAAGTAAAAAGTATGTTTAATTAAGAAGAAAGAAAACTACTGTGTCAGGTTTTATCAAGGCCAAGAAGAAAAGCTGAAGTGTAATGAATTGCATACAAGCTGAGAGAAAAGAGGGAGCACTTACAATTAACTGAGAACAAGATTCAGAGAACTTGCAAATTTTTCCAGTTTCCTTATTGCCAACTGCATTTCCAAAAGCAAAAATGAGCACTACTTGGCACACAGGTTGTGTATAAACCTCTTACCAATTTGGAAGGGACACCAAAGCTACTGAAGAATGTCTGTCCAAAGCACAGCTAACTGATTCAGAGATACAAGGAACGTTTCATTTTATAGTATAAATTATCTTTATCTTTGAGAGGAATATAAACTAACAATTATGAATAGATAGTCCAGTAATGTAGCTATTCATTGTAAGCAATTTTTAGTGCGTTGATTTCGAGTTAATTTTGCAAAACAACATCTTTTGTTCAGAGAAAGGAACTGCATGTGTTACCATAACATTATGCAGATCAGCTCCCATTACAGTAGCATTTATTTTAATAGGAGGAGGTTTTCCTGCTGTGAGGGGGACAGGGAGTTGTTTAGTTCCTTCATGAGCGCAGTTCTTGTTTCTGTCTTAGTGTCTCTTGAAAGACATATCCTTTTTTCCATATCTGTGAGACAATGAACAGGTGTATGTATACTTAATAGATCTGGAGTTTCTTAATCCACAGGGGCATGTACTATATTGAATTAATCTCCAGAAGAGATTTACACAAGGGAAATTCCTCCTCCCTTGCCCTTTCTCCTTCTCTGGACACAGAAGAGAGAGATGTTCCTACTGAGTATTAAGTATTTTTTATTCTTTGCATATTATCTGTGATTACTTTAAATTCCTTTTTGTTGCTTTTAGGAAGGTTTTGTATCAAAAAATAAAATTAATGTGATACTACGAAGAACAGTGAACTGGCAGGGTTAAACACACACCACAGTGAATCCACCAGTTCTTTCCTACAGCCTTTACATGAGGGATGATAAAACAGCTTAACAGTTCTGCTTATCAGTATTAATATATGCAAATACATCCAGGAATGTTGATGCACACCTACACACTCATCAGTTTGTATAGAAGTCTTAGGTGAGTAAAGTCAGGAGCGTGGTTGGCATAGTACAGAGTAAGTTTCCTCTTGAGGACAAATTTTCCAGTGCTCCTGACTGGTTTTTGACAGGTTCCCCAGCTCCCACCTGTGACCAGCTTTAATTTAGATATAGTTTAGGTTAAACTTTCTTAATTTGATTAGAAATTTTGCCTGGCAGAGACTGAAAGATTTATTTCCTTGTGTCATGTTTAATTTATATAGTACCCATACTTATTTAATTTACAATAGTAACAAATTATCTAAAGACTTCTAAAATGCCTTTTTACATATACTAATATGCGGTTAGAACAGTAGGAAGGAAAGTTATTAAATAACTTTGTAAATGTTTCAATTTCCATTGTAAATGTTTCCAGAAATTTTAATTAAAATAATTTATGTTACCTCCATAAAGCCAGTGCACAATACAGGAAGTACAGAACACACATTCCAGAATGTTAAGAGAGGTAGCCATTAAAAAATAAAGCGGAGTAAATAACAAAAATGCAAAAAATTAAAAAAAAAAAATCCTTATGTATTTCTCCAGTGTTTGTGGAGCTCTGATTTTTCCTTCTTGATGCAGAACATTTCTGTCAAGGCAGGTTCTTTCCTAACCCTTGCAAAGAAATAGATTCAGATACTGTTTCATCTCTCATGCACTGTAACCTCAGTACTGGTAAGGTTTTTTGCCTACATCTGGTTTAAAAACTGTCCTGTTGGAGAAAAAACTCTGGTTAGCATTTCCAGTGCAAGGACATAAAACAACAAATCTGATAAACAATGCACACTACTGAACATTGAAAAAGATGTTGAAGAGCATTTAATACAGGATTTCTGAGTGATACTGTAACAGCATTGTTCCTGTGAAAGACAGGCAGCAATATCCTGCTGGTTAAATAAGCAGCTTTACTGCTTTGTTGGGAGCTTCTTGCATTATTTTTATGAATATAATACTGCTGGCTTCTTTTTTGTTGTTTCTCATTGTTTCATGTTGCTTTGCCATTTGCATGCAAAGGGTTATCTCTTGCTAAGTTCACTCTTCTGTCTACAGGAGACGAGGAGTAGCTTTCAAGAATCCCTTTGACATCATTTAGTAGATTGCACTGAGTGCTAATGGTGCTTTAAATTTTATCTTCAGTATCTCAGGGTGTGATACTAAATATGAGCTGAGGAGTTTCAGCACACTCAGACTGAACAAACCTCCTCTGGTTAAAAATGAAAACCCCAGAAATGACTGAGAAGCACCTTCAAGCAGACAGAGCCCTCTCCTCAGGAGATGATGAGGCTGGGATAAGTTGACTCTAACATTTATGTTTTCCCTCAGTAAGATAGAGAAAGAATTTGGAAGAATTAATTTCTTTTAATTCCTTCTATTTGCTGCATTCCCACATGTAATTAGATAGAATTAATTTTGAAAGAGTCATTCTGGATCTCTGCATTTGCACAATGGTCTCCACTCTTTTGGTAGCTTCACTGCCAGCTGGTTGCCTTTGCTGAGAAACTGGTGAATGAGGGCTCAGTTACCAGGGGCATTATGAATCAAGGGATGATGCAATTCTGCCTCAAGGGTCTGATCTTTCTGGGAATGCATTTCTAAGAAGGCCTCAAAGATTTCAGACTGAAAGATGAAGATTGCCCTACTAGAGACAAAGCCTGGCTGAAGGAATATGAGAAATAATTGTATCTCGTATGTAGCAGCAGGTAACTGCCTGCATGAATCTGGTCTTGTCCTTAGGTCGTTGGAAGTGATGCTCATTCACCTATTTCTAATGACAATTCACTGGATGATTCCAATGTGGGTCTTTACAGTGAATAATACATGAAAATGCTGAATGTTTCTGGATGGTTCTTTGGGGTATGTGTATTTACTTGTTTTTGTCAGAATTTGTTTTGGGGGATGGGTGGGAGGGGGAAATTAATGCAAAATTAGGTAGATAACAGTGTATGCCTTTAATGTGAAATAGTTACGGCTGCTATGAGCTGCTGCTCTTGCTGTGAGCCTTCCCTATGATACAGGCATAGCATCTGTCTTCCCTGTATTCTGCATTTGCACTGACATAATGATTCTGAACTTAGGATCAATAAGCCGAGAGAATTAGTCATTATATATGAGTATTGTGTTCTTTCCCCGGGAATTTAATCAGTAACACCATACACAATTAATTTGAACAAATCTAAGCAGGGTACAATGGGATCAGGAGCACGAATATATCCTTAACAGCCAGGCAACACCTAGATTAACTGTTCAGAATTTGAATTAAAATTCAAGTGATAGCCATTTGCCTTTAACGAATTTCTTGGACATAATCACTGCTGAAGTACATATTAAGCCCTTTCATTAACCTCTAAAAGAATGCCTCTAAGTGTTGCTCCTTGGCTGAGATGTTAATATGCTAGTCATGCTGATGACCTGTTCACAAAAGCTGAATTACCAGCTGCATTTGCATTGATCTGCAGATGAAGAGTGCTATTTCAGAGCTGTGGTGTTCTCCAGCCACAACTGTATGCAGTTATTTGAGTGATAATACAACAAACATTAATTATGTTGATGAAAATGCATCCATTTTTAATATGATGAGTATAAAATATATGATTTTATATATGTGATGGGAAGTATTATACAATGAATAATAATTTTTCCATCAAAGGCACCAAAATAGACAGTTACTGCACTCATAAAAGGTTATAGTGTGAAGGGGTGAGACACAGGGCAAGAAATTGAGTGATCTCAGTGGGGAGATTTGCTTGAGTAGTATTGCACAGCTGATTGTTGCCTCAGAAAATAAAATTGCCTATTTTCAGAGGACAGCTTCTCTTCTGATATGCTGACTAGCTGAGGTTCACAGCTCATGGGGTCATGATCAGGGAGGTGCCTCCCCAACAAACTGTGCTTAAATCCAAGGTCTTTCACAGCACAGAGCTCGAGCAGGCAGGGCAGCTTGGACTGGGAAATGGGGCAGTGAATGAGGAAGGGCACGTAGAGGTTTGCAATCTCCTTTGTAAAGGAGACAGGGCAGGTGACAGATGCAGGAGCAGTAATGCACTTTGCTTTGTGTCTTTGCCCCAGCTCCTGCTGCTGGGAGGTCTCTGGATCACTGTGTGCTTGTGTTGTGCCGTGGATGGGGAGGCAAAGGCAGGGTCTGAACTGGGGCCGTGGATGACACAAATGTCAGAAATGGTGAAGTGTATCTCAAGGTGTGTGAATCAGTGCTTTGTCCTGTATTGGCTGCCATAACCTGGTCATTACTCTGGTAATGAAGTTTATCCTCTGTATGATAGAAGAAAATAATGCAAATTATGTAAATTTACAGTGTTGAGTTACAGTGGAGAGGTCACCCTTTGTTCTGGCCTGACAGTCCAGTTAATGGCAATGATGGAATGAACTGTCTCTTCAAGATGAAAGCTAGTGATAAGACACATCTCTGGTTCCTTCCTGTAATATTTCTCTGCAATTTAGCGCATCTTGAAAGTATGGTTTTAAGCCTAAAAGCAGGTAGAAGTGCTGTGTTGAAAGCAGACACATGCTGTATGAAGACAACTAAGTAGAAACAAGGAGTATTAGCAGTACTCACGTGTTCGTGTGCATTGAAAGAAAACTGTGAAACAGAAAATGTTGGGCAGAGTTAAAAAGAAAGGCACGTTGCAAGATTTGGGCTTCCTTCTGCGTGAATTATTTTGTTGGTGATTAGTTTTTTCTTGTACAGTTATATCTAACCTGTTGGGGGAATTTTCATATAGTAATAGTAATAATAATAATAATAACAACAACTCAGTTATACTCCCCAAATACAAAGAAATATAAATAATTCAAAGGATTTTTTTTAAAGAAAAAAGGATGTGGTCACAGCTCACAGGGAAACAGAAATGGGGACAAATATGTCCAATACCTAGTAAATCACTAAAAACTGGGGCCAATAGGTTTGTATCATAAAGCAAAACAGTTGAGTCACACATCCTGTGTCATGATTACTTTCAGTATTTGATGGGAAAGTTTCCTAGATTATCCATTTATGAATAAGATTTTTTTTTCATAGAATTATAGTGTAGTCTGTCCTAGCCTCACCATATGAAACTGACATTGCAGTAGTTAAACCTCATCAGCTTCCAGCCTCCTTGTATGAGGCACAGTATCAAATAATCCTCGACTGTTCCTCATTCAGTATTACTCAAGTCCTTTACTCCGAGATTTATCTTAAAATATAGCACTGGTACTGATGAGTATTAATCTGCTTTTTCAAACATACTGTTTCAAAACATATCCCAAGATTACAAAAGAAGGTCGTCTTCAAGCCCCAGTGGGGAGGTTGCTTAGAAGGTCCATGAATAGGTAGAAAAAAAGAAAAAAAAAGTTTTAAAAATTTTTAAAATTATTTTAAGAAACTTCCCTCCAGAAAGCCAACAAACCTTTGGGTTATTTCAACTTTTCAAATATTACACTAAGCACAACATAGTAGAGAAATGGGTTGGGTTGAGCTCTGTCCTATAAAATAATCAGTGTCTGTGCTGCTTAGAGTATTTCAGAGTTTGAGGTTCCTGATCCTTTTTCCTCTACCAAGTCAAGTTTTCCTTTGAAATACTTCTTTCACATGCCTGTTGCCACAAAGAGATAATGTGAATTTCTTCAGAGACTGACACTGATTGTAGTTGATTTTGGCATTCTTGAAAAGCCACAGCTATAATCTGAGAAAGGGTTAGACCTGGCTGAATTGCCTGTTGCAAATCTGTTGTGTGGATTTGTGGGTATGAGCCATTGTAGGTGGACTTGGTGAAGAACTTTCAAAATAGGCTCCTAACTTAACATACACCGGGAACTGTGAAGTATTTTACATAAAAATGTCATGTATAAATACATGTTACATAACTCCAGCAAGCAGCTGTAATGTAGCTGGGGAATGCAAATAGCTTCTGAGGGGCCGAGGACACGGAGCAGCCCACAGCTCGCCTGGAGAGATCAATGTTAATTACAAAAGCAGTTGTTTCCTCAAAATTTGTTTGTCAGAGTTCTTGCAATTGAAAAGAGGGATGAATGTGATAAAACAAAGCAGCTATTTGGTTTCCAAGAAATATTCACAAACATAGAATTAGTGCTTTTATTTGTTGTTGTTCTGCTTTGTTTGTTTTCAGATAATGCTGCAGCATGGAAAATACCAGGTTGTAGAAAATGGAAAATCAGTAAACCTGCATTTAAGTTACTGTTGACTTCAAAGAACACCTTTGTGGAGGAGTGGGTTTGGAACTGACGTGAATTTGCTTTGAATTTACTTAGCTTCTATTCATGCCTTCCTTTCTTCTGTTAGTTGCTTATAATTTCACTGATGTATGTACCAGCGGTGTATATAAAAACATGGTATAACAATGACATAATTAATATCCCAAGCAGCACATGAAGGCACCTTGACAAGTTTGTGGTTTACCAACACTGGTTTTACAAGATTAGGCTGGAGCTCTCCAACTGCCTTATGTGAGTTGGTTACTCATTCTCTCATAATGCTGAAAATCAAGTTGTTATCAGCTGAATGAGCAGCAAAGTGTTACCATTTTCAATGCTTAGCAGTTGGGCTTCTTTGCCTTAGTGAGCCAGTTATAATTTTCAATTAGTTTAAGGATAACAGATTCAGAGAGCAATTTTGAGCTCAGCTATGAAATTACTTTTTTAAATGCATAAGACAGTTTGAGATACAAAGGAAAAATTATTCATACATATATAAAAAAAAACCAAAACAACAACCCAGAACACAAACTTTTTAAAATTTAGTAGAGGAGTTTTTTGTCTTTGTAAGGTTGAAATGGCTGGACCTTTCATTTAATGGCCTTAGAGATTTTGGCCAGTAGGTACTGTCCATCGAGACAGATCAATAACCCTTAGAAGCAGAATGAACAGTGTAACCAGCTGGTAGTACCTGTGCTCAGTGTCCTGGGCCAGTCCAGCCATCTCAGCCCAGGCCCTGACCAGCCTGATAACACTTACCACAAAATGCAGCAGCAATATTTAGGGGCTTGGTGGTTGTTTTGGCTGTAGGGCTTCAGGGTGAATGAATGTGACTTGTAAATTGAAGCCTTCTGTTCCCTAAGAGAAGGTGATTCATTTTAGAGTAACTGTGTGGAGTGTGGATGGTGCTGTTCCCCAGGTATCTCTGTGATGGCACTCTGCTACTCATAGCTAAGGCAGTTATGTCTCCTGATCACACTGCAAGTTATTGTTCTTTTGGTGTGAAAGGTTTGCTGTTTAATTGTGTAGACATAAGTGATTTCTTGTCACCTGTAGCCAAGGCGCAGTGGAATTGGAAGTTCTGCTGTGTTTGCGGTACAATATAGTTTTGTGTCACTTTCACGAGGCCTCAGTTCTCTTGATTTAGCACCTTAATACCTGTCAGACTCATATAACAAAATCAGAATAAAAATTAATGTTCTCTTTTGTGAATTCCCTTCACTAGAGGTAATCCAAAGGCTTTATTTCTTCAGTTTTGCTGGTGCATTTACTGCACATAACAATAATTATCTGAGATAAAAATCTACTGTACTTTGACTCCCATTGATAGTGAAGCTCATTACACCCCCATTATAATTATTATCCTCTTTATGTATACCTCGTTAAACACTTCAAAAGCTGGCATCCAGGGGATGCTGTTTTAAGAAACTATTTAAGTGATCGGGATGAATTATGTAAGATATTAACAGTATGTTCCTTCTACATCGCTTCAAATCTTACAAAATTTGGGGTGCATAATAATCAGAATTATACAAATAATATTATTCTGTCTAATAGTTCTCTGACACTTTCCCAGTATGCATTTGCTTCACTAATGCAAATTTATCTCTGGGAGCAGTCCTACTAAAGGCAATATAGGAGTAAAAGCCATGGCCAACAAATGGTATCTCTACCTGCAATACTCAAGTAAATGTATGTCCTGAAAAGTGTAGCATAGGCTAGGGGCACCCAGCAAAAGTAGAAATGCAACTAATGGCTAATAAGGATAATTTTAAAAAGAAACCCAAACATTTGTGTTTTATCAGTGCAGCTGTACCATTAAAGACATGAACTCTTGACTCTTGGTATGTGACAACTCCAGCTGTGTAGTGGGGATCAGATAACCCAAAGCCACAGAGATTACCAGTATCGAAAATGTTGCTTTTCACAATTTACACCTTTTTCCTTGGCATTTCTTTGTGACATGCAAGAGATAATGCAAGCTTAGACTGAAATATGATTTTCATTTCAGTGAAGTGCTTCACTTCCAAGAACACAGCATTCAATATATGAAAGCCTGCTTTTCTATTAAAGACAATTGAATTTTTAGAAATGTATTTCTGCTCTGCAAAATGACTCTTAAAAATCAAATTCTGAAGTGAATCATAGGGCAAAATGAGTTTATTTAATAGCAGGACAAGACTATGCTGGTTTGGAAAATGTAGCAAAAGTCTCTACAGTTTAGGCATTGCTACTGACAATTCTTCTGTGTGGATGCTGGACTGTTTAGCAGTTGCATAAACCTGATAATTTACACAGATATTTTACACATCTGAGGATGCTCTTTGAGAATAATGGACTGTACAGTTAGTCCAAAGAACGAAACAAACTTGACAAATACATCAATGCAGGTCTTGTAAAACCAAACCTCTATTTAACTTGCTGTGGTAGAATTCATTGTGCAGCATTTACTAAAACCAACCTGTTTAAAAATAGTTTGTTGCCTGTACTGTGAATATGTATCAGAGGTATGGTAAAAAAAAAAAAAAAGAAATACCATTGTTTATTTTTCTGACCATATTTGGACCAAATTTTAATGCACTCCATTTTTTGCCCCCCTGGAATAGCAATATATATCCACAGTATCTTCTTGCTGAACCACTGTAACAGTAAAAGCTTACCTGAGCAAAAGCAGCGATAAGATCTAGGATGTTTGCTTTGCATCCTAAAACTAATACTGAGATCAAGTTGTTTGTACTGGAGGTAGGCCCAGGTCTATTTTTGAGTCATCACTTCTGATTCTCTACAGTTTTGTTATTTGGAGTGAGATCTTACTTAACTTGTCTTATATTCTAGTATATGAAAATATCATTCATGGACTGCCATGCACGAAAATCTAATCTGGAAATACCACGCATTCGTGCGCACAGCTTCTGATTATTTATTAAGGAACAGCTGTTTCAATTAAACATTTTACTTTTGGTGGCAATAAAAAACTCGTAATAGTTTGACTCAGTAGATATTTTTAAGAGCATATTAAATATTTAAACAATTTTTTTTCTGCTGATGGCTAAGAGAAGTGTCTCGTGTACCTCATTTATTGGTGATCTCTCAAGAACACTGCAGAGGGTCTTTCTAGATGTAAACACTCTGACCCTCTTGCTCCTTCTGGATGTAGGAAACTTGCTGATTTCATTCTTGTTCCAAGAGTAAATAAAAAAATGGGGTGTAAAATGAAATATCTGTAGATTGCCCTGATCTTTACAAATGCATTTAATAACAGAAAAATCCGCAAACATTTGCTGTATTTTTAAGGAAAACAAAAGTCCACAGAATAGTGAGGTGAACTTTGTATCCATATATGCATAACCCACTAAAGTAGCTGCTCATTTTCACTCATTCCTTGTTTTCATCCTTTTAGATTTTTGTCAGGTTCTATTATTGGGTTATGCTGCTCTCCTGATTTAAAAGTGGTAGAATGATGGGTATTTAGCATAGCTTCTCTTGTTTCTTTTCTAAACATGGACCGCTTTGATTAACAACAACACAGTTTTGATATTTCAGGTGTGTTGTGGATTAAATATATATTTTGTGTACTACAAAAAATGAGATTACTCTTTATTCCTGTTTTTCCACAGAGATACAAAAACTTCTGGCTCAGAAATAAGATTCCCCTCTCCGTATCCCTCCTCAAATTTTGTGTTCACATTTTTCTATCAAGTCCTTTTTCAACTCATGCACAAAAGCAGTGATGTCTGAAGAATAGAAATCTCTGAAATCTGGAACCTGAAAGGTTGAAAGTGTCCAGGCATGAGCCAGGATCTGTTCTGCCAGGAGAAAATATGGGAGACTCTTGGGCAATTTAATGTAGAATGCCAGAAACCTGGTTCTTGTCAGGCAATGTCAGCAGACTTCAAAGGATGTTGTGACTGAACATTGCTTCCTGTGCTGTAACAGTGAGGCATCCAGAACAGACTGAGCATATTCCCAGTTTGTTAGGATGTTTTGGAAGGCAAAGGGGAAGGATCAGCATTTTCTGTGTAATACAATAGTTAATAAAAAGTCTAATAAAAAGAAGGAAGTCTTAGGATGAGTGAGAAACATATTGAAATCCTTCTGTTTGGCATTCTTGTGAGAGATAAAAAGATTTTTTTCAAGAATGCCATTTTGGTGGCAAACACACTTCAAAAAAACATTGCAGGGTTGTGGCGTTCCACCCTGAAGGGAAGGGAAGCCCCCAAGATTTGTAGGTGCCTGTGGTTGAAAAGGAACCACAAATGTCAGAGGCTTTTAAAAAACCAGTTTTATTGACAAATTATACACTTGGCATGGAAATTGGTATGTCAGTCCCTTATCTTCTCATGTAAACACGGTGGTGGATTTTGAATAAAGTGTAGGGTTGAAAGACAGAGGGAGAGAGAGAAAGAAGGATCCCCAGTGCTGGCTCCAGCATTGATCCTGGGATGTGCACACCTGGGCTTTGTGGAGGTATGTTTTTATAGATAAGTTTTCCCCACCCTGGAGGCAACTTTCTCGCTTTCTGTGCAAGCAGTAACAATGTGCAGTGCATTCTTCTTGGCCTGTCTGGAAATGGGTCAGAGCTCTTCGGGGGTCAGGGGTGGTCTTGTTTTCACCCTACTGAGCCGGCCTTTGGTCCATGTCTACTTCTTAGCCTCAATCCTGTGGCTGTGCTATGTTGTGCTTATTCCCAGGACCCAGAACAAGGACATTTGTCCCAGAAAAGTTTTTCCCTACCTCCCTTGTGGCCCCTTCTCCATCCCCATCCCATTGTCACTCACAGCATGTCCTTGCCAGCAATCCCTGTTGGCTCTGTGGCTGTCCGGCCATCGGTGTTTGAGGCCTGCAATCAGCCCCTTGTCCCCGGGCTTCTGCAAGGGTGTCTCTACAAACGTGTGGCAGCAGAGTGTGTGGTGAGTCAGTAGATTCTTGGCATGGCTCTTTTTAGCTATCCCTGTTCTCCCAGGGCTGCCCAGCCCAACAGGGAGTTGCGTGTTACTCCGGAGTAGCCAGCAGAAGTTTCATAGTTAGAACAAGCCATGAGGCTTCCTAGAATAAACCTGCACAACATCTTCTCTCTGCTTTCCTTGGGGTGGTTTTAAGACAAGTCACCACACTGATTTTGTGGTTTTAAATAATTCATTCTTGAGTATTTGAGAGATTAGTAGCTTTGTAATATCTGGGCTAAATTTAGCTGTGCTTTATGTAAAGATGGCAACAAGTATTCTTTTAGGGTGCTAAGTGATTGGATGGGATAATTTTAAAAATCACATATTGCTTTCTGCCTTCTTTTATGTCTTACTCTGTAAGAAGAAAATATGAGAGGATTGGCATACTTTGTTCCACCAGTGTATTACAGTGAAATGAATTTACAAATAAGTAAACATAATATTTTTGCATGAATTTGCTATCACATTTGAAAAGCTGCAAATGTAGAGTGCTCTGGGTTGGTTTTTTTGTTGGCTTTTTTTTCTTTTTGGAAAGAGGATTTTAATAGATGTATGTTTGGCTGTTTAAATATATGCAGCAAAAATACTCAGCCAACCTTGGAGCAATTTGATAGTAAAAAGCTTGAGTGTGAATTCTTCCATTTTTGTCAGAGTGGCTTGACATAATAGCAAGTTTTGGGGGAAAGACTCGGTATTTATGTGTTGAGTTTTGAGCAATGCTGATTTTTTAATGTTTACCACCATACAGTTAGATCTCTGCATCCTGGGGAAATATGCCTTTGTCAGCAGAGCTGGAAACTCTTAGTTAAGGAGTCTAGTCTTGGGGTTTCCGTGAAGACTTATCCAGGTTACAAATGCTCTGCTTTTCCAATTTTCCATAAGAGGAACATGAATAAATGTACTTTAATTTTCTTTATGAGGGTATCTGTGTTTTAATCCAGCATTGTATTTTAATTTCCTTTATAAAGTATTTTGAGAATTGTAGGTAAGCATTTTTTATAGAGGAACAGATATTTATTGGCAGGAATTTTTCTTGGATTTACTGTAGGTGAAGGTAACTTTTCTTTGGCACCTTTAAGAACAATTTCAACAGTATAAAAATATCCACTCTGGGGAAAAATTATTGCTTTATACTTCTATTGAACTGTCTTGGACATAACCAGAAGCCTGGAGGCTCAAAGTGCTGCTTGAGAAAGTACAGCTTTTCATTTTACAGGGAGTATGTGCCCCCTGACAATTTATGGGCAAGGCATGGCTGCAGTCAGGCCTCTGTAGGATTAAGATGGTGAAAGATGAGTAGGAAAAATTTTATCTCCACTTCTGTCTTGTGCACCTAAAGCCAATATTGTTCCATCTCACAGAGTTTTGTTAAACAAACCATCTACAAGGATCAGATTTATTTAGCCATTATTGAATTACTCCAGCTCCTGTAAAATACAAGGCTAAAGCACGCTAAAAGGTGATTTTGTAAATAGAGCCCATTCTGTTTCTATTGTATAAACAGAGCTTAGTGTCACAGATTCATACTTTCGTAGGCTGCGGTTGTCTCACTACTGAAGTTCACCAAATAAGGTCTCAAAATAGAGAATGTTTAGCTTTCCAGGTGCTGAGTGAGATCACCAAGTGGTCAGACTAACTTTTTTTGTCTAAGTCTTGCCTAATAGCAAAGCTTTTCTGAAAACCTAGAGCGCTCTGTATTTGCTGTTATTTTCAGCCATCAATATGCTATTGATTCTACTTCTTACCAGTTCCCAAGGGCATAAATAGGAATTGATAATTTGGAAATATGTGATTGTCTCCTGTACAAGAAGAGACAGCTCTGCTGATTAGGACTTTTTGTATGAATTCTGAAGTAGTTACTCAAACAATGCACTCAAATTTAGGTTTTAAAGTAATGTCCTTGCAGATCAGAACTGACATTGGTTGTTGTTACTTAGTTTGCATAACCATTTTATTTTTAGAGGCATTCGTGGCATCGGCCCCTCTAAAATACAGCAGAAACTGTCAGTCTGCTTCTATTTCCACTGAAATAAAAACAATTGAAGAAAGTTTATGGAGTCCAGATTTTTAGAAGAGTCTTCATGCCCTCCAGTGAAGTAGAACTAAATGCCCTTGTAAAAAGTTCCCACGTGGCTCATGTTTGATTAGTTAGCTGATGTTCACAGGCTGGAGGTGGTGCACTCACAGTCACTAACAGAATGCACAAAGATTTGGAGATATATTTTAGAATTTGGAGTTGGATTGGTGAAGCTTTCTGGGTTTGGGACCAGCCTCCAGGCAGCAATTAGTACAGCTGGTGTGTAAACACAGCATTCTTTTTTGGGAGTGCAGTTTGTATGTGCAAAGTAAAGAAAAGGCCTCTCCTAGTCTTGAGAGATGTGATCCATCCCTTCTGCATTTATGGCTCTGGATGAAAGTTTTAAGTAAGCATAATCTGTTGTGTCAGGGTGGACTCAGTGTTGCTTGCAGGAATATGAAAGCTGGTTGTTTTCTGCAGTAATGCATTCAGCTTCAATTTGTCATCCATTTTGAAAGACAAAAGGGACAAAACTGTCGTGTTTTTAATGCTTTTCAATGGATTATAATTGTTTGGATCTTTTTTTAACCTGTGTTTCCACACATTAACATAATTGAATTTATATTTTTTTATTAAGTTTAAACCGTAACCCAATTTATTTAGGTAGCAGAAGGTGCGTGGGTATGGGTTTTGGCCTAGCAATATGATCTGGGACTACCAAATTCAGATGACTTGCTTTTGGAAATGAGAATCTGTTGCCGTGGCCCACGTAACTGTAAAGCTCAGAGCAAGTTTTACAGTGTGGTCATAAACAAATTTTCAGCACTTTGAGAGAAAAGCTTCCATTTGGGGTGAGGAGGTACACAGGGCACCAGGCCAGCCCAGTTTCTCTGCAGCTGCAGCCAGTCTTTTCTCAGATGAAGGGGATGACTCCCACTCACACTGTCCTTTTGGTGGCCAGAGGTACCGTGGTCACTCTGATCCAGCTCCAGCAGGCTGGGCTCCAGCTCTGAGTGACCAATGGACTCCTAGCCCTGGTCCAGGTCCCTTGAGCTGCCCAGGCTGTGGTTGATAACAGCACCATATCTCCTTCAATGTACGGCTTTTAGAGAAATTCCCAGAGAGGCATCACTGAGATTCCGAGGACTCCTTTCGAAAATTTATCCCAAGTGCTTGATACCTCCTTGTTTTGAACAGAGATTACATCATCACAAATCTACTCCCTAAATATGCCAGAGGCTTGAGCAGCTCCCTGAACTTGTTGGGGTGCTTGGGTTTTTTTTCAGCAGACATGTACTTAACTGCTGACATCACTGGTATTCAGTGAGACTTGTAAATCGACACTTCTTAATATTTTATTTTTTACAGGTTAGTTCAATTAAGTTGGGTTGTTGGGGAGGATGAAAAAGGAAAGCCTTGTGAATATGATTGTCTAAGTTTGGAGAATGTGAAACCTGTAAGTGAAATAGAATTAAGGGCAGAGTTCGATATCTGAAATGCCAAACCCCAGTTACTAAACAACTGGAAAACAATGGTATGGCTGCTGAAGGTAGCCCCCTTCTTGATTGAACAATACCCTCTGCTTGCAGACGGGTCCAAGGGTCAGAGCAGACCCTGCCAACCTGGCAGGGGATCCAGAAAGCAGTTTTTAGAGTTTGAAATACAAGACAGTATGGTAATGTAAGGATTCTCATAGGCTGTATGTAAATGCTATAGGACTCTGTATCTTGTACTACATTGGTCAAGTAGACTAGAATATTCAGTGAAAGAGAGATAAAAGGATCGCGAAGTTCCGGTCCTCTCTCTTGCTCTTTGTCTTCTCTTCTCTACCGGCGCCTCTTCGCCTGCTCCTCTTCGCCACCTCTTCTTTTTATCAGCTCTCTACCTCGGCCCTGCCCAGAGCTGCGGCTAGCAGCTCTCTGCAGGGCCTCTTCACCCACGCCCTAGCAATAAGTCGCTTGCTTCAAGACAACTTTTGACTCCAGAGATCTCTCATCGTTTGTCCCGACCGTCCGACCCACGTGATTCTACATTGGACGTCTTGTTTATACTGACTTCTTGCCTGATGGCAGCCTATGGACAGAAGAGACAAGCTGCAGAGCAGCCTGGCAGTATTTGATCACCTTCTTTAGAAAAAAGGGAGAGTTTAGGCAGAAACTGGTAAATAAACATTGCAATGGCAGGTCTGCAAAAACATTTTCCTCCTTCCCTTCTCCTCCTGCCAAATCCTTAGTTTGAATGGGTTCTACTTTATTCATCAGTACCAGTGATTCACCGAATTCAGCTTCTCATACCAAAGAGGATCCATGTTTTTACTGTTTTTGCTAAGATTTTCCTAAGCTGTAAATTGTTATTGATTTAAGTGCAAGTTAAGGTGAGCCAGTAAGTTCTACTTAAATTCTCTTAGCCTGCATTGTGAACTCCTTCATGGAATGAGTCCCAACCGGGATGACAGGATTTCAGTTAAAACATCAGGCTGTGAAGTGATCACAAGGGAACAAGAAAACATCTTCATTAGAGCCACTGACCCCTTGAGATGGCTGCATCTCTGTAATTACAGTCAGGTAATCAAGCATGGAAAGCAATTCATGTAGTTCTGGCCTTTTGAGTAGGTTTTTTTTCCAGGAGGTTGGTTAGCTGTTGAACTAGACTCTAATTAAAAGCACATGTAAGAATAATCAGGGGAAAGAGACTGAATAAAGGAAGGAAGATTTTGTGAAGTGTGTCTGGGAGGAAAACCAGATGACAACAATGAGGAAAGCAAAAACTAAGTTGTGGTTTGTCTAATAAGCCTGAATGACATGAGAGCCTGAGTGAGAATTCCCTCAGTTACCTCAGATCTTCATGTCACCTGTGCTCAGTTGCAAACTCTAATTTTTGCTGTTTCACATGGTGTAGTGGGACCATTTTTGTAAGATTTTTTTCTCTGATTCAAACTACAATGACAATAAGGAACTCAAGGTAACAAAAAAACCAGCCTAAATAAACTGCTTTTCTAGAATTCATTTTTAGATAAATATTGCTACAGCTTTCATTGGAGACCAACTGTCAGGATTCAAGAAAAACTAGTTTTAATGAATATATGTAAATTATTATGTGAAGTTACACACATGGTAACTTTCCAAATCAGTTAGTCACTTCAGCAGTTTTATTCTGTTTTTAAAGAAACAACTGTTCTGCCAGTGATTTATTTATTGTTTTAAAAAGTCAGTTGATATTACTATCACCTTTGAAGAAATTTTAGTTGTCTGAATTTGAAACTGTATTTTAGTTTCTAAGCAAACGGAAGTTAAATTTTTTCTGACCATTTCTAGACTGTTCTCATAACCTTATTATTGCAAGATTTGTTGTTTTTCTTCTGTTTCTCTTATCACTTGTTGACTTGTATTGTCCTTTATTTAGTTTGCAAGCAATGCTGGAGCTAGAAACATCTCTTTTGATCTATGATGTCTCTAGCATACTTCTGGGCATAATTATAATCATAAAAATCTTTGAAACCTTTCTGCCTGATGTCTTGTTATCACTAAAGTTGAGATGTTCTATACTGCCACCATAAAAAAAATTAAATAAAGTCTATTTTTAGCCTTCAAACACTCACAAAGTAATAAAAACAACCAAACAAGACTGCAGTTTACATCTTTGTAGCATACAAAAATATCTGTTTCATTGCAATATCTTAAATTCCCCCTTAATCTCTCAAACCCCTATGAATAAAGCATTGGATTACCAAGTAATACCCTTCATCACAAGGAATTAGGCACTTTAGCTTTAGGCTCCATCTAAACCGTTGCATTAGGAGAGATGCAACTGACGTCATGTTTTCCAAGTTCCTGTTGACTCATATGGTGCCTTCCCTCACCCTTTAAGATCTTGTTGAGATAAAATCTGTCTCTCATGACCCTCTTAATTCTCTTTTTTTTGGGTGGCTTTGAGGCACTGGCGTGCACAGGATTTTCTAGCAAGGAGTAGGAAACTTAGTTGCTGTTTGTGTGTGTGCCAGCGAGTCTGTAACAGAGCTTTGGTAAGTTTGTGATTGCCTTCATCTATTAGTTTAATAAGTCAGGATAATAATTTCCTTGCAAGAAGAGGGTTTTTAATTAAGACCCTGATGTATCTATGTCTTCTGTCTGCAATATGCAATAATTTAAAGGACATCCAGCTCATGATTCCCTCTTCCCTTTTGTCCAGCTATTATATTTTAAAACTTGCTGTGGTACCAGAGTTTTGGTACTTCTCTGTCATGAGTTGTGGGGATTCTATTAGAATTTATGGAATAAAATTCATGGAATACAAGTGTGTACTCAAATCATTATTGCCTCCTCACTTCAGCTGGCAGTGAGGAATGCAGCTGGCACCTGGTCAAAAACTCTTCTGATTTTGAAAGATACTCTCCCTTTTTAAGGCAGAGGAAGTGTAGGAGTCTCCAGTGTGGCCTTGAACCATCATTCAGCCTTTAGTGTTTACAAAGAATCACATTCTTGCTAAAAGTTGTTAAAACAAATCTCAGTCCAAACAAATTTGCTTCTAGACGTGGGCTGTGAAATCTCATCCCATGAAAAGAATTGTGATTGCATTAATTGTTCTTTCATTTTTACAACTACACACGATAGTATGTTGGATCTACAGTAAGCATGAATTCCTTTTAGATAGTATGTCCCCGTAATCTGGATAATTGCTTTTGTGAAGCTGTTTTATTTGGGTATTTCATGGTTTGCTGGACAGCTTTATCTTGTAGATTTATCTTGTAGATTATTGATACTGCAGTCCGTAACAGAACTGGCAAGAGTTGTGTTGAATTTAATTTTTTTTTTTTTTTTTTTTTACTTAAGCACATCACCAAGCAGGCATTGACTGCTCTATCTACAAAACTATCACTTGATGTCATGTTCCCCAGGGAGTTGTAACATCCTGTCACCACATACTCAAGAAAACACCTCTAGAAGGCCTAATTAGGCAATTTTTTATGGATCCATTGTGCTTCTGTATTTTTTCTGGTGTGTTTTTTTAAAATAGTAAAAGTCAAAGTAACCTTATATTCTGCAACACTACTACACCTTTCACCAGGAAGGTTGGAAGCCTGAAAGTTGAAATATAAGGTTTGCAGTCTGTCCTCACTTCACGGATCCCAAACACAATGTTCTGTTTACCCTTGGCACTGCTGTAAACAAGAATCTTTCTGGTCTGCTGAGTGATTATGTAAATAGGGCTTTTATAAAGCATTTTAAGCACCCGGTAGAACAGAATAACTTCTTTAGAGTTTTTTCTTTTCTAATGGTAATTACATAATTGGATAGGTTTTGGGTTATTTTTTTCTATCTGATATGCAGATGCCAGAGTCTCCTTTGAGCATTTTTACTGAAGAATCCTAAAAATCATTCAGGAAAACGAATTTGCCAGGCTCCCCCCTATTATCAACATCCCCAAATGCCTTTGGCAATGAGTAAATGCCAAGCATTTGTTATTTGGCACTTGTCTCTTATTTCTTTGAACTCAAACGTTGCGTAAGATTGGTAGTTATGCTGACCTAAAAATTGAAACTGAACAAAAACCCCCCAAATCCTCCCTTGATCCAACCTTTCCAATTTCCATCTAAATACACGATATATATATACATTATATATATTATATAATACATTATATAATAAGCCTTTAATTGCTGTGAGAAAAACTCAATCTGCTTTAAACTTCCAACAAGTGTTACTGAAACTTCCAATATGTTTTGTCTTTTGTTTCTACAGATTTCTGTTTTGCCTCTGGAGAGTTTCGTTATGGCAGCCCCCAGTGAACAATGACATCCTTTGACAAATACAGATGCCAAAAAGCCAGACGAAAACAGTGGCCTTGTTTCACTTTTACTCCAACACAGTGAAATGGTGCTCTTAAAGTTTTGTTATTGACTCTCACTGGAAAAAAAACCAACTCCTGACTGGACCTTTCTTCCCCCGCCCCTCTCGCAGTGTTCGTATGGATGCTTGACACAGTGACATCATGTAGTAGGCCCTGAAGTGCTGTCATAATTGAGTTGCAATGGTTTTATACACTTCTCCATTTCCCAACAGCTTTCTGTCAGTTCTGCATTCTTTTTCTTGGGGCCTGATTTTCCCATGTTACTGGCTAGCAGACAGGCTCGTGGGCTCTTTTGTTCCAACCACTTATGAAAAACGTCAAAGAGCAGATGACCCATGCTATTTCCATGCACTCTGCATCATTATTACCACTCCCATCTACTTGGCTCTCTTGGTAGCCTCTCTTCCTTTCGCTCTCATTGGCTTCTTGCTCTGGTCCCCGCTGCAGTCAGCCAGAAGGCCCTATATCTACTCCAGACTGAAAGACAAGAACCATGCCAATGGAGCCACACTGCTCACTGAATGGAAGGCTGCAGGGAGTGGGAAAAGCTTCTGCTTTGGCAGTGCCAATGTTTGCCTGCTGCCCGATTCTCTGGCAAGATTTAATAATGTTTTCAATACACAGGCCAGGGCTAAAGAGATTGGCCGGAGGATCCGAAATGGGGCGAGCAGGCCACAGATTAAAATATACATAGATTCTCCTACCAACACATCCATCAGCGCAGCGAGTTTCAGCAGCCTGGTCTCCCCCCAGGCTGGAGATAACCGTACTGTTAATGCTGGCATCAAAAGGACAACATCAATGGAGTATAAAGGAGACAATTGTGGCTCAAACAACGGCGAGGAGAACAGAGAAGATAAAGGTGGAAGTGGGGAGCCACACGAGGGAGAAGAAAACACTTGCATTGTCCGTATCAACGGAGAGGAGAACAGCCACATGTCAGACACAGAAACAGACACCGTCAATGGCCAGGCTCGTGCCAGTGGCCCAGCAGAGCCCTCACTGGAAGGTGATGCAGAGATCTCAAAAACACCAAACCACAAACAGAAGGAAGGTGATTCTGGGAGTTTAGACAGCTGCTCTGCCTCACGAGAGTCCCTAGTCAAAGTCCGTGTTGGAGATGGTACAGTGGACCAGAGCACTGTCAACAACAAGCTCCTCTACAAAGCTTCAATCATGAAGAAGACTTCAGTGCGGAAAAAGAAACACACGGATGAGACCTTTGATCATGAGATCTCTGCTTTCTTCCCTGCCAACCTGGACTTTCTGTGCTTGCAGGAAGTGTTTGACAAAAGAGCTGCGGAGAAATTGAAAGAGCAGCTCCATCACTATTTTGAATACATTGTCTATGATGTTGGGGTCTACAGCTGCCATGGCTGCTGTAGCTTTAAGTTTGTGAACAGTGGTCTACTTTTTGCCAGCCGCTATCCTGTTATGGATGCTGCCTATCACTGTTACCCCAATGGAAGAGGAATGGACTCCTTGGCTTCCAAGGGAGCCTTGTTTCTCAAGGTAAGAAGCTGTAAATACTGACTCTGTAAATGTGACGAGTTACAAAGTTACATTATTTTCTCATTTCTTGAGACCTCAAAGAGGTAATATTCAGATTGAGATTTCCTGATTCAACCTAATGGGTTGTCAATATAACCTATATGGATTTGTGGCCTAAACTCTGTGTTAAAATGATGGATGTGTGTGAAATAATGAGGGACTTTTGGAGGTAGAACTGAAGTATAATTTCAAGACTCAAAATTTGATGTGGTTTTCATGGTATTTTAGTTTCTTTCTTTACAGAAATCTCTGTAATAAAATGCATAAATTCTAAGCTTCATAATATGAGTACAGTACAATGGGCATTACTGTTGGAAACCAGCTTGAGCTCATTGTGTGTTTGTCTGGCAATCAAAAGACAATCAAAAGTTTAAATGTCAGTATAATAAAACTGAAAGAATTGCAGTGAAATGTATGGCTACTCCGCTCTCTTGCTTGCAAAAGAATTAGTAAGGAGAGATATGAGGAAGAATAAACAAGACAAACGTGCCTGGGACACTGGGGAGCGCAGAGCTTTTTTGCTTTATTAACACAGTTTACTTAAATTAACTAATGGTAGAGAGAACAGGAAGCCTGGGGTTATGTGTCTGTAAATCATGAAAAGCAGAAATGAAAGTCTGCATGCAATGATTTGCTTTTCCAAGACTAGTAGCTGTTCATGCTTGATTCTTGGGAGAATCTGGCTGTGCTCTTTCTGAGCTGGAACGTGGGCTCTTCTAATTTAATCAGGAATCAAAATATTTTGCCAGAGATCCAAGTCTGCAGATTCAAACCTAGAAAGATCTGAAAACCTCCAGAATACTGAATTTCAGATTTGGTGATTTTGTCACGGTTTGGAGTGGGTTTGAGTAACTAATATTTGAATAACTTTTCAAATCTTGGCAAAGTACATCAGATGCTCAAATTATATGTACTTTCTAGTCACAAGTCCTCAACAAAAGCCATTAATAGCTGTTAAGAATATGGATTGTGAATAAGGGTCAGTGGGAGGCTTTGTAGCCCATCTGTAGTTTTTAAACAAAGCAAAAACTTTTGGTATTGTGGCTTGTGTAAAAAAATTCCCAAATATTAGATTTTTAGCTCTGATAATAGTTCAGTATTTCATATACATTTGACATAAACAAAAGCCAATCCCTATCTGAATACAGGTTTCCAAAAACTGGGTCTAAGCTCTCTATGTTGCACTCTTATGTGTTTATAAAAAGCAACAATTTATTTTTTCATCATAAATTGCTGCAAGCAAAAAATGAACATAGATGTTGTGCAGTATAAATATTCCTGGGGTCACAAAGACTACCCTTGAACATATGCATATATTGGGGATTAAGAGATTAAAACCAATCTGTTTTTAACTGCCCATTGCTGAGTCATTGATTTGCCACCCTGCTAGGCAGGCTGCAATGTCTCCATTTCTCTTGCAGAAAATTAAGCCTCTTTTCAAGATTCCACTGGGATGATGAACTTAATTATGGATCCAAGTTGTTAAATAATGTTACAGTTGAGCAGGGAATAGAGGCCAATTATTATGAAGTTCCAAAGACGACTCCATTCTTTTAAATATAACGGAATTCTGCCCAGCCATAAGAATATTTTTTCCTCCTGTCTGTGTCATTCTGATATAGGTTCTTCATACCTAAAGTATTTTCCATTCTGAGTTAAGTCTATCTTGACATGAATTTACTTTCTGTCCTAATTGTACATTAAATGACCAGTTGTACATAGGTCATTTCTTCGATGACAGCAACAACATAAAGTAGGAACAATCATTTAATTTTGTCTTTGAAATAAAGTAGGTTTAGGGGTTGTTTTTCTTGATGTGGTGCTTAATCAGCAACTGAGTAGGTGTGGACTCCAGAGACAAAAACTACATACAATAAATAAAAGTCTGGTTTGTTTTTGAAGTCAGTGAGAATCAATGCATTAACTTTCAGAAGCCTTGAGCTCTTACTCTGGGGTTGCAGGAAGCTGGCAGAGGGGATCAGAGCTCTGGTTGGCAGGTGCTGTTCTGGCCAGCACTCTGCCATTCCCAATGGACAGCTTATCTCTCTGCTTCCAGGTGGGATTTTACTGGCTCTTACAGGATTTTGAATGTGTGTTATACCAGCCAGTGCTACATTAGAGTTTCTCTGGTTTTAAAGAAAGCAAGAGAGCCTCACAGAACAGGAGTGTCCTAATTGCTTCATGGAGCTGAGTCTCCGTCCTATGCAAACCCTGGGGTTTTAAATTCCTGACTCCTGTGGAATGCATTGTTCCCATTTCTGAAGTAGAAAAGGCATCAATTGAGTTTTGTTTTGGAAGGATTCTTATGAGGACTGTTCCCCTTACACAGCTTCCATATCTGAGTAAAGGAGCAGTTGCTCTCTGTGTTGGTTAAAAGCCAAAAGTCGTGGAAAGCAGTTGAGGGGAGAAGACTCACATGTTTTGAAAATATGGATAAAGCCAGTTAATGTTTGCACTCATGGGAAGGATGAAGCCTTTACTGCAACTATTCTGAACCTTAAGAAAGACCCAGATCTAAATTCATAAGAACATTCCGAGAAAGAATCTGATTGTTGTTTAATAAGCATGATTGTCTCCTTATTACAAATACAACTATTAAGGAGATAAATTAAAGGTCTCAGAACTAAATATTTAAAGAAAGTTGAAATAATTTGAAAATGACAAAACTGAATTGGGGGACTCTGTCACAGAACAGATCCCTACTGCCCTGGTTCAAGTGTTTTGCACTTTTTTTTTAGCATGGGTTCTGTTTCCAGTGAATAAGAAATCATTTTCCATTGCCCTCGTCTTCCCTGCCCTGTCTTCACTATCTAGATTGTAAAGTTCAGGTAGAGATTTGGAAGGATTTGAGAGGTTTGCTTAGTCATACAAAATTATTTTACCTGAGAGACTTAGAGAGCTCAAGGATTATTATTAGTAGCTGTAATAACAATCAGCTCTTACCTACTGCTTTTCATTCCTACCTCTCAGAGTGCATAATGAAGAAAGGTCAATATCTGCTTAATAGAAGGAGAAACTAAAGTACAGGAAGGTAAAGTGATTTGATTGTGGCTTAACACCTAGGGTGTCACAACCAAAGAGCCAAGTTGGAAGTAGTTTACAGCGGCTTTTAGCACTGTTTCATGCTACATAACAGCTATATGGAGACCTGTGCAAAGGAAGTCTGCCTCTGTTCTCCTCCTAAGGTCATCTGCCACAAACCGTGCTACTGCTGACATTTTCCTGACAGAGGTCAGACTGGTTTTTCCATCTGTATAGGCTGATGCTTTCCAGCTCAGGATGAAGACATGAGGATGACATAGTTGTGAGGAGCTATCGTGTGAAGTCCATTTTCTGCAAAGCTGGAGGATTGATTTGCATTTAGCACTTGGAACTCTTCAGACTCTACCAGTGTTTCTAACTCCAGTCTGAGGGTCTCATCCGGATATAAGAGAAACACAGAAAAAAATAGCATATATGAAGGGGGAAAATGTCACATCCAAGTGACAGTTTCATGTCTGAAGTGTTAAACCATTGTTCATAGTTGCCACTAAAGACTCGGAGGAGAAGTTAGCAAATACATAAATCAGCCAATCCATTTTCATACTTTGACAGTCTGGGCCCTTGGGAGACTCTGCCGTGACTCCCTGTTCTAGAGTTGCATTTCACATTAATTTAAAACGCCGAAGACAAGAGCCCTTGAGTCACTTTGTAGGTTTTATAACTCCCATTGTCTCTGCCGCTGCTCTGCTGCAGATAGAGGTGGGAAGTGGGACTGGCACAGACGCTGTGCTGGTGACTGGCACTGAAAAGCTGGTTTGGACAGGTCTGTCTGTAACATGGTGCAGATTGCAGTGGTCTCAGCTCCTCTGCAGCTGCTGGTTTGACACACACATAATGTTAATGCACTGTGGCTTTGATGGATTTAAAGGGAGTTATAAAATACACATCCTTTTCAGAAACTGGATGTTGATTTTACAAATCAACATTGTCGAATCAAGTTTAGAAGGTGTCAATGAGTGCTGAGCAGAAATTGTGTAATGCATCACCTGTCTGTAATTTACTAGAAGGTTTCAAACTGTCAACATCCTTCTTTAGACAGAGAATTTAGTGTGGAGCCTTAGCTATGCCCTGCCAGGAATGCTGTGTAAGTTTTGGACAGTAGCGTAATAAAACTGGAAAGCATCGTTAACTTGACCCGGTGAGTCTGTCCATATTTTTCCAGGTGTAGCCATCTAATAAAAACTCACTTCTGCTGACAAATTTTGCCTCTCCTATCCTTAAACTGTAATAGTTGTAACTGTAATGTAAATCTAAGATATCTTAGAGATGTAGATGCACAGAGCAGGGAGGTGAGTGAAAGAGGCATCCTTCTCAAAATGGCTGTTAACTAAGGGGAGAGGTTTTGAAGGCTTCTTCCTCCGATGGGACTGGGAGATACAGAAGTATGTTGTGTAGAAGGCTGTTCTTCCTACTGTTCCTAGTAGGGAACTATTCTGGGTTTTGGCATCTGCCAAGAGAGTCAATTTTAGCAAAAATAAGAATTCTTAGTCAAAAACCAGTATGTGAACATAATGCAAAACCACAGTCTGGTGTGGGAAGTTTGAACAGTTAATAGTATTCTTCAAAATCAAAAGGAAAAAGAATTTCTTGTGGATTTTGCTAAATTTCTGGAAGAACTTGTGTTTAATTAATATTAATTCCTAAGGCTATTAACAGATTTACTTTTCAAATTCTCTGAAAATGAAGGCTGTTCTCAGGGAGTACAGTAATTGTGCAGAGAACGTGTTATTATTCATTGCTTAAAGGAAACCTAGCAACCTTTGCTTTGTGTGCAAAGCTCAACTTGTTTTCCAAAGAGCTGATATGGTGGTAACAGATGGTAGAAGGAGCAGCAGCTCTGATTGCAAAACTGCTTTGAAGCACAATTTTTACTGTTTTCTCCTCTTGAGGAGCCTGCTTTCTGTGAGAAAATGAGGGTTCCCTGAATTAACCTCTGTGACTCTCCTTTTTGATATTTCTGATGCAGATGCATTTCTCTCGGGTAATTTAAGCTGCCTTTGCTGTCCCAAGCCAGCCCATGTGTGAAGGGGCAGCTGCTGCAGTTCCATGCTGAGGTGAGGGGAAGCTTTTGGACCTCAGGAGTGCACAGGAAAGGAGAATGGCTGCTTTCTGACCCCAGTAAAAGAACGCTTAGAGTTTTCAGTGGTTAGATTTTCTTGTCCTTGATCAGTTGTCCAGTATCTACAGTTATCCCAAGAAGTATAAAAGAAATGTCTAGTGCTGCTCATGAATTTGTTTAGATGACTTTAAAGCTGTGCCGTTTGAGGCAGGAGGATAACCTAAACATTTTCCATGTGCTGACTTTCTGCTGTAAAATGTTAATGCAGGAATTGGATGGAGTCCAATAAACTGACTGAGACTTTTTTAAAAAAGAACAAAAAGACCCTACCATGGCACTGTACCATGTTCCTTCACTTTGATATAATTAATGTTATTAATCATAATCCTTTCCCCCTTCATTAATGGGGACAAATAAAAACTGTTGTGCAGGATGAAATACAGATTTGAGAAAATGTGAGTTGTGGGCTTTATTCTCTTCAGAAGAGGAAGAGCCCTTCATTTGTGGCACCAATTTACAGCTGCTTTCCCTCACATACAAGCTGAAAGAAGCTTTGCCAAATAACAAATTCTGAGTTCATGGAACAGTAATTGTTGTCATGTGGCAGGTGAGAAAAAATAGGGTTCTGAAATAATCAAGTGCAAATGTAGCTAGAAAGAATTGCAGAGCACCACACAATTTTGAGCTGGCTTCTATAACATTTTAAACTTCTTTAATATACTTAAATAACATGTTTATAATAATAAATTAGGGATTTAACTAATGTGTCTTCTTTAGGAGCTGTCACATATTTCTGAAGGGAAAAGGCAGAGCTGTTAAAGGACTGAAAATAAGATAGATCTTTTTGCACCATGTCTAAGCTAACCAAAAATACATCTTTCTTGGGAGTTATGACTAATCTAAGTCATCTCTGTGGGACAGGAATGTTTGAAGTGGGAATGGGAGTAGCTGCAAGTTCTCTTTGGCATCTCTTCTTGACAGTAACGAGGACTTGGGCACATAGTTTGTCTGTTCCAGTCAGTTTCTTGATGCTAATTCTCCTGATTGTATTGGAAATTTGCTGAAATGGGAAAAAAGCCCAGGAGCAGTTGATACCATTTGGAAGATTACACAAATGTTGTACTAGAAAGAAAACAAACTGTGTTTTCCATTTCTTTCCTCTTCCTCACCGTTTTCTCATTATAATTACATTGGATTACAGAATGACAGCCCCAGTGCAGTGCAAATAGGGAGGTACAGAGCCTGTAACCAGCACATCTCAGAGCATCAACCCCAGAGTGTGTGTGGAAATACCACTCCTTGTGCATGTGCAGCTGCTTTATCCACAGTAACTCAGTTGAATCTCAGGCTCTTTTTAAGGGAGCTTCCCTTGAACTTAAACAATATTGGCTACATATGGTAAGATGAAAATTTCTGTGGGAGTAAGTCACTGTCACATCGACTGTAAATTCTGTTTCTGTGCCCTGCACTTACTCTCTGTCTGGGGTGTTTTATTTCAAACACAAAGAGTTACTCAAGGCCCCCGTGCAGATGATGTTCTTTACAAATGCAATGTTCATGCTTTTGTTTTTAGGGAGAGAGGTTTTTTTCCCCCAGAGCATGCAGGGGTGCTTTCAGCCTGCTTAGTTTTTCTTCATAATATGATCATCATTAGTGTGGTTCCTGTCATGACTGTGAATTCATTTCCTGTAGAGCTCTGTACTTTGGTGACTTACCCTCTTCAGAAGAGCAATGCAGGGAGCAGTACTATGGTTCACTTTTATTTCAGTGGCAAAATTGACACCTTCATGCTCACCTGAGCAGATCAAATGGATGGTTTTGCTCATTTACAGCCCAAGATGTGATTAAACTATACTGGCTGAAGCTGGAGCTAGGCCATGGAGATCCCATCTCCCTGGAGGAGTCTCAGAGTTACAGGCAGGTTATTCACCTTTCCCAGCTCTGGCTTGACTGGCCACGTGGGGACTCTGGGGTGACAGACTTTGTGAGGAACTTTTTCCAGGAGTACGCCAAAATTTTAGCTCCCATCTGGTTTGCACAGCAGGGTTTGTTTCCCCTGAAGGGAGAGGCCATGGTATATGCTTGGACTTTTATGTAAATAACTCCTTTCTTTTGGAGAGTACACATTTAAGAAACTATCTAGTTTATTTTGGATTTTTTTGAATGGCTCCCTCCTGGCAATATGACGTTTCTAGAAAATGTCACTAAAAAATGTTTTGGTTTTGTGTACTTATTATTGGTCAATATTTGAGACTCTAGACTGGTTCTTTAATCAAGCGAGATTTCTCATGCACAACTTAAAATTTTTAATCATTAAAGAACATTTCCTTCCCAGCATCTGATTATTTACTAACACAGCAATGACCTGTTTGAAGCTGTTTTTCAAGGTGGTAAAGAAATACCCATCTCGAGGTAGCATTCTCATGGGTTTTGTTTAAGTATCTGTTGATGTTTTTCTTGACATCCAGATGTGATAAAATTGTTTTGCACTGCTGGAACAGATGTGTGTAAATATAAACTCCTAAGAGACAAGGTATTTGTCAAGTTTGCAGCTTTGTATACTTACTGTGCTAGCATATGGGAAACATGAGATGTGCAAGATTTCCAGTTAGCTCCTGAAATTCCCATGATAGCAAGCAGTGTGATTGAATTTAAAGTTCTTTTCCCTTGCTGTAGCTCTAAAATTTCAGCTCTTGCTACTCATTAGTTTCCTGTCAACAAGAATCTTCCTGCCATAACCTTGTTGGCTTGATTTCTTTCATGAGCAGTTTATTACCTGATACCAGTCTCAGTGGAGGACAGACCACTCCTCAGTCACACAGGACAAGCCTTTGCAAAACAATTCTAGGAATATACCCAGTCTTGCATAGCACAGCACAGTCCCAGCATGATTTCCCCAACAGATTGCACTAATGTGCCACGGCATTAAGATTAAATCTTTTAATAAAAAGTATTTAATGTCAAGTACTTTTGTGTGCTTGACACAGCCAGTATTTGGAAAACAAAAATTCAGAGAAGTCAGTTTTGCACTTCTTTATTTTATTTACAGGTAGGGGACAAATATAAATATGTAGCAGCAGAAACTGGCATTCTGGATTCCAAAGACACCCTTAGTAGGATTTCCCCCTTAATGAAAATGTCCCTTTCCCATCTGTAATGAGCTTTTCATGCCCCCCTCCAAAGCACAAACAAAATGTAATGGTCAGTGGTGTAATAGGGATCTGAATCCACTCTTAGCTTCTCAATGTTTAACTAATTCTATTATTGCAAATGTAGTGATAATTGGAATTTATCTTGCATATTTCAGCATAATTTTGAAAAATGCTAATTTTTAATGTGAAAATTATATAACTGGGACACTTTATTAAACCAGAAATAGGTTCTCTCAGTTTTAATTTTACCTCTAGGTAACACTAGAGTTCAACAGGTTATCACATACCTTTTTCCTCTTATGATAATTATCCTATTTTAAAACATTGGGACCTTATATTTAGATATTATCTTCCTGTACATTTCCATACACATAAAAGAGTGGCTCGTGGCACAACTGAGACTGGATGATGATTTTTAGAAAGCAGTTTCTGAAGTAGGTCCCTGCAGAAGGATGATTCAATAAATGTGTTATTGACACACAGCTACCAACGTAGAGCAGCTGAGGTGAACTCAACTCAGGCTTATGGTGACAGAGCCACTCTGGCTTCTTTGTTTACATGTATTTCCTTTGTAAATGTGACTGTGGAAGTGTCTTCTGTGTTAAGCAGCTAAAATTATATTTGTGAAGTGCTGACTTGGTTTGGTGGAAGTAGAGTCTTCCTGCCAAGGTCCACGTTGGAGGCTGAGCTGAAGGCTCAGCGTTGTCTTCCTGTGGCTCTGCCACGTCGCTGCCCTGGCCGAGACACCACCATCTGATGTGCCCTGGAAAATGCAACAGCCTGAAATAGCTACAGTACTTGGCCACACAAAAGAACATTTTTATGCAGAATTACAGGGCTTGGAATATTTCAGAGGTCAAGTAGGTTTCCTGTCTGCACAAGCCACAGTCCTTGTCCATCTGTGAAATACCAAATTAGACTGAATAAACAGATTTTTCTTACAATTTTACTTCAGATCATATTTTATACAGTAGTGCCTCTTCTGTAGCTGGGAACTGACTAGGAGGCTGCAAAGGTGTTTATCTACTCTCCTAGTAGTTGTCACAAATATTTGCCTCCATTATGATTATACACCAAATATACTCTGTTTAGTGGTTTCCATCAGTACTGCCACTCAAAAGAAACTGCAAACCCCAGAAGTCAAAAAAGCTGGAGGAAATGTGAAATCTGGGAGATGAGCTGCTTTGGATGCATTTCCATACTGTCATTTTCCAAGGAAATTCTAATTATTTTAATGTCTTCAGCTCTTGCTTTTGAGCTTTATTTTTTTAAATGAGCAGAGTGTTTATGAAAGCCCCTCTCCTTTTCCCGTGGGACTGTGGGTTCCAGCAGAGCCCTGGGGCACTGTCCCTGTGGACATTTGTGGTGCTCAGCCCCCTCCATACAGCACAGCCAGGCTTTATCCTGGGCCATTTCTTGCCATTCTTTGAGAGCAAAAGATCCCAAGTCCATCTCAGCACAGATCTGTGCACACAGGCACACTGAAAAACACATGTTTATTTATGATTAATGAAAATTAGTGTGATCCTATGCACAAGTTGCTTGAGGAGTACAAGGCCTTGTCAGGCACTCCATTAAGGCTGCACAGAAAATTCTAAAGCCAGTTTGAGTTGACTTCTTTTTCTCTATTGGGCTATGATTTATGTTTGGATGTTCAGCTTTTAAACTTAAATCTTTTATGCTTTTTGAATAGAAACACTGAAATGATTCCATCTGTTTTAGTCAATAAGGGGATTATAAGGAGCACATTCCTGCTAAAAGGCAGAACACTTCATGTGCAGTATTTTCCTTCCAGAGTGATTATGGTGGATGATGTTGAGAGGTGTGTGACATCCACACTTGTCCTCTGCTGCAGGAGACATTGCACATTTGCAAACAAGTGGAGACTTTTTATAGTTTAGGATTTTTTTAATAACGTTGAAGAGAAACCTTGATTTCGAATTACTGAGTTTGGAAAACACGGTTCATACACCTGCCTGTCTTAGACAGTAGAGGAAATAAACTGTTTTCCACTTTTCTACTGGAATGGCATATGTTGCATAAAAGAGTTTGAGAGAAAGCTGCTTATGATTCAGCAGTGACACTGAGATGTTCAGGCAGCCTGAGGGAGGAGGGAGAGATCTGTGCAGTGCAGCTCCTGCAGCAGTCCCTGACAGCCATCCAGCAGAGCTGCCCATCCTCTGAGACTGCTGCAATCTTGTGAGTTCAGGAGAATCTCCTCCTGTGGGGGTGGATGCACCAGCGATTGTCTGTATTTTCCTTGTCTCCCTCTGGCTCCCTGAAGCAGGTTAGCTGTACAGAAACAGCAGTAACAACACCATCAATATCCATTTGTAAAACTGTCTAAAAAAGGGCTGCACAGACTGAGGACAGAATAATGCCAGTTGTTTATTACCTACTCCCCTGGCTGGCACAAACCTTCAAAGTTAACAAGGCATTGTTAAGTACAAATGACTTCTAAATTCACTTACTGCACAGCTGCCATTTCAGTTATAAAATGAATCAGACGGTTCCTGAACAGCTGAAAAACAAGAAAACCAACCAAGCTGACAAATTGTGTCCATATGAAATAGAGCTCTGCTTGTTATTTAGAGGTGTCAGATAAAATTTGAGCCTAGCCTTGTGAAGTAGAGTCATCTGTGGTGGTGTTTTCTGAGCCCTGGGTACAACTTTCCTCTGTGGGCATTTTCTTTAATTCATGCAGTGTTGCCACATAAACTGTCAACAGGAAAACCATACACTCAAACTAGTTTCTTGCCACAATCCAAAACTTGATCCCCTTATCATCGGGAATTTTGATTTTCAGCTAAGTCCTGAACTAAGCCAAAATCCTCAGGAGAGCTGAAAACCTAAACCAGAGCTTGATCCTAATTTGCTTGTGTGTCTACTTGCAAGTACATTTTTAAAAGATTGTAGCTTATGATATAGCTGAGGAATTATGCTACATTCCAGATTCCCTGGAAGCTCTTCCTTTCTGCGTGTAAGAACAGGACCTCATATAGTGTTTTGTCTGCTTGATAGGCATGGGGGCTGCTGCAGTGAGCTGAAGGATGCAAACACTGCTGAGGCACACCAAGGCCCCCAACACCTTTGTAGAAGAATGTAAAAAATCCATCAAAATCCAAAACTTGCTCTGGAATGGAGAAAACATGATCAAAACCAATTTTTATTTCATGTTTCATCCTTTTCCCTAGACATCTGTGGCATTTTTTCCTTTTATATTCTAGTCATACACAGGTACCAAGAATTAGGCTGCTGATATTAGTTTTATGATGCACTTGAGTGGTGGGCCTGAATCTCACACGGGAACGAGAGCTGGGACAGGGAATGGGTGGGACTGCAAAGAACAGGAGAAAGTAAGGTTTTTGTATATGTTGCAGATCAAAATGAAAACACTGAACACAGTAATGCGCAAAGGGGCTGGCCACAAGCCCCAGTAAGACCAGTAAGCCTCAGTGTGTGTCTGGTGGTTTTGTGTCTATGTCTGTTTTCAAAATGGAGTTGGCTGGAAACAGTGGTGGAAAAGGCTGCAGAGATGGGCTTGGAAGTAGAGTTGTATGAGCTCTTCCATTAATCACCTTTTTATTTCTTCCCTTCCAGGTGCAAGTGGGAAGTACACCTCAGGACCAAAGAATTGTGGGATACATTTCCTGCACTCACTTGCAAGCTATTGCAGGTACTGTCCCAAGATTCATATCTTAGTTTGTCACTATTTCCAGGCCTGTGGTGGTATTTCTGTGCACAAGGAGAAAGAGTGTTGCCCCTCCTGTGCTTCTGACAGTCAAGTGCAGTGTGTGTTGCAAAGAAGGGTGGACAAGTATCCCCAGCCCTTCACTCTTCAGTTTTAGAGTAATTATCACAGGGCACAAACAAAAAATGTCCCTTGGGAACTTTGCTCCCTTTTAACCAAATACTGGTATTTTAGAAATGTATCACTATCGTTGTTACTCAGCAGCACTTAATAACCCATACTGTGAGTATCAGCATATAAACAAAATTTTCTTTGTACATAACTGGGGGATAATCAGAAGATACATATTGGGACAGTAATTCTAGCTGCTGACTTCTGGTGGAAAAAGCCAAAATTCTCTGGATTTTGACCTGCAAATTTAATCCATGAATGATTAGCAGGTTAATATACTCACTGGAAAATTCTCTTGGTCATTTGTTGAAAAGCAATTCAGTAGTTAGAGTAAGTGCAGTAATAAAACCAAATCTACAGACCTTTACTTAGAGTATGATCAGCATTTTATTTAGCCAGAGGCTTGGATACCCTTCATTTATTTAATATGACTGTGATTCCTGTGCTCCTGGCTGCTGGAAGCAGGACAGCCCTGTCAGACTGGCTGCTGACAGCCCATGTGCTGGGACCAAGGCAAGCCAGGGCTGCACGTGGATGGTGGAGCTTTGCACCCGTGTGCTGAGCATATGGCAGCGTTCTGCTGCTCCATCCCTGCCTCGGTGACACAGGGACTTGGGAACAAAACTGCCAGTCCCTCAAGTCCATTAGAGAGACTGGATGGTTCTAAAAAAGATTAATGAATTTTTCAGCTACTTTTTAACAATGTAACATCCTTCTCTGCCTTTCTATTTTTAACTTACGGTAATGTACTGTGAGATGGCTCTTGTGGAGCTGAGATTTATTGCTGTTCCAGTTTAGTTTAGTTTTTTGGGTTATGTATCTAGTTTTCAGTCCTTTTCCTTTTTACTACCTAGTCATGTATTCTCAGTTAGTCCTTGATAACCATATTGTGAAATCCCTAAAATATTTAAGAGGAAGAGGGGGGAGGGAAGAAGAAAGGGGAAGTAATGTTCCGTTTTCAAAGTCAACTTAAAGTTTGTTCAAGGGTAAAACACAACCTTTTATTTTCCTGCTTCATACTTTTAGGCTTATCTGGTTCAAACTCCATTCAAATAGAGCAGACAATGATTTAAGAGTCTGTCCCTAGATATATCATATTTGTTTATGTAATGAAATGGAAAAACTAAAGTTCATAAGTTCGACAGAGCTGTGCTTTCTGATTTGCATCATTTGATTCATAACATTCACACATTAAACAAATCATCCAAAAAACCAGTTTAACGATGTAAAGATGTGTATCTATAAAAACAAGCAGTGTTTAAAAGGTCAGCCATTTAAATCATCTTGTCACACATGGCTGAGTGCAACCTGGTTTCTCTTCTAGGATACATAAACTTACACTTGACAGTTCCAATACTTACATAAGTATAAAGTGAAATGATCTGACTGCTTGTGATCAGGGACCAGCTACTAATGCTTTTCTCAAGGGATGTCCTGGCTCAACTCTTTTCTGAGCAATTACCATTTGCTCAGACCTGACCCTCAACTTTTTCAAGAAACTTTAGAATTAGATGTAGCTTTTCCTCTCAGGTGTCTGCCTGATACTGGTTGCTGCTATGAAGAAGCTGTTCATTTCCACTGTGGAAATAGTTGCATTTCAGTGACAAATGAAGTGATCCTTTAATGAGATTTGATGTAACTATTTTCCATGGGGCTATTAATTTTACATGGTTCCTTTATGTCTTTTGATTAGCCAGTGATTAATGTTCTGGAAGGTTTTGCTGCCTTGAATCCACCCACATCCCGAGTCCTGTTGAGTCACAGCTCTCAGACACCCCACCAAGCCATCAATGCAGAGTAAGCCTCAAGCTACTCCAGTCCCAGCCCAAATGATGCTATCTCATAACCTGTTCCCATCCCTGCTCTGCATTTAGTGTGAATGTAGCCATTGGCAGTCCAGCTGCTGGGAACCCACACTTCTCTAGCTCCAGTTTCAGGCTCCCAAGCCTACACACAGCTGAAGCAGAACTCAGCACTAAGAAAGCTCTCTCAGTGTTTCAAATTGTGCAATCAGGAGTTAACTCCTGTGCTGATCATCCTTAGGCAGTGATTCCACAGATGTTTCTGAAGTAGCAGAGCCTGCGTATCCACACCAGGGCATCCTGTCCTTCCCCCTCCCCTCAGCTGTGCTACCCCAGCTGTCGCACGCTGTGCTGTGCTTGACTGGGGACCTGACCTAGCTGAAAAGTAACCCTGCAGAATAAATGGGGGCTTTGTTCCTTTGGGTTTTTAGGTGCTTTATTCTTACTTTGGTTTATTTAATTTCCTCAGTCTACCCTGGATTGAGTGTTACAAGTGCAGGGGTCTGCACACAGTCAGGTGTGACACAGCCTGTCTCACAGCTGAACTGAAGCCTTTGGTTTGTGACGTGGAAACAATTTTTGCTTGTGACTAGGCTTTACAAGTTTACAATCCTACTACGCTGACTAGGTTTTACATCCTACACTTTGCAGGTTTTTTTGCTCTTCTTCCCCAGGTTCCCTGCCAGTATATTCCATACTGCAGTGCCTCCACCAGATCTTTTAATTTCCTGTGACTAGGCCTGTATCTGCTTTATCCTACAGCCATAGTGCTCCTTCCAATGTCTTTCAGAGCAGGACAGAACAGTCAGTGTGCAGTACTTGCCTGAGTTCTAACAGAAGCCAGGGTTTCACTCAAGTGTTTTCAAAGTAATCGGAAAGGGCAAATATGATTATTCTACAATGAACAAAGGTGAAGTACTTATTTATGCTGGCTGAAGTTTCCCATATTACCTTTTCATCCTTCCACAAAACTTGATGCTGAAAGGAGCTTTCAGAGAATTCGGAAATGCAGGAACCAGTCACTACACAATTATGTGCATTTTTCCAGGCCAGTTAGTGAAGAAAAGAGTGCAGAGCAATTAGTACAAATCTGTATTCTCTGGCTAATCCCTGGTGGCAGTCAGATCACTGATTCTATCTGAATGTTTAAGAAGTTGAACCTTTGTTGGGAGTTACTACCTAGTTCTCTTCTGTTAATATTTACTGATGCTATTTCACTTCATCAGCAGTTCTTGAAATGTCTGTTCCCCTGAGTGTCCTGGATGCAACTTTGGCTTCTCTTCTACTTGGGTGTCTGATGAGTTCACTTATCTTCATCTCCGAAGCTGTTGGGAGATGCTGAGACTCAGGTCTGAGTAGTAACTTTTGCATGTGGATATGTGCAGTACCTGCTGAGAGCTGCAGTGAGCTGGATAACACTAATCTCAGAAAATAGTTACATTCAAGTCATTCATTAGAGGGATTAATTTGAGAGATCCCATCTTTTGTCTTGGAAACGTAGCTGACTTCATGCTCCTGCTCCCAGCAGTGCCCTGAAGAGCAATTACTTCTATGACCTCTAGTGGGGATAGTCAGGGCTGCCGAGCTGTCACAAGTCCTACGCTTTGCTAAAGACAAATGAAAGTCGTGTTCCCAGAGCTCCAAGGCTACTGTTTACCTGTCGAGCCCTGAGGTTAAAAGCTGTACAGGGCTCTTACAAAGGCTCAGCATCCTCAGAGAGAGATGTATGTCACTGTGCAGTTAATGCTTTTCTAGTAGCAACAATGCATCTTATCAGACACAACATGATTTTGCCTGCGTGTGTCTTGTTTTTCTCAAGATTTTTCTGTTTTGGAGAATGTTAACTTTGTGTGTTTCGGTTAAGTGGTTTGCTATATTTTTCACGCTGATCTAAGACAGGTTGCTGCCTGAGTTTTATGCCCATGTGGTAATGGTCCTGTTATTTTATTTCTCATTTGGTGAAGCCATGCCAGATGGATAATTCACAGAAAATGAGTAAAAAACCCTTGGCCATTCAGGAATGTAAAAGCTCATCTTAGAAAATGAAGCAATTTATGTAATCGGGACTTTCTGGGGAATGAGATTTTGCTGCATTCTTGTCAACAAGCACAATGCTTAAAAGTTGTGTTATGAGGAAACAATGGCATGTCAGAGAAAAGTACAGCCTAAGGAGAGGAGATGGGAGAGGAAGATTCAGATGCTGCAAAAGGAGGACAGTCCATGAATTTGAATAAGCTTCACCAGGAATGAGAAAGCTGGGACAGCTTCAGGAGGAGAAAGCTCTTGTCAAAGTGTAAATACCTGATGGGAGGGTGCAAGGAACATGGAGGCAGCCTCTCCTCACTGGGGTCCAGTAAAGGGACAAGAGGCAGTCAGCACAAACTGAAATGCCATTTAAACAAAGGAAAATGGTTTTCATTGCAAGGATGATGAAGCACCAGAACAGGCTACCCAGAGGTTATGGAGTCTCCAACTATAGATATTTTCAAAACCTGACTGGACATGGTCCTGAACAATCTGCTGTAGGTGACCCCTGCTTGGGCAGAAGGGTTGGACTGGATGATCTCCAGAGGTCCCTTTCACAAGCTCATACATTCCATGAATCTCTAATTTCGCCCCTATCTTGAGCTAAGCAGAATGGATCTGTTAGTCACGCACACCTTTTGTAGTGAGTGTCACCTGCTCCAGGCTCTATTTATTCCACGTGACCTATTTCCTGTGCTTTTGTTCAGCTCCATCTTCACTGTAGGGCTTTCTTGTGCTGTCATAGCAAGGGGCTTTCCCAAGAGTACGTTGGTCTGGATTTGTGTCAAGCTGTGTGAGTGGGGTTTGATGTAAACCTGAGGTACAAGTAACTAGAAACCGTAGGTTAGGGAATAGATCTGGAAAATGCTTGTATCCGCTTTTATATTACAGCCCAGCTGGTAAAAGTTTGTTAGGAGTAACACAAGCAGAAGAAAAAGATCAGGTTTTTTGCTGTTGGAATTACCAGCCTGAAGAGATGAGTCAATGTCAGAACCTACTTAAAACCCTCTTTCCCTAGTTATAGTCTTTTCAATATTTCTTTTATTTAGCATTGTATCAAATAATCCTTGGTTGAACAATTCTGATTCTGTTTGTATTTAACTGTTGCTTTAACACCTTCCTGCTCACCCCTGCCCCAAGATGTTGTTGAAATTCCAACCCTGCACAGGGTAATAGTGGTTGGAAGGTGCAGCCCTAATGGGACTCCAAGACTCTGGAGTCTGTGTGTACTAATGCAGTAACAGTGCTAATGCTGCAGAGCTGACTTTTTAAGAGTCTCTAAAGAGTCCTGCTGACAGCTGCAGTTGAGATGAGTGATTAATAAACTGTGAGGGTGTAGACTTAAATATTCACCATCTCCACAGTGGCCTCTGAAAGCAGCTCTGGACATACATAACTGATGTTTTAAATAGGTTTTACAAAGTAGTAAATGATGTGAAAGTGAAATTCTACTCAGACTAAGTAATTTTGGGTTTGCCGCTTTTCCCTCTGATTCTGGCATTTGAAGACAAATCTTTTACTTTGAAGAAAAGTAATGTTGTTCTGACTTGATATATTTTTGAAAGTCTGAAACAAGTAAAATTATAGCTGTTAACTGCAGGGACAGTGAAAACGAAAAGGGAAGACAGTATGGTAAAGAATTGTTTCTAGAATGTATCTCTCTGCTCCCTTGCCCACATCAAAATGATTTGCTGTAATCATTGTAAGAGAGAGACAGTAATCATTTTTTATTAGACTTCATGTCACCTAATGTGCTTGAAGTTAAGTGTGCTTAGTTGCTGTAATTAAAGAGCTGTTTTGTGTGTCAGATGGTTCCATTTGGCAACTAATCAATCCCAGCCCTTTCATGTAAAACATTCTGGTGTAACTCCCCAGAACTGGTGAAAAGAATCCGGTTCTTTATTTCTGAATTCCTGCCTACCTAAACCTGTTTCTAACATGTGCCTTTAGAAATACGAAAAAATACTTCCAGTTTAGGCATTCTTACTTGAACATAAATAGAACCCATCCTTAGATGGACTACTACAGTATAAGTAAGATGAATTTAACATTGATGTATATTTACTATTTACACTTGAAAGTTAAACTTTTCATTTTTTAAAATTAGAAAGCAAAGCAAGATCAAGTGATTTACCCCAGAACATACTGTCTAGTTCTGTCTGAAGTAGGATTTTAACTCTGAATTCCTGGTTATAAATGTAGTGCATCAGATTCTCCTACAGCAAGAGACATCATTTTGGCTGGTTGTCTGCAGCACAGGGGACTTCTCATCTCTTCAGATGTGCCTGGTTCCAGAAGGAGATACTTAAAACCATCAAAAAGTGTTGTTCCTAATGGATTTCCTGACAGGCTAAGCACTATGACTGCACATCTGGCCACACCATTTCTTATCTTGCAGGCTTTTCCTCAGGATGTCTGCCAACAGCTCAGCAACTCATACATGGCTGAGTAACATTCCAAAAGGAGATCTTACTTTTTGTTTTGGTTGTTCATCTGTTTGCTACAGGAGACACTACTGTTCGATGTGAGCAACTGGATATGCTTCAAGATTGGCTGTCTGAATTCAGAAAATCTACCTCCTCCTCCAGTACAGCCAATCCAGAGGAGCTGGTGGCTTTTGATGTACTCTGTGGAGATCTCAACTTCGATAACTGCTCCTCTGGTAAGACAAGGTTTGCCTTTTCCTGGCGTCTACCAGTCCTGAGAAGGAATAGGAATGTTCTTGATCCCTGCGGGTTATAGCAGTATATGACTATATACTAAATTATGACTGGCTTTTGCTAGGAAAAACTTAATTGCTACAGACACTTCTAAAATAGGTACGAGCTTTAAGTGTGAGCTACTCCCCTTGGCTCATCCCATGAACTCTGTGGAATTATTAAGCATGATGGGTTTTAAGGCACAAAGAGCAATAATTTGTGACTTGTGGTAGCAATAATGAGGACAGATCCAGTGGTTTAGCTTCACTTGAATTAGGTAGACACTTACTGTCCTACGGTTTTAGTTACTGATGAGAGACATGTATGTTACGGGATTTTTGTGGAGAAAAAGTAGTAAATTCATGCAGTTAAAAATAATTTAGTAGTTCATATATACAGACATAGGAGACTAATGCTAAAGAGAGAATTCAACATTGCTGAATCAGTCTTGGAAAAAAATTAACTGATACTATGTACTTTTGGGGTTTTTTTATTTTAAGAAATTTGGTTTTTTCTTTTAATTGGATGCTGAGGGTACTAGAAAAAGAACTCCGCAAAACCATAATTAATGGGTGGTGAGTTCACAGAGATGGAAGCTTTTTCCAAACATGAATATTATGCTGTGTTAACAGTTAAATTGCCAACATGGAATGCAGAGTGCTGTGTCTGCGCATCCTCTGTGCCTCCCTGCTCTGTCCAGCTCAGGCATCCAGCAGAGCTCCCTGCTGGTGTGGAGCTGGCACATGGATCAGTGCCTGGGGCTGAGGGGCCACAACTGAAATGCTGCCACACAGAGAGCACAGGGCAGGTACAGAGAGAGGGGGACACAGGGACAGTGCCCAGGGGAGATCAGGCTGCAGCATCCAAAGTGGGATTCAGCAATTCAGAGCAGGGTTTGGGGATGAACAGGCGAATTTGGGAACAGCACCAACAGCACCACGGATTCTGTAGTCTTTATAAGAAGTCTCAGGCAACTGAGGTAGAGAGCAACCAGAAGCAATTGTAACAAAAAGCATTGTCTGATCTAAAACCCCCCAAACTGTTATCTCTAATCTCATTATTTGTATCAGACACTTGAAATGGAGGATTTTAGCAAAGTTGGAGAAACGTTTAACTGGGTAGAAAAGACCACCTACTCAAACCCCAGCCCTTCTCTCACTCATTTCTAGCTCATAGGTACAAACAGTAAATCCATCACAAGTTAGGAGCCGAAGTAAATGGAATGGTTGGAGAGGTGCTGGCCAGTGCTCTGACTGGTGGAGGTGAGCAGTGAGTGGCAATGGCTACAGAGTACTGTAGTCAGACAAGTACATCTTAGGGTGAAGCATAATGCAGCAGTGGTAGTGAGTTTGGGGGGGAATACAAGAAGGAAATGGTCAATAACAGCTCTTCAGCTGCCCAAGCTGCCACACAGGCCGAGGAGGCTGCAGCAGTGCCAGGCAAGGGAGACAGAAGCTGGGGACACAAATAGACACATCTGCTATGATTTGACCATTTCACTTGCAATATTGTTGGCTGGGTGGAGTGGCCTGGAGGCAAAGGTGTCCATCAAGGAAATAAACAAGCTGCTGCAAACTAAATGGGAGACTGCCCAGTCAGATCACAAATCGAGAGTGAATGGGCTCTGCAGCATGAGGAGAGAGAGATGGGAGTGAAGCTGTGAGGCAGAACATATGGTCAGGACTCTCCACCTGAGAAGCGTTGGCACTCTACCCAAGATCTTGCACAAGAAGCACAGAGCATAATTAATGCAATTCGGAGCTGTCTTTCTAATGAAAAAGTAAAAATATCAATTTCCTCTTGCAAATAATAATTGTAAACATTGCAACTACTGCTAAAGAGGATTGAAAAATGAGTTATAAAAATTAATTTTATCTTTGCTATCTCTGGCGTTTATTTACATCACCCTCCCCTTTAAAATGTACCCAGTCTGGAAACTGGAATTAAGCTGGCTATTTAATTTTTTTATTTTCAGATTGCTTTCTTTCCATATGTACTAAGCAAGATTAATGCAGTGTTTTAAAGTTCTCTCCTCCATTTTTACATTACTCATTGTTTTAGGGACATTTGTTAGCATTATAGGTTAATTGAGTATCTTAAGTTTTTTTAAAGCGGTAATCAGCTTCCTGTAATTCTCTTTATGATTTTCTGTATCCTTTCCCACTCCACAGTCTGCTACAACAGCTAATTAATGTTTCAGTGAATACCAAGCTTCTATTCTTAGTTATATTGACAGTACAATTTTCAAAGGTCTTTAGGTCCATGAGTGACCTTATGCTTATGACAAATTTTCTGCAACTCAGTTTTCCCCTCCAGCTTTACAGAACATTATGGCAACATTCGTACAGGGAATTCACACTTAGTGGGAATGTTATTAGAAAGTTACCTACTGTCACGTTGCTTTGGATTGACTTGTGTAAAAGTCTATTATATTTTTAACCCTTTTAGCACAAGAAAAAAAGCCTTCCAATCAGATGGGTAAAGTTTTGTGTCATCAGCTATGACTCGTCGTGGTCAGTGGCACAGTTGTAAATTCATAATTTTTAATCTATCTTGGTTTTGAGGGAGGTTCTGTAGACATATGATACAACAAGGGAAAACTCAGAAAAATGGCAAAGATTTTATCTTCTACTTTTCCATAAACATTAAACAAACCCATTGGCTGCACAGACAGAAAGAGAATTCTCTGCGTTGCCCACCTGGCACAATTTAGGGAGGGTCAGTCCTCCAACCATCTGCCATAACTCCATGATTCCCAGGAAGATTAGTTTTTCAATCTCCTTGTAGTTCTGAGGATGTTCTCAAGACTGAGAGCTAGCTGGAAAGATGTAATGAGACAGATGAACTGTCAGTCAGCTGTACTAAAGACTGCAGATAACAAAATGGCAAACGAGCCGACAGCTGTGAGCACAGCACTGCTTCACTCCACCTTTTTGTTCAGCAGAGAGATCAGCAGCTTCTTCACTTGGCAAGACCAGCATTTTACACAAGGGGATTTGATGTGATCCTTGGTGTGTGAACTGGGCTCTGTCTAAGAGACTCAGCTCAGAGTTTTGTTTCTGGCTTTATTTCCCATTTTCACATGTGCTCTTGGCACATAGACAGTGACAAATACATGACAGCAGCAGCAGCTCCAAACTCAGGTGAATATTCTGACGATCCCAAGAGAGAGCCTTCAAGTGTTGCTAAGATGTTCTAACCTTGTAAAAGGTGTTAAGTGCTGTAAGGAAGTTTTCAGGAGCTGTTTGCAGTTTCTTTGCCATTTAACAGTGGAATTGTAGCCGTTGGCATTTTCAAGTTCCAGTTTGTTTCCCAGCTATGGCGATTGCATTGATAAGCAGCATGCACAGAACTGGAACTTGCTGGTTTGCTCAGGATCTGAAATGCTGGTGTGTGAGTTTTTGTGGGATATCTTACCAAGTGATCCTAGGAGCTTGATGTGCTGTATGCTTTCAATGCAAGGAGCACAGTAGCAACTGGGAAGAATTTAATTTAAAGTTGATAGGTCATTCTGATTATGTTTAGAATGGCTTTAATGCTGTAGATAACATCCCAAGCAAATTATCAATTACCTATCCTTTCTCTTATCTGTTATGGCTTGGAAAACATTCAGTCAGGGAATTCTTCTGAAGCAAAGAAAGCATAAGGTTTTATCTTCAAACTGACTGAGATGTGTGAATATGCCCACAAACAGCCATTCCCTTTGCCACTGGGAAGCCAGCCCAGCTCTCCTCTGGGTGTTCCATCTCAACAAGAGTTTTGTGCTGTGTAAGCAAAGCAATGGCAAGGGCAGAGGGAGGAGATACATTGGAAAACTTTCACTTCAGCTTAGAGCTAAAAACTACCAAAATTATCTTTCATAGAAAAGAATTTGTAAGAAAGCATAGGAAAGCACTGTTATTAGCAAGCATTTGCTGGAATTTCTGACGGAGGCAAGATCCTGCTGTGCAGTAAAGCTACGGCTGAAGTGATTCAAATCAAACCTAGGTATTCATACTGAGGAGAAACGAGGGCTTGATGTTTCTCTCGTGGCAGAAGACACAGTTGTGCACAGGTTCACAACCAGGAGCTGATGTGTCTTTTCTTGGGGTTGTTCTTTCCCTGCAGAGGACAAGCTGGAGCAACAGCATTCTCTGTTTACACACTACAAAGACCCGTGTCGAGTTGGTCCTGGGGAGGATAAACCTTGGGCAATTGGTAAGACCTTCTCTAGCTCTTAGTGTGGGAACACCTCCCTGCCTGTCACCCACAGCCAGCTCCAAGCAGCAGCTGCTTCAGCTGACCAGCAGTAAGAATTTGGTGGAGGACAAATATTTTTAAGGGATATTTCTATAACATAAATTTTATAGACCTTAACAATATCTTGTGGAATGATAATTAAGACCCAAACAGAGATGTTGAACTTCAGTCCACATTCTAGAACTCATGCATCAAGCTACCTGAATGCCTTCCCCACATATTGTACTTTTAAAATAATCTCTAGATTACTTGGAGGGGAAGGAAGCCAAATTATTGTTTCTGTACTTTGTGCATGCAGGGAAAGCCTGCAGCTTCTGATCAGAGTGTTCCATTTGGTGCTCAATAAATACTGTCAGTGAGGATGTATCAAAGCAAATCAACTCTATGAACTTGTAAGGTTTGTATTATTAAAGATTTCCTGGAACTCTGAGATATTAATACCTGGTGAGACTCAGTTGAACTTGCTGAAGTTTTAGAACAGGAGTTAGTACTGTCTCCAGAGGAGCTTTAATAACTGTGAAGATACTAAAGATAAGTAGAGCTTTTTAATAATGAGGCTTTACTCTGGTAGGAGAAAAACAAATCAGAGACATGGAGGCTGAGAAAGTGGAAGTGTGAAGACATTTGCAAGGTGGCAGGCCGTAGGGAGGTCTGGAGAGAGGAGAAGTGAACACAGTGTGCTCTCAGTCAGAGCAGTCCCCTCTCTCCCCCAAACCTGTGCCTCTGGAAGCTTCCTGAGAGGCACATCCCAGGAGCTGTGCTGGGACACTCACATCTCCCTTTCTGTTCACAGGTACCCTGTTGGATCCTGAAGGATTATATGATGATGAAGTGTGCACCCCAGATAACCTACAGAAGTATGCAATTCCTAACCTTTCCACATGTTTTAGACAGTTCTGTAAAAAGCAAATTCATTGCTTGCTGTTTAACATTTCAGATGTTCAGATTGAGAGGTATTTTATGGACTGAAAACAAAACAAATAATCAAATTTTTACCCAGGGGTGTTTGGGGAAGAGTATAAAAGGAGAAGGAAAAGAGGCTGGTTCTCTAAGTCACATAAGGTTGGCTTCAGTGGGTGATGAGAGCAGCTGCAGGCAGTGTCTGTCTCCAGAGCTGGTCCTGGAGCAGGTCCATAGCATAAGAAACTCCAAGCACTCTCAAAAAGGGTACATGGACAGCTTGTCTGAAAGTCTCTGCAGGCAGCCAGTTCTGTGGCCACAGCACTGGAAAGGGCAGCAACAAAAGGAAATGTAGTTTTCCTCAAATAAAAAGCCCATAAAGTTTAAAATACCACCTCCAGCTCAACAGCTGCTGAGTTACCCATTCATTGCAGAGTTCAATACACCTAAAAGCACCAGCTCACAAATACAGAGAGGAATTGAATAGCACATTAGACAGAACTAGGAATATGGCTTAGGATCTTCCAGTGATACTAGTGCAGCATCACTTCTAAGGAGTGTTTGATACTGAGAAACAGCTGTCTTTGGTTTGAGCTAGTGGAGTTATGAAAAATACAAAACAATCTTAATTAGCAGTAGTCTTAAGATAAATTTCTTGAATACCTGTCTTTTAAACAGTATGCCAGTGGAGAAAAATTAATAAGCTTTGCACATTTTAGAGCAGCACACAATGGATGTGGCAATCCTTTTGTCACCTTCTCTACCATGGAGGCAAGTTTACTGTGCTAAAAAAATACCTTATCATCATGACTAACTATAAAAGATGTTCTAACTATTCATTACCAAAATATACTACAGAGTTAAAGTTATTTAAATTAAGAAGTCAGTCCAGATGTTTCTGTTGACTCACATAATGGAAATGGTACATTATAGGCAGCTGATGTAATTACTCACCAAGCACAGTACACTTCATGGCATAGATGGACACTTGGTTGAATGTATTAAGTGAGGCCACACCCTGAAGTTTTCTTTCAGTTTTGAACAAAGAAATCGAATTCTAGACATCAGGTCTGGGTTTAGTTTACATCCAAAATAAAAATTTTTTACAGCAAATCCTGCTTTGGACATTTGAGAGCTTACAAAATTTCCAGACATTTCTATTCACATGTTAAAAACATAACTTTAGTACATGTGAAAGGGACTTCTGGAAAACAAAAATAAAGTAATTTGGCCCTAGAATCAAGTTTGCAAATGCAAATCCGTATGTGGGTGTAACATTGTGTTTTATGCCTCCAAGAGCAGGCTTGGAGCATTTAAAAAAGCCCAAAACAAAACCTAACCCCCTTCATCCCCCACGAAAAACAAACAAACAAAAGAAACAAAACCCAAACAAGCCCTGTGTTTTAAAGTGGCTTTTTCAGACAATGTGTCACTAAATTCCTTCTGGGGTATTATGTTTTATTCTCTAAAGAGTTACTTGTATCCAGCAATTACGTTCCACTGACAAATACATGACTGATTAAATAGGGAGCAAGCAAATGATCAATTAAAAATTAAGAATACTACTCCTGCTACCTCTGGGTATGCACAGCACCTCAGGATGTGATAACTGGAAAATAGCCTTGAGTGCTGGGAACAGAATATATGTAAGTCTTCTTGTCTGCCAAGTGTGGCTTTCGATTTTCTGCAGTGTGTTATAATGCTGTTGCACTGATGAAAAACCCCTCAGAGAGACTGTAATTTCCCCAGGCTCTTTCTGCAGGGGAACAGGGCTCTGCATGTGTGCATGATGTGGGGTGCTCATGTATTGGAGAAGCCATTCCACGAGAGGCCGAGGGAGCCTCTCCTGCTGTCTCTGCTATGGACTGGCAAACAGGGAATTCGCAAAGAAAGTCAGGGAAATTTAAACCAATTATTGGGATCTGGGCTTTAAAGACATTTAAATGTTAAATAGCACAGTAGCTGTGGGGCAATATGTAACAAATATTCTTCATATACACAGCAAACCAGGGTACCACCTAGAACTGATCCATTCTCAAATTTTTCGATAATAAACCTTGATGAAGCTTTGCAGATATTTAAATTGGCATGTCAGCTATCCAGAGAATTATTTCTTCATCAGCACTCTTCTCTGGTTTATAAATAAAATTAAGTATTTCACATTACTAAATAAATAGGCCATAAAAGCAGCAGAACATCTTGCTCTTAACTATCTCTTTTGTGTTAAGCACAGCATATGTAAAACATCAGACTAGAACAACAGACTTGGTACAAATAATGAGCAAGTCATTTACAATTATCAAACAATTAATTAGCTAGATGTAACAACCTGGGCCCTGCCACAGTCCTGGAAGCCACACAAGTTTCTGCTCAGAAAGGCTTCAAGAAATGCACAAAAATAATCCTATCTCACAGAGATGATTGTCATCTTCAAGTTAAGCACTGGAATAAGCCCATTTTTATCTCTGAACCCTGACCAGAGGCAGGTCTAGGAGAGCACATTCCAGCACAGCTACGACAAAATTTAAATGCAATTTTTTCCAGTCTCCACTGCTGGACAGGGGCTCACAGTTGAGATAAAGGCTGCAACACCAGTGAGAAAAGTTTTGCTTAGCTCAGGTGTTTCTGTCTGGAGTGAGAGATGGTCCCTCGAGGTTTGGGATGAGGGAGTTTTGCTTTATGGCTCCCTTACAGTCCCTGCTCTTGGTGCTCCTTCGCTCACTGCAGCTGGGGCAGCACTACACAACCAACCAGCAGAGGCATGGGGCTTTCACACTCCAGCGCTGGGGTATCTGGGACTGAAAGCCTAGCACGGAAAAACAAAGTTCCAATTATTTTATTCTGCCTTTCTTTGTATCCTATGAATCAAGACAATTATTCTGATAAAATTCAGGTTTAGTTGTGCAACTCAGTCATAATTAGAAATGTTCCCTCAAATTGTCAGTGTTTAACTGCCAGCACGGCAGTGCCAGCAGTACTTTACTTGTGCTGACTTCCTGGAGAGACAAACAGCAAACCCTGTTCACAGAGAGGTGCAAGTTCTCAGCAGCAGCACATGCATGCACATTTACAATTTGCTTCCCTCCTGTATTTGAAATTAATATTTCCTTTCCATGAGCGCTTGCGCAGGTTAAGTGAATATGCAGCACTCACAGACTATTTAAAAGACATAACTAAAGCTGAAACAAATTAATCTTTTAAATTAATGCAAATAATATTTTTTGCAGTAGTGCTGCAGAGCTAATCAGCAGTTTCTTCTACTTTGTTATTTAATTAGCTTTGCCAAATATAAATACAATTTTTGAAAGAGGTCAGTATCATCAAAGAACTTGCTTCCTTGAACCTAGAAAAACAATCTAAGGAAGTGAATCATTTTCAAGAGCTCTTTGGAGAATCAAAATGGGGTGCAGACAATAAGCTAATTTAATGTGAGTTATTATTAAAACAAAGCAACACATAAAAGAAAGTTTACTTTCATAAACTGATTACAATAAGATCTAAGAACTTTCAATACCTCCTTAAGTCCAAAGGGGGGTTAAGAAAAGTTCTGATTTAATGACTACATGATCAGTTTTGTCATTGTTACCTGCTGAAGCACATGAGGTGCTTCTCGAATCTATCAATTGACCCAAACTTAGAGATTATAACACTACTGAGACCTAATCAACTGTAGCCAGTGCTGGGTCCCCTCTGCCATCATTCAGATCCTTCCAAAACCCCTAAATTTGACAAAGCAACCATCTGAATCTCACACATTAAAACATATCCCACATGTTTGTCCCTTGTTTTTCCTCCATTCTGTACCCTCACACACATGCATTAAAAAAATTCCTGAACCAAATCCCATAAAACCCATCCAAGTCAAGTCTTAAAAACCGGGTGATCAAAAATATCTTATTTTTTCCCAAGGTGAAATTAAAGGCTTTGTGCCTGCTAGGACCTAAGTTCATGGCTCAGTGTTTCTCCTGTGACAGTTGATGATGCAGCTTCATGGCTTAATCAACTCTTACAAGGGAAACCACAGAACCTTGAGCTCAGGTTTTGGCAGGTAAGTAAAGGAAGGAGATTTTGGAGGAAGCGGTTTTGAAAGTTTGTGTTTTAAGGCAGATACAGCAAAACCACAGCCTGAGCAGCCCCTCTCTGTGTGCACAGCTGTGCCACTCACCTGTGCTGGATTTGATGTCACCCATGGGCACAAACCCTGGCACGGGTGGGTCCCAGTCCAGCTTTCACTCACACAGTTGGGTCTTTTCCCCTGGGTGCTCCTTTGGCAGAGCTTTTAAATAGAACACAGGAAGGTAAAACAAGTTTCCTTCAAAATCCAACACAACAGAAAAACAACACAGAACAGCACAGGGTTGCTGTAAAAACAGAGTGCCAGGGACCCTTGTATGTTACCTGGTCCAAAGTCACGTTCGAAGCTGGGCTAAGGTCAAAGCTAGATCAAGTTGCTTGGGGCCTTAACAGTCTTCTGTTTAAAACCTACAGTTAAGGTTTAAGCACCCAAAATAAGTATTTTAATGGGAGAGCAGCATCTTATTTCCTTGAACACAAGATTGGTACCTAGAAAACCAATTCTCAGTTTTGAGTGCTTCTGTCTGTGGCCTTGGGCCAGGTAATCTCCTTGCACGGTGGGGGCAGTGCTAACACCTGCTGAGTACATCCATGTGGAGGAGTTTGCAGAGTCACATACAGGGATCAAGTAAATTAGGCTGTTACTTCTAGTGAAGTAAGAGCTTGGGGTCCAAGACACAATAATCTGATGCTGAAATCTGCTCAAAACCAACCACCATGTGCCCAGATGTGTGTTCCTGCAAACCAGTCCTCATCCACACCCTGTGCGTAGAGCTGGATGTTGTAATTTCAGGAGTTGCTCTGATCAGAATGGAGAGGTTTGTATCAAAGTGTTCAGGTTTGTACTAAAGAAGTCCAGGAAACAACTTCCTCCTCTGCAAGTTCCAGCAACACTGGAAATCAACAGAGGGGCTCTGAGCTGCCCTACAGTACCAATAGCAGGTTCCCCTCTCCGTGTTTGTTCTCCTGGCTACAAGGGAGCTCTAGAACAGCACCAGTGATGCCAAGGCTGCCATGAGGCTTTAAGAGCACTGTCATCAGTTAGTGCAGCCTCATACTGGAAAACACATTTGGAAGAAGATGTGCTTTACAGGTGTAACAGTTCTTTGGGACTGGGATTACCCTTACCAGGGATTTGGAGAGAACCTTGGGTAATGCATAAATCGAAAGGATGAGCAAACATTTAAACATTAAAACTCATTTTGTTTGGTTTTTTTAATGAAATAGGGTGCTGGAAAGTGAAGAAGGAAGGAAAGGATACTTAGTCTATCCCACCAGCAAGAACCACAGTTCCAGTCAGAAGGGGAGGAAGGCATCACTGAAGGGAAACGGGAGGAGGATTGACTATATGCTCTATACAGAAGAAGGTCTCTACCTGGAATGGAAAGTGGTGAGTTTCAGAGCTGCCAAAAAGGCTGTAACTTGCACAACAAATTTGTCTGAATGGCACTGCAGCCTATTCTGCTGGGATTAAACTCATACTCCTGGGAGGACCTGCCGCTTTGCTATTTTCCAGTTCTGCATGCAGGTACCATGTTTGTAAAGCTATAACAAAGTTGAGTTTGAGGATTCCAGCAGCAGCACTGGTAGATGTACTGCTCTTCAAAAACAACCAACCTCGTTTTCGCTCCTTTTAAGCTTTTGCCTAATTGTTTTGCTTGATGCTTTTCCCATACATGCAGTCTGAATATTTTTTAATCTTTTCAAGTGTCTGGATGTTTTTTATGCCTATGAAAACCTACCTAAGTTACAACTCTGCAATATGTAGGCAGAAGCTGACATAAGCTAACCAGAGGGAGAATTTGTGGGGTGTAGTTTGCTTCCTAGTGTAGGGCCTTGCCTTGTACAGCATTCCATGGTGAAAATGAGGAGCTCAATCACATATGTTTAACATACCCTGCACGTGGATCACCTACTGCAGCACTGCAGATGAGTCTGTCTGGAACAACACAGATGTTACTGTAAACGGAAAAAAAAATGTACAACAGATTTCATCCAGACCAGCTCAGCTGGGTGCTACCAGTGGCTCACCTCATCCCCTGCAGCCCACTGCCATGCCCTGAGTGGCAGTTTCCCATTAACCCAGCCAAGCCTGGCTGGTCCCACACCTCTATAATACACTAAGGTGGTTCCAAGAGGCTGAGTTCTGATGTGTGGAATGACAGACCGATTTTTCAGCTCCTTTTCTTACTGCTTTTTTCCTTCTGCAGGAAGTGGAAGAGTTCAGCTTTATTACCCAGTTAGCAGGCCTGACAGACCACCTACCAGTAGCAATGCGTCTCGTGGTGTCTACGGGAGAGGATGATCCTTAAAACTGACCAGCTCTGAGACATTAGAAGAGGGAAACATGAATGATATTTCAAAAATATCAGAGGATAAGAATGAACTATTCTGGTGCCACGTTAGGAAAGATGACCTGACCTGGGCTACTCCCAGAAAGTACCAACAATGTGGATCTAAAAAGGGAAGAAATGGAAGGGGCTGTGGCCAAAAGCCACTGTCACAAGTGGCTCAGGCAACAGGGCAGGCCTGTACTTCAATGCTTTCACTGTGGACCGAACGGAACCAAGATGGAAGTCCTAATTCCTTCTGAACCAGTGCCATTCTTACTAAAACATGTTTTTATACTAATATATAGCACAATTTAGTTTGTACTTAGTCTGTGAGTTAGTGCCGCTCAATGGTTTTTTGCATCATTTCTTTGTCTAACTACAAAGCTGCAGCTTTTTCTCTTTCTTTAGCCTGTGACAGTTGTAGTTCGTGCTTGCAGCAGCCGCATGCGCCCGCACTGCATGCACCGGAGAGGAACCGGGCACAGCATCCCTGGCAACGGCAGCAGGGAAGGGAGGGCACAAACCAGACCCAGCCAAAGCGTCCTGGGACTGGCAAACCCTTCTGGCAGGACAGGTAGACCTTAAACCAAACAACAACTCTCTTCAATTTGCAGACCAGTATCTTCCTGTCTGATTTAAGGATAATTAAAAAGATTTGGAATCAAGACTTTAAGAACACAGTTTCACCCTTATTCCAGCTGTGTTCCCACTGAAATGATAAACTGTTTTGTCTGAATGATGACTCCAGAATTGGGCCTTCAGCTTTCAAAATGCAACTTATTCCCTTAAGAAGAAACAGTTTCCCTGTAATGTCTTTTCTTTCCCATGTGTGGGACAGTTCTGAATTATGGTATGGGATATGTATGTTACAGTAGAGTGAATAGATTCCTGTAGTACCATTGGTAACACCAGAGCCAACATTCTGCCTTAGCTAGAAAGGGTAAGTGGGAAATGAATTCTAAAATGCATGCTAGATATAGAGTAAAAAATAAACATAAGTGACATTTGGGGGGAAAAAGGTGTAGAACAGTGTATGATTGATAAGGCAGAATAACCTGACGATTTTCTAAAGGAATCAGTACACTTAAAGGGGAAGTGGAATGTGGCCAGCTGGAGAGTAGAGAATAGAACTGTGACTCTTGGCCTTAGGTAACTGCTTCCCAGGAACAGAGGCTGTTTTGATGTCTGTGAGACGTGATACTCCATTTGTTATGCACTCACAGGCTGAATGGGGGTCTTGCCATCTGATTCGTATGTTCTTTCCACTAAAGCTCTTTAGATGTGGGGCTCCCCTCTGCCATCTTGCCCCCATGACCTGACCTACCCAGCCTCGGTAACCTTAATGAAAATAATGAAAAACTGAGAATCAGGTCCATAACAAGACTTGGCATTTTTTAAGGGATTTAATTTCAGAGGGTTTGTGTTGTTGGGAGAACACTGAGATCCCTTCTGTTTTAACCATTACTTAGTTTCTTCTGCCTATCTCCTCTTCAAATTTAGTGCTATTTCCTCTTGCATTACAAATTCCCTGTGTTAAGAAGAGTTAACCCAATATTAGATGTACTCCATTAAGTAACCTGTTTTAGTTACGCTGCCCACAAACTCTTGAGGATGCTCTTGTTTTGGTTTAGTTTACACCTGCTGTGAATCAGCTTGAGCTAAATCAGAATAGATCTAAATTAGAAATCTCAGTCTGCACAGCCTCTGGTACTTGCTTAGTTAGCTACAGTAAACAACAGAACTTGTACTTAGATCAGCCTGATTTTGCAAATAGTGAAACTCTTAATAGTCATGAGAGTACAGGACTAACAGTATTGGCTAATTCCAAGGAGGCAGCAAGGCCACTGCTCACACTCTCCCTCTGCACCTGGCCTTGACACATTTTATGCCTCGTTTTCCAGTGCTGGGGTCCCTTCAGCAGAGACTGCCTCTTAAAAGTGTACAGTGCCAAACCGTGGGGTAGTCTGAAGTGTAACCCATGGGGACTCAAAAATGGAACCAGACTCAGTTCCCCTTTTTATAAAATTAGGAATTCAAGTTTACAGAATCAGAGACTTTAGTGTACTACCCCAGTGCACCACCAGTTTCCCACTTTGTATGTCTGTCTTTATACAGAGGGTGCACATATGTGCAACGTGTTTTTCGGGTTTCTTATTGCTCCACCCAATTCAGAAAAACTTGTATCCAAACTAATGCTTTTTAATCCTGTTTTCTACCTTGCTTGTATTTTATTAACCTTTTTTAAAAAAACCCAAACAGTACCAGTAGCAATTTGTGTGCTGTCCAGCAGCTATTTCTCAGTAGTAAGACTAACTACAAGGTACAGTATTTTTAATAGTTTTCCTAACAATGTAAATTACAATTTGATATCAATTTCACCAAGTATCAGTTGCAGGAGCTGAATTTGACACTGTGTGGGATACAAACATAAAACTACTGCCAAACAATGTTACATTATTTACAGTAAAACTAACATGGTCTAAATTACTTTAAAATTTGTTCTGTGGCTTTGTGCTGACTGAAAAATCAGCCACTTCCGTCAACTTTTTGAGATATGTTAAGAAATGTTTTTTCAAATTTGAAGTAAACTGTTTTAGATTTTGATGTTCCTAGTTCCTCAGTGCTCAAGAACTGGCTAGCTGTAAAATGTTCTCTTACACAATACACATACATTTAACCAGTGTAAGTAGTTCTTTCTAATTTACTGTCTTAGGGATGTGACTTTGCAAGGGAGTGATGCTGGGAGGTTCAGCATTGTGGCACCACTGTACAGATGCTCCTTGGTTTTTTGCATTGATCCTGTGCCTTCTGATGCCTCGGCAATGCTTGGAGGGGTCAGAGAGTGTCTGTAGCAGTGAGCTGGAATGAACAGGCTTCCCCTTCTAGGACAGTGACCTCCAGGAGAAAAATGAGTTTTGCCTATACCACTCCAACCACCACAGTTCCATCCAATACCACACAGAGAATCCACTCAGACAATGCCTGTACTGGCACGCTATCAATCATCACAGGCCTTAGGCAGACACTATAGAATAGAATATTTGCATAAAAAAAACCCACAGGAAAACAAGAAGGGGCGGGGCTGAAGAGACCACGCCTGGGAGATCAAACCCTGGAAGGCTTTTTCAGATGTCAATCCTACTTTGCTTATGGATAGCATGACCCAATTTATAAGTAGAATGTTATTTATAAGAAATCAAGTTAAGCTTACTCTACTATGCTTATCCCACTTTGTACTGGGATTTCAGGCATCTTCAAGACGTGAGTGATAAGACTATGCTTGGTTTATTACCTGCCCCTCACCAGGGATACTGCAGATGAAGTGTCATCTTTTTATAGAAGCATGATAACATCTTCTGTTTCTCATGTTCAGTTTGCATTTTACAACAGCACTTCTAGAACAAGTGAACAAAAGACCCAAAGAGGACAGTTGAAAACGAAGCATTTCCAGAAGTTTTGAAGGTGTCAGGTCCTGACAAAGTTGGTAACTTTAGATCACTTCGGAAACGCACCCTAGAGAGGGAGCCACTGAGTACCAGGGAGGTAACACCCAGCCTCGTGCTGAGAGAAAAGGCATTTAACTCATTCCAGTGGTGCCCAGTTTTATCCATCCCAGCCTGGACACTTGGTAGAAGCTGCCTAAAGCACCCAAACAGAAACTCCCAGAGCCTGGCTCCAGGAGAAGCCTGCAGCCCGAGGAGGTGTGTCCTGCTGGCTGCAGGAGGAGTTTACCTGCCTTGTGCCAGTATCATGACAAAGTTTTATCCCAGAAACACTCTCAGTTAGTCTGGCCAGACCCTCAGGCCTACTTGTTGGGTAAGACAGTAAGATTTAAGGAACACACAATCCCAATAAGGAGGGGTTTTTTTAATGGCCTTTGTTTGGTGGTCCAGACAAAGCCGATCTGACTGTCCCCAGTTTGGTGTCTGAGCTACCCTGGATCATGCAGCAGCACAGCAGTGTCAGCACATATCATCAGCTCACAAATGAAGCAGTTTTGCCTCCTCCTGGTACTATAGGATGAGGACAGAAATATAATTCGAGCACTTTGAAAACCTCCCAATTTTATCCATTACGAGGGTCAAATTGTTACTGAAGGTCTCCCTTTTCCATGCCATCTTGTTTTAAATATAATCTTGATGCTTTTAAAGACTTGTATTATTGCTGAGGTTTAGAAGTCCTATAATAAGAATAACCTTTTTTTATTTCAATGATTTTTCGGTATTGTATCCTTCTGGAACCTAACGTTTTTATATGGTAAGCACACACCTTCTGACATTTTGTTATAAATGTATTAAAAAAAAAAAAGGAAAAATTTAAATATTTTCATTGGTTTCTTTACCTGCAAGAAAACCACAATCACAGACCTGATAAAAACAAGGTATTTTAAACAATATGGAGGGGTTTTTGTCTTTTATTGGTGCTGAAAGGAATACCTGGTTGATGCAATCAAGATAATAAAATTTCAAGGCTCAAATGATTCTGTGCAGTCACTTTCTCTGGTTTTGTGATGTGGAGTCTGATGTCACTGACAGAGATCTGACTCCAAATCCCAGTCTGGTGGGTGGCCCAAGTACATCTCACTGTGCTACACGTGTTCTAGTGAACCTGCAGAAAATACAGGGTGAAGAAATTAGTCCTTTTAACTGCCCCTGCACTGCCCAAACACCCCTGCACAGACATCCTGAGCAATTTTCCAGGTGTGCAGCCTTCCTGCAGAGCATTCCCCATGCATCTCATGCCAAGTCCCTGCTTTAAGGACAAGGATCTGCACTGGAGCCTGCCAGTGCCTGGCCCCAGACCTCAGGAACAAGGCAGGATGCAGGTGCACAGCTGGGCACCACAACAGTGATCTGGCCCTGAGCTCACTCAGGGCTCAGAGCAGGTTTTTATCTCTGTGCTGTCCAGTCAAAATAAAAAACACACATCACACCCCCTGTATGATTGTTGATTTAACAAAACAATGTCAAGAGAAAAGAATCCTTTTTACCGGTTTAGTCTATCTGAACAGTCCTGCAAAAGCCAGGAGGGAACGCCTCCTTGAAGAATTTATTTTTTCCACAAGCAGAAAGGATGAAATCAGTGGAATGCAAATGAGTAAGAAAGAGCACAGTGCACAAGTTTCTTGTCATTGCCTCAGGAAGGAACCACCCCATCCTGTGGGACAGGACATTAGAGACGGATTTCTGCAGCTTTCTCCATTGCTGCACAGGTGATTTTTGTCTGCATTCTGATGTTACCATAGCATTATGCTTTGACAGACTTGATTTTCCAGCGGTAGATTCCTAGACTGCCTCTCTTGCAATAGCTGACCTATTTTCCCATTGCTGCAGTTTGTTATTATGTGAGCAGCTCATGAGTGGGTTCCCTTCTATAAAGTGCTAAGGAATTACAAGTTAAAAACACAGTAATTTCTTGGATATTTGCATATTGCAGACAGTTATAGGAACAAGTACAGAAAACTGCAGCTCCTTCCTGCTCCCTGTGCCCAGGAGTTACAGTGCAGTTCTTGATGAATTCGTGCCACAGCTGCCTGTGGGTCAACACTGTAACAGCACTGCCATCTGCCTCTTTGGCTATTTTACAGACTCCCTTGGCAAAGCACCTATTAAAACACAAACCTCCCTATCCTACTGAAATTCCTGCTCAGAATGCTGCTAAAACCATTATTCTTGTAGCTCTTTTCTTTCACTGTTTAATACTTTGGTGTAGCAATTCTCCTTGTTGCAGCAAACTGAAGAGGCTCATCTACACTTTCGTGACCTTTCAGAAGACTATTCCAGATTTCCCATCTACCACTCCTAAATCTGTATGCCCATTTTCTTCAGTACTTTCCCTGACATTTAGGGAAGCCTCCAAGAAGCTACTTGTGAAATTAGTGTGTGGGGCTTGCAAGGAAGACTGGCAGGAGAATAACAATCCTCTTTCTCATCTTTTACATAATGTTAGATTTAACCACTGCTCCTTACAACCATTAAATGTGGACAGGAAGAACTATGCATTAATTGAAGGAAAGATTAGAAGAAAATGGGAGGAGAAAAAAAAATCTGAGAACAGTTACACAAAAAGATCATGGAATCTCTATCAACATTTAACTTAGGATGTATATTCCTCCTCCCCAAACACCCTCAAAACTCCTTTCTGAGTCTGATAAACATTTCATACTACTGTAGATCACATGAGCTGCTGAGGTTGTGCTCAGCCACTGATACCTCACCTGTGGTACCAAGAATCACACCTGAATGGTCAACTAATCCAAAAAGGACATTATCTGTAATAGAAAAATGCTACAGCTTTCCTGTGTGCTTTAAAGGATGAGATAATTGAATACAACCACAAAATAAAGGGGCGTTTTCCACATGTTTCCACACTAACACACCAGCTTTCAGCTGGCTCCCCTGCCTGTAAATGGTGTAATTCCTAGAAAACAGCATCTGCTTACTCTGCTCCTCTGGAAATGTCTGTAAGCTGATGCTTCACCTTCTGCTGCTCCCACAGGAGCATCTCACCAACTCACAGAGTGCCCAGCACTGCCAAACCCTCTCTTTCCCTTTTGTAAGCAAACCTTTGATGTCTCCAAAGCCAAACCCAGCAGAATAACTTCAAAGTGCTTCAAGTGCCTCAGTATTTGGTAGCCAGGTGTGTCAGAATATCCTTTGTGTGTGTATGCACTGCAACAAAAGCCTAAAGCTCCACACAGTTTTCACTGTTACACTACAGCTGATACACCAGGGTTTTTGCCAAGCTCTGCTAAAGCTCCTCAAGCCAGGGCAGTTTGTGTCCAAAGCAACCAAAAGCCTTAAAAGTCCCATTCCTATTTGCAAATGATCTGACTCTTTCAAATCCCAGCAACAAGATGCGTCAGTGAGCTGAGCTCAATAGAGACCTTAATGTGATCCTGAATGCTGGGCTGTCATTAGGACACAGAATATTGATATCCCTGACTGCTTTCCACCCAGCTAAAATGGAATTTGCCTCACAGATACACACATTAAACACTGTATTAGCTACTAACTGATATAAATCCTTCTGCCTTAATGAGACCAAACGGAGGATGGTGGCCAAGACACCACAGTGTCAGACCAGGGAACCAGGGCTGCCTGCAAAGGACAGTGTCTGTAGGGCAGGGGGACAGACCCCACAGATGTGACCTGGGACCCACAGATGCTGAGCAGGATGACTCACAGAGCTCAGGATGCAGCTGTGCTGAAAACTGCTTTATTCCACAACAATACTACTGTAGTTTTAAGATTCTGGATTCAGGGATGTCCCATCCCTGGAAGTGTTCCAGGCTATGTTGGGTAAGACCCTGAGCAACTTGATCCAGTAAATGACATCCTGCCTGTGACAGAGGGGTTGGATCTTGATGGTCTTTAAGGTCTTACACTCCAAACAAAGTAATTCTGGGATTCTGTGGATTCAAACAACTTAGGGGTTTCCAATGCTGCCACAGCATTGCATGCTGCAGTGTCTGCTCAGAAGCCTCTGAACACTTTGGTAGTGTGACGTGGGAATTCAGAACCTGAAATTCCCCAGTGGCAGTGCATCTGATCCCACCACAATGAACAGAAAGACATGAGCATGATGAGGGGAAGATGACATCTTTCCACATCAAAAGTAATTAGATACCTTTGTTCTCATTAAAGAGGTTTGTGAACTTCTAAACAAGCAGAGTTTGAACACTCAGACCTGCTACACTTTGGGCAACATCCTCACTACCTTTTCAGATCTGCCTAGGTACAATTGTTGCCTTCTTTGTAACAGGTTCTTAAATACCTTTTAAAGGCCAATCCAGAATTTTGAACACCTAGAAAAATCCAGCTGGATCTTTCTCTGCATTTAAAACACTTCTCCTGAGGTCAATTGCCACACTACCACCAGCTCCAGCAAAGCCAACATGGAATGTTTTATATTGCTTAGTAAGGACATCAGGGTATCAAGGAACAAAAGGCAGCTGCAAGATCTGCAGGACACCAACTGAACAAAAATCCCAGGCCTAGCATGGTGCCAAGCACTATGCTAAATAAATTTCTAATGAAAGGTGTATCACACAAGACAAACTAATTCTCAGTATGCAACCTGGTCCATTACCTCCGCCCCAAAATCACACTGTTATGAAACAGGTATTAAAAACTCTATTTTCTGTTTTTCCTTGGTTACATTTAATTTCTCTTTTCCACATTTACCAACAGTTATTTATAGCCACAGCAAACTCAGACTTCTAACCAAACTTGTCTTGTGTGCCACAATAAGCATGTAAGAAGGACTTCATGCTGCAGCCACTTCATTATAAGCGTTCCTGAAACTCTGTGCCACTTTTGAACTCACACAGCTTACCTTGTGAGATCCCTTTTGCCCACAGCTGACCTCGAGTGTCCTTTCACCTCACAGCAGAAACCTCATCGTGCTGCAGCTCTGTTCCAATGGCATAGCAAATGAGAAGCTGTAAATGTAACATTTATTATACACTGGCAGAAAGAAATGCTGAGCCTGGTCAAGTGCTGGGCAGTGGCTCCACACCCAGTGTAAGAGGTCCTTGTGCAGGCTTGGATTCCTGGGCTGACAATCAGAAGGTTTCTGACCACAAGACCAGGAAAGTTCAAAACCAGCTTCCAAACGACCACAATGGAATGCAAAACAAACAAAAAAAAATTCCTCTCTGAAGCCCTAATGCTTTTAAAACAGAGCTGAATGTATTTTTACAGAGATTCTATGCATGAGCCCAGCTGCAGGAAGGAATGATACAGAACAACCCAGAAGGTCCCACTCAGTCCCATGTTTGGTTTGAGGACAGGGGGAAAGTACAGAATTTCTTCTGCTTCTGGGTTATGCTTATTTATATGGGAAGCATAATTATCTGTTTGGGACCTTCAGTTTATTATTAAAAAACCCCAACACTGCTATTTTTATTCATGTTTTAAACGTGGACAGAACTGGAGCTTACAAGCAGAAACTCTTGAAGGATGAATAGCTGCCTGTGAAGGCTCTGTGTGAGAAGACTGTACTTAAAGCACAGGGGGCAGGGGGGAATGGAAGGAAAAGGAATGGGAGGAGATACTGGATCTGCAGATGTACTGCAAAGAGAGGAGAACATCTAAAAAGATTTTTAAAAATGCAACAAAAAGAGTTAAGTACATTAAGAAAGATTAAATGGCCCTTAATTGCTCAGGAAACATTCCCCAGAACACATTCTGCTGACTAGTTCTGTTGGTGACAAGCATGACTACACCTTGCCTTTATTTTTAGACATGCTTTTCTTGTTAAATCTTATTTTAAATGTAATTATTTGATTAGCTGTTGCCCAGCCAACCCAAGGAATGCAAATACAGACTGTCTCAAAAAGAGAGTCAGAGCTCTCAGCTTCTAGGGGAGGTAAACAATGGAGCAGTGTATCTCTTTCCCAGCTAGAAGCAGGGACACAAGTGGAATATTCTCCCTGCAAGCAAAAGGATACGGGCAGCAGCATCCAAGAAAGCAGCAGGAAGCTGGCACTGGATGTAAGGCACTGCATCAATCTGCACAGATGATCTCCTGTGAGAAAATCCCAGTATTTATTCAGGGCCTGCCTGACTGGCACAGGGACAAAACAAAAAATGGCACCATTCTAAATGGGGACACATCTGCCATCGAGGGAGCCCTCAAAGAGAGTGGGATAAACAGCACCTGAAAGGGCCACATCACATCCTCACCAAAACCTCCCACTGATACCTGTACTGAAACTCTGGAACAAGGAACACACTGCCAACCATGTCTGTACATTAACACACCCACAAAGGGGCACCAGGAGCTCAGCCTGGGCACTCATCTGGTTTGGGAAGCACTGCAGAGACGGTCTGAGGTGCTGGTGCCCCTTTTGGAAGGGAAATGTTGCTTATGCCTGTACCCTGCTGCTTCATTCATGTCATCTGTGACATGAAATAAACCCCTCAGCCTGGCAGGATCACACAGGGATGAGACTGGCCTCGAAGTGCTTCGTGTCTGTGACAAGTGCAAAAGAAAACACACAAAAATTAAATGTTTTGTCAGTACAGACTCACAAAACCTATGGAGCAGAGCACCCTGCTACAACAGACATAAAGCCTGTTTTGTATTGAAACATGAAGACAGTCTTTCCTAGATATTTTTCCTTCTTCCCTTTTTGAAGAGTTTTTTCATGTATGTTGCAGGGTATGTGTCAAGATAATGCAAGAAAAGATAAAAACCTAACATTTAACATAGAATTTGACTTCAGAGTTCATTTATTCCGTTGTGCAACACAGAAGGAACTGCTAGTTTTTGTTGAGCACTAGTCAGTATTAGCAAAAAAGTGAAGGGCCAGGGCAGGGCAGGGGTAGAAATTTATTTACTGCATGAAGGAGAGATGCAGCTTCCCTAACAGTTTCATACAAAACAGAAACACATACTAAGCCATCATAAAGCAATATGCCAGCACAGTTTTCAACACAGGGCCATAAGGTATTAACACACTGCCTCCACCAAACCCTTGGCACACAGTCCTGGACATTCAGGATTGGAGCTCTCTAATGGCACACAGGCTGCACGAGAGAACTGCTGCAACTTAGCACACCTTCCCACAGCCAAGGCCTCTTCAGTGCATTCAGACAAAGCTTTGGGCTTGTGCATCAATTCCAGAAGCATAAACTTTAGATGAAATGTATTTCAAGGCAGAAAGAGCTTTTACTGAAGAGATGTTCAAGTCCCTAATTCTGGGAGACTTCCTGGCTTGTTTTCCCATCAGCTCTGACAACTCTGCTCTGCTCTCAGGACCAGCCTGGCCACCAGGGACACGGGAGGTGAAGGAAGAAGAGATGGGCACTGATTTTAAGCAAGGCCAAGGCTCAAGAAGAAGCAATGCCAACAGGGTCACTTAAGGGTCCATCACCTAAACTCCACTGAAATAATGAAACTACTTGAGTTGGAGTCCAAAGACCATTGTTACTCAATAGAAACAGGCAATGAGAAACATTATGGAGAACTCTTAAACAGCATCAGCTCAGGAGGTAAGAGACACAAAACACCAGTGCTGATTTAAAACAGCAGGAACATGAGCAATCAATACTAGAGCCACTGCCCTGGCCCTCAGTACCATGTCCCAGCATGCCAGGACACACACGTGGCATAACAGCCAGCAAAATTATATGGTCTGAATATTCTCTTCACACCAGTTCATTACTCCTGTGTGTTCTTGGTGCCCTCAGGCTGGAAGTCACACAGACACATTCAACACATGAACTTTTGTTTCTCAAGTCTCACTGTTGCTCAAAAAACACAGCCATTCTCTCACCCATCTGCTCTCTCCCTGTGGGCTGGCAGCAGGAGCTGACACATCTCATTTCGGGTAGGACACAGCCCAGGGCACTGGGATGCACAGGGAGGGGTAAGGAGAACGTGTCCATCCCCCTGCAGCTCAGTCCCTCAGGAGCCTGGCAGGAAGGGGCACTGGGACATGATGGCAGCTCGGGGACATCCGTAGCCAAGTGTCCCCTGGCCACCAGTCCTGCAGAGCCTCCGGTTCATTCCCAATTCTGGATCCACTCCCAGCCCTTCCACTCCACGTGAGGGTGCCTCATCCCCTCTCATCAGCCCATGGGCACAAGTGACTTTGCTGCTGCCTGTCAGAGAGGCATGAGATGAGACATGCAGATCTGTACATCACTGTACAGTGCCTCCAACCATTCCTAGAAACACTGCAGCTGAGCAGGGATATGGCATTTTGGAGTGCCGCAGTGAAGACTGTTTGTGTCTCTCTCCCACCTCATTCATCGCCACAGCTTGATTTATTTGCTGATTGCCAGGAGTGTGAGTAATTGGTTTCTTAGATACCCTAACAGGAAGCCAGCAGGCACCTTATGTGAGGACAGATACAGCAGGATCCACCACCCTGCAGAAGCAGGAGCACACTCAGTAACCTGCAGCACCCACTCCTCCCAAAGCACGAGAACGTAACTTCCCCAAGGGAGTGATGTGCAAGGCAAGAGAGAGCAGAGGCTGTGGAAAATGACAGGAGAGGCACAATCCACAGCAAAGGGGCTGCTGCAGCTCGTCATGCAGCTGCACTTCAGCAAAACCCCGAGGAAGAACCAGAGGGTACACGGTCAGTCTTGTGTAACTTAAGGCCAAGATATCCCAGGACTGTGCTCACACCTCTGTGAAGAGCAGCAAGACTTCTGCTTGCTTTCCCTTGGCACACAGGAAGATCATCAGCTCTCATTCATTCATTAGTGCCCTTGTCCACAAAAGAGGCATCTTCAGGGCTCTCAAATCCTAGACAGAATCCTGCTGGGGGGGAAAAAAGTGGGTCATCTTCATGACAGCTTTTGAAAACAAAACCAAAGCTCTATAGCTTTGTAAATATATATATTTAAATATGTAATTTTTATATAATATATTTTATATGTGCGTTAAAACCCAGGTGGTTTTAATTACTGAGCTATCCAAGGATTTACTGCCTCTGAGTCTTTATCTGCTGCATCTCAGTCAAACCTCATAAGGCTGCATCTGAAATCACACTGTGCTAAGAAAACAAATGATTAAAGCAGAGCTGGGGAGTCAGGGGATTAGTCTATTTTGCATGGCCTTGAGCAAGTCATTTTTAGCTCTGAGGCTCTAATCTTATAGTGAGCCTGGGGTAGATGAAACATTCACACACCCACACAAAGCACACTTAGTTTTTTTCTCATCTGAAAAAGAGAGATGACAACACACACCTCTCCGAGAAGCATCTTAATCACTAATCTGCATTAAATGCTTGGAAATGTGAAGTATTACAATGATTAAGTACCAAACCAAATTAACATTTTGCAATGCTATCAGAGTCAATAAGGCAGAATGACAACACAAGCACTCATTGTATTCAGCCCACAATCATCATTGGAAAAATCCAATACTAGGATGCTGTAATAGTCTTTTCCCCCATAACAACCAGCTGTAACTACAAATAGAATACAAAAGATGAGTGACTAAATGAATTAGTCCTGAACTGCATCCTCTATCTTGTTAAATGCAGGAAGCCCACACAGAGCAGTTTCAAAGGGACTAATGAAGGAGAAAAGCAAGCTCCAGGATCTCAGTCCTTGAACTGCCCAGCCTTCAGACAAAAGGTACCAGTTCTGCAAATAAAGGAACAAATCTTGCAGCTGCCTGACTTAGAAAACACCCTTTAAAATGCAAGACTTGTCCTTCATTAGGACCATGACAACTTCACTGTCCCAGGAGTACTATTCACTCTGTGTATTCAGCACAAGACAGTTTGTTGCCTGCCTGCTTTAACAGTAGGTGCAGGTCTGGATTAGATTTACTAGCAGTTGTCACCTTTTGCACTAGTTTTCCACTTCCATGCATGTATGTACAGCGTATTTCATAACACCACAAGTGTTATTTGCACAAGACAGCTGCATTGCAAGTCTCTGCATTTTCCTGATTTATGAAGTGCTAGAAATTTAGAAGTGAGTTCTCAGCACCCTCTTGTGGAGCTCTGCTGTGGTAGCCACCACATCTTAGTAAAATTATGTCGCAATCCAGAACTACAGAACAGTTACTTCTGCAGTAAAGCCGAAACTGGGAAGTTAAATGTGAATGGCAACACTTGGTAGTTTATTATGATTTTTAATACCTGGCTAAAACCCGTGTCTTGCATTAAAAAAGCTGCCCAGCTATACACTGGCTCTATTGCAATATCTCAGCTCTAATACTGTTAGTTCAGTGCTGGCAGAGGATCCTGTTTCTATTAGAATGTGCATCTGTGCCTGCAGGCCTAGTCAGGACCAAAGCTGCTGTCATTTAGAAAAAAAATTGCCTGTGGTGGCAGCACAGAATAAGTTCCTTCCAAGAGAAAATAGGATTCTTGCTCTGCTTATTAAGATGGCCATAGCCAGCAGCTCTTCCAGCTCGGAACATCACTGCAATGCTTCTGTCAGGTCTGGGAACAAATGGTAGGCTGAATGCTGCTCCTGGGTAATGTGTTTTTTTGATAAAGTGGCTTTCCTCCCCCAAGTACGTGCTTGCAGTACTGTGGAAGAGGACAGAGATAGAAGCAGTCCTTTATTTTGCTCTTGCACACATGTATAAGAAATGGCCAGTGTCCCTCTGTAAGCAGCTGTTTTCCACACAATTTACAGATCACATTAGGTTTTTAAGCCCAACCTGAAGAATTCCTGTAAGTCAAGGAAGACTGATACATATAATAAATAGTCCTAATTACACACACACGTGGTAGGGGCTTGCCTCAACATAACAGCTCCCAGCAATTTTAAACAAATCCTTAAAGCAGTTGCAGTGCCTGTCTAAATACACAAGCCAAACCAGCAAGCATTAGTGGTGTTGGTAACACTCAAAGTGAATTAAAACATGCATAAGGTTTTTTGAGCATATCCATCAGATTTTGCTCCTCTAAGGAACCCACAGGTGCTAAAATATGCTCAGCAATCCATCCTTCCAGTGGTTTGGGTTTTTTTTGGATAGCAGCATCACAATTTCTGCTCCAGGTACACTGAAATTTAACATGTTTTTCCTTATATGCACACAGTAAACAGCTCAGCCCTGGGAGCAGAGTTCTGCAGATTGCTGCATCCAGCCTCTGCCCTTCCCCTTCTCTGCACTCAGCCCTGAGAACCTACAGTCCCAAGTCCCACAGCACCAAAATGGTTTAACAAGGATGCCCCTCAGTCACCATCCCTAATACCCACTGCAGGGACCATGTAACTTCAACATATGTAACACCGATAACAAAATACAAATTCCCATCAGTGTGGATTTCTTCCCTTTGGCATTTTAACAAATTTTTGTTTTATTTTCTCTTAGGAAGTACAATTCAGGCACATCCATACACAGTTATCTTTGAGAAAGTTAATACTACACAATAAAATACTGTGAATTTGGTTGTGGTTTTTTCCTATCTTATTTTTTCAAACATATGAATTCTAATATATTGCTATTAGTTTTGTGTTCTCTATAAAACTCTGTACTCTTTTGCTGGATCCAGAATGACTTGTGCAGTTAAGTGCACTTTCAGAAGTTATTCCTACTGCAGAACAAGAACAGCAACTCATGCTTTCTGTGTCAGGCCAGACACAGGAGTTACAGGACACAGTCAGGAGAAGAGCAGCTGTACAATGTCAGCCTTTTTCAGCCTTGCACAACTGTGCCTGTACCCTTTTAAAAAAATAAAGGGCCAAGCCTTAACTGTTTTAAAGGCTTGGCCATATTACTGCTCCCTTTCCAACTGCACTGTGTACAACACATAACAAAGAGATTTGCTACCATACTTTCTGTGGGCTAGGCACAGTGTATCAAAATTAAAACAACTGTTTCATGAACAGCAACCTGTATATTCCAGCAAAGTCTGTAAGAGATGACAGACTAAAGTTAAGCATCTTAAAAGTACAGTTTTGAAAAGTGAAATTCACAGACCTCAGCAGGAGCTGTAGGGTTTCTTTTCATCAGGAAAATGGGTCTAAAATTTGGGAACATTTCAGATGGCCTGTGGGTCTATAAATATGATCACACCGTTAGGAAAAGAAAAAGGAAAAATTTTTACTCACAAGAATGATAGATCACGGTGACCAGGAAAGCAGAGTAGGGGAGGCTCCTGCTGCCTTGTGGCTTCTTCATGGTATTCCTTTCACTTTGCTAAAGCTGCTGCTCAGAGGAAATAGGAGTAGCTTTGGTAACTGTTATCCCTGTGGATGGCTGACATAATTTGGGACTGGCAGGACATTGATTTTCTATCAGAACCTTAATAGGCCACACATACAAAACAGATACACCAACTGATTGTTCATCTAAAGCAGAACTCATTTCACACAATGCCATTGTTGCCAACGTGATCCGGAGAGCGACTAAGAAAACCTCAGCGGACATGTGCTACTGCAGAGCACCTTACAACTTCAACAAACTGGCAGGTATTATTTATACCTCTGACGGAATGAGTTTAAGGCCACATTTTTAATCATATACTGAATATTACACATCTCATAAAGATTTGCTTTTTAGACTATGACTCTTTTATTTCTGGTCAGACTACCATCAGCTTGTCACTTCCAATTAATTCGAGTATGTACATTTTCTAATTTCCAGTCACAGCTTTCCAGATTTTGGTCACTGTTTGGCAAAGGACTCTTCAGAAATGCAGCATCTCAGAACATCAGCTGCAGCAGAACATCAGAGCACTATACTTTAATTCACTGGCCATTTCAGCTTAGAACCAGCCACAACTTAGACAAGCCTGAGAGCAGCTACACTGTTTCCTTCCCCCATTAAGTGTACTAATATACATATGTAGCTTGACTTGGGATTTTTTTTGTGCACTCTGGAGATTATTTCTCATTTTACAGTGACAAGAGCATAGCCTAGAAATAGATGTGTTTAACTCACTTTTCTCTAATGTCAGTGTAAGGCCTGGTGTCCTCATCCAATGATATGCCATGCAATAATCAGCTGCTATTGTCAAGTCAACTGTTTTGCAGCTCCTCAACACTACGTAAAACCCTGAAAGAGATGATTTAAAGCATGTGTATATATGGATATAAACCCTGACAAGAATACCTGTCCCTAGAAATGGTTTCTCTCTCCCTCAAAGCTGTATTTTGAAAACAAATCCAAAAAGGTTAGAAATATGTTTCAGAACAGTTTGCTCTCTGAACACAATAAAAGAAACCCTCTGCTGTACAAAAACAAATACTGTATGTTTATTATAATTTAGGAATATGAGCAAAAGGATTGTATTTTATAATAGCTTAAAATCCATGGCAATCTCTCCGGTCTTTGTGTCAAAATTTATAGCATATGTGACAGCAGTAGGGTCTGACAGAATTTCTGATTCAATAACAGAGCTGAAGAAATAAACAGCTTGCTTGCAGTGGGGATTCCATTCACAGTTTCCCTACAGGAGAAAGTTAAAAGTGAAAGCAGTCAAAAATCTACAATATTTTTACTAGACAGTAACAATGCAGTAAGAGTTCTTGTTCCCAGCTGAGCACACAATGATCAACAGTTACCATTTACACTGCCCTCCGCACCACTATGGAACACACAACTTGAAATACCATCTGCTACACCACACATTGAAGTGACTGAGTTAAAAATGGATTTGGTCAAAGAATATTGAGATAGAATACTAAAAAAACTTACTCCTTCCCCTCCCAATTTTTGCTTTTGTTAAACTGGGATTCTTTGTATGAAAAAAACCCTACTTTGACCTAGCATCCCATTTAAATTCTGAATTTGACTCCAAACTAGGGAGCATTCAGATGTAAATCACTCTCCCATTTTAAGGTACATCCCCTGCTCCCTGCAAAAACATGAACAGATATTTTTATTAAATGAGACTACACAGTATTCAAACAGTTTAACAAGGGGCACCACACAACTCAAGCATGGCCAACAGAGACCCACTGCAATCCTACAGACTTTGACATAATAAATCAGATTGAAGAAATACCTTTTCATTTGACATTTGCATCAGTCCTGTACTAACAGAGATATCAGCAGCAAGATGATATTCCATCCACAGAACTGCTCCATGGCTCTTGCCTTTCCTGGGGAGGGGACAGGATAACACATGTTACTTTACACCATACTGGAAACTTAAACACTGCACTAGAGTTCAAGTGAGAGCTGTAAGAGCAGGAACAACTTCTTTCCTTGAAAGAAAGCTGAACAGCTGACTGAGTTGGTAATTGGGGGCAGAAACTTTTAAAGTATTTGCAGATATGAAATCTAAAAAAAGGCAAGGAAGAGAACATGTCAAAACTACATCTGCTCAGCAGCACAGCCACTTAACCAGCACTGAATAACATGGCATAAATTACACAGCATACGCTGAGAACTTCCTTCAGACAGCCCAGTTTCTATTGACTCTGAATTTAGAGGAAATATTTACCACACACACCATGTCACTTCAAGTTCCTGCACCAAAAGGAGCAGAGGTCGTGCCAGTGTGCTGCCTGTAAACACAACTGCTGCAAAGGCACAGAGACCCCACACAGATGGCTCTGGAGTCTATAAAAGCTCGAATTTTGTTTAATGAGAAACACAGCAGTGTTTGAGCTATGTAAGCTATAGATAGTTAAAAAATAAAACTTTCTTGTTTTTTAATTCTTAACAGCATTTCAAGTTTGAACAGAATTAAGTACAATCCACAGTTATAGTGGAAAGTACCTCAGAACACGTGGTAAATATAAAGATTGCCAGGATTATAGTCAGAAGGAAGAACAGCATATACATTAAAAGCTATGAACTCAATAATTTTAAAGCTATTAAACATAATAATTTATTAATTATTAAACACAATAATTTGACAAGCTAAGTAGGAGCTTTTTCTGCAAGAACTCAGCAATAGACAACAAACAGAAAAATTAAAAACATCCAGATAATGTTAAATTTTCTCTAAACTGTAAGTTAATGTATTTAAATTTTAAATCATGGTGACAGCTAGTAAAATGTTTTTTTTTTTTTAACAGAGGCATATTACCTAATCTGATAATATCTAATATTATTGTATTATTGTTATAGCCTACTGTGAATAGCCACAGGAAGTTTGTGTCAGAGCAACTTCCGCAACCTTAGGTCACATTATTAAAAACTGCCAAGTACATTTGCACCAGTTAGGTGTAATACACTTAAAAGAGCTCTAAACTCAACTCCTCTAAAGGGCTTGAACAGGAGGTACAAAATTGGATGATGACAAGAATATTTACTGCATTGAGGAAACTGACCGTAAGAGATTTACAGAGCCCTCGGTGCTGAGACAGTGTTGTGGTACAGTCTTTGTGAAGTCAAACGTCAAAACTTCCTGTGGGTCTGAGAGCGACTTGCAGGGATATTCCCATAGCGGGTGAGGCTCTGCTTCTTTGGATTCCCTAAAATTCAGAGAATCCTGAAGAAAGGAAGGAATAAAATTAACTGAAAACAACAGAAATGCAAACCCAGAGTATTTAAGCAATAAAGCTGCAAGAGGGCAGGACTGCACTTCTTAGGCACAAGGGAAAAAATGTCCCACATGCATGAAACCAAATGCTGTGACTGCGGCCCTCAGTCCTGAAACACAAATGAGTGCTTTCAAAATACAATGCATTGAAATTTTCTTCTCCCTCGAAATGAATTCCACTCTACAACTGCCTGTACTCCTCCACAATTACTGTAAAAGTAATCTCAATGGCTAACTCAAATATGGATATTGACAGCACAGCTCTAGAAACTGACACAAATAAATCTCAAACAATGGGGTGCTGCCTAATACACAAGTTTTTCAACAGCCACTAAATGCTTTATTAAGCCAAAATGAACTTTTGTTTCGCTGAGACTTGTGCTGAAACTATTTTTCTTACTTTAATCATATCATCCATAGTCTGGACATCAAAACCTTCACAGATGCCACAGGGACTCCGGATTCTCCATAAGTCCTACAAATGAAAACAGGATTTTGTTTGGCTTTATTAAAGGAAACAGGAAATCTTGAAATAATTTTAGCTGTAGCTGAGACATTTGATAGCAAGCCAGATAAAGACTTTTTACTAGGTATATATTCCTAAACCATTACAACTACTGCAAGAATCAGAAGACAATTCCGAGAAAAGATTTTTTGAAGTTGGTTAATTCTTTAATCACTGTTTTCAGCTCCTCTAAAGAACATTTCTTACAATTTCTGTGCATAGTTTGCTTTAGAGCAGGTATGGATTTGCCAAGATTTAACCCTTACAGCCCCTCCACTTTCACTATCCAGCACAGGTAAGGGCTCCCGGTAGCATCAAACATCTCACAGCCTACCAGAGAACCACACTTCCCTTTAGCCCCACCACGTGGAATGAGATAATTTTAGCCACTTCATACCATGCCTCTTACTGACTTTAGCAACCCACTGGACAGACTGATTCAGTTCAACATTTGCCTTTTCTTAGACCTCGTTAATGGTCTCTTACTAGAACACAAACATTCACTAGCTGTAGATATATACATTTTATTACTTGTTCATTGCCACACAACCTCTAACATTCCTGCTTTACAAGCTAGCAGCAGGACTACTGTAAACAAATACTGTTACAGTTTCTGCCTGAATATAGCATGAACTAGAGTGACTATCAAGAGTCTCTGAAAGGCACATCCAGCAGAACTATCAAAACAGACAGGCAGCACCCTGCTCCCTAAATGCAATTATGGATGAAACAAGTTTATAACTGAAGTAATTATATCAATTTTTTTCTCCTGGATCCAGGTTTTGCTAATTGCTTAACCATGATGACATATCCATTCTGAGAAGACAGAACAGCCTACAGAACCTGTTCTGCACGAGACCTTGCAACACTGTGTCTGTTCCCTCTGTCTAACCAAGAACTGGTAAATGCAGAGGTTATTTTTAAAATCCCACAGATTCCAGTCTTTGAGTCTAGATTCACCACCGAACAAAGAAGAAAATGTAAAATTAAAGCATCAGCTTTGGGGATAGCTTAATGGAACAAAATACAAGTTCAATCTTCTACCAAAATGTTTATGTGGAATCATCTCTGAATAAACCCCGTATACAGAAATGTAAAACTGAGGCTTAGGTGACAAGAATGTTACCCCACATTCTGCTACCAGACTGCTGAATAATCTTCAGTCATCACTCTGCATGTTTTGGTTTCCTCATCCAGACCATAGAGAGAATAATGCTTACTTCCTTACAAAATGCTTTGAGTTCTAGGGAAGTAAATCCTCTAGATAAGAGAGTGTGGAATTAAAATTTACTGCTTATTTCAATCTGATTACTGTTGATTAGTCTAAATATCTGTTCCCTATTACAGGATTCAGATTTACATTATTTACTCAGTATATACTTTAACTCCGTACATTTTGGCAGAAAACTGAAAAAATGTGCATCACAGTTGATTAGACTCAGAGGGAAAAAGAACAAACCTATTTTGACACACACAAATCAAAGGCAGAAGTAAGAGAACAAGGTTAAAGAGCATTCAAATAAGGAAACTGTTAAGGGAGAGAAGGCTCAGACACAAAAACCACACAGCTGGTGAGCCAGAGGGGAGAAAAAATGTCAAAAAAGACCTGGCATTGTTAACAGATAAACTGAAGGCTGTGTTTGTGTGAAAATTCATTAATTATAGGAGTTTTTATTTCAAGATACGTATATTTATTTACACAATGCCAGACTACAGAGTTCCCTCACTTAAGCTATTGGACTTAACATATTAATGACAAAAGTACTTCATTAATTTCCACTGTCATTGTAGGTAAGCACTTCACAATATTTAGGTACAAAGTCCTTAATAACTGAAAAAAGTAAGTTCATAACCTTGTACAATATCTGAAATATGACTTTTCACAGTATTTTTAAGATGTGCTCATATTCAGAACTGTGCACAGCCTTAAGCAGTTAAAAAAAACCCCCATGCAATTAAGAATCCTGCCTACAGTCTTATAAAGCCTCATTTCAAAAAATGGTATGCTTCAGAATACCTACTTGATATGTATATTTATATATAATATATATAATAAAATACGGAATTTTATAAATAACCACAACTGTCACATGCTTCAGCAGTCTCTAAATAAGTATCTTAAAACATGCAGCCCTTTCATTTTAAATGGCAAAATTACTTTCGTTGATTTGCTGACAAGAGATGGCTGAAACAGCAAAATTCACCTTCAAGATATCAAATATTCTTTTCTCAGTGGTAAGTACAGAACATATTGGACAGTATTAACATGCAATAAAGTTGTCGTTTAGAAGTCCCGGAAGAATATTCAGTTTTAAGTGGATTTGTGTAAATAGATAAACAATCTCACCTGGAACTCCACAATCATCACGTGCAAAGAAGCAGACTGAGGTAGAACAGTGACATTGCTGGCAAGGTGAGTGCTCACAGCTGTCCTGGCATACCAGAAATACAAGTTATGCCACGGCAACAAACTTGTAGTGAAAAATGGCTCTCCCATAAGGACAGAAATCTTGGCAAAGAAAGGAAGACATAAAAAGCATTGTAACAAAGAACAACTCACAACACAGGCTGTTTACATCTTCCAATAGCTGCCAGTGCAGTAAGTGAAATCATCTAGATAAAAACTTCTACTGCTCCCTAGGGATTTAATTACTGTATACTGCATATACAGCACGTTGGATGTTGCTTTGTGGGTTTAGTTACTACATTTTAAACTGAATTTTCCTGCAACAAAGTTTCTAAGAAAATATTGCACTTTGAGTTTGGAAGGCTTTGTAATGAGTGATAGAATTCTGAAGTTTTAAAGTATGTTATTACTTCCAAATAGATTGCAATCTTCTTGAGCAGCCTGTGAAAGAGCTACAGCCTTGTAGAACACGTGCAGTTAAACCAGTCAAACTGCTTTAACAACTGGGAAAGTTGCAGGAGGGAAAAGTCAGACTCTTCAAAAACAAAGCAACAACCCTCCCACAGTCTTTAGTCTCCTACAGTTTTAGTGGCACATGGTGTGAACCATTTACTCGTGACATTTTATGTGAACTGGGATATAACAGGATTCAATGTGGTGGCCCAGCAAGAAAGCAAGATTCATTTTTACCTTCTGCTCCCTACCAACCCCCTGAAATTCAGTATACTGGGCAACTGCAACATACCTTTTTATCTTCCAAATGAGAAGGCTTCAGCAACTCAGGACGCGCTTCTATTATTTTAATTTTATCTTCAAGATGATTTGCTTTAAAAAACTAAAATCAAAAAGTAGCATACTGTCTTTATCAAAAGCCAAAGAGACCAAAATAATAATTTTATTAAAAATAAATTAGAAATAAACCCCAGTAGCCAAAAGAAATTTTAATAAAACTGCCTGCCATAACTCATGAGGAAGATACAAGTCTATTCTTGAAGGCGGCATGAGCAGAGAGCCAACATGTCACACCTAGGGAACTAAAGCACATGCCCTCCATAGTCCTTCAATTACCTATATAAAAAGGCAGATTTCTCACCTCCATTCATTTGTACTTTGAAGCATGAGAAGGATAATCAAGAAAGGTAAGAATCATTTCAACTATGAATACACTGCATATCTGGTTTCCCTTTGAGACCAAGTTTGGGTCCTCACTTGCCCACCATTCCTGGTTCTGCACTCCTGAGCCACAGGCTGAGCCAGATCTCTTTGAAATACACAGAGCCAACTAGAGGAGCCACAGCCAAATGATGACTTCAGGAAGCTGCTTCCAGTCACTTCTTAGGCACCAGCTGCCTCTCCTGAACAGCCTCCACTCTGCTGGCAGAGCCTCCCGTGCCCTTCCCCAGGGCAGAGCAAACAGCAGAGCAGGCATCCCCAACTTGTCTCAGCTGGAAGACAGAACTGCTGGATGCTGCTTGCCAGGTAAGACTGGCACAAGCCGTGGGATGCTATCACTAATCCTCAGAAGCAAACAGCCTGGCTTTTATCACCAAGGCAAAGGCAGCAGCAGAGCAGCAGCTCAAGCAGACAAGCCAAGAGGCATCGGCAGGAGAGATCCAGCTTTAACAGAAAATGGAATACTCACTTTTTCCATGACACAACAGGACACACCAGAGTTTTCTAATGTAAACACCTAATGAAAATACACAGTTAGACAAACTAGTTTTATAGTTTTCAATTAAAAGAATATGTAACTGAAGAATGAAGGAACATTTTGATGCCCTTGTGAGCATAGTTCATAAGAAACAAGCAACTATTCCACAGCCCACTATCATGGACTTTTTAACAAAACACCCCCAATAACTACAGGCTAAATAATGCTGTTTTCACAGCTAAACAAGAAAAAAACCCAACTGAATGCAAATATTTCTTTTCCATTTTTAAGATGCACATAGAGTATTAACATTTGCTCTAGGCACATATCTATTCCTGAACAAATGCAAGTATATTGCCAGTGTGCCAAATCAAGCTCCAGTAGTGTTCACTCCTTGTAAATACTGCTTAACATGACCAGACTGTATCAGCTGGAAAGCGCTCAGAAGCCTTTTGCAGTAAGAAAAAACACTAGTTTTTATCCAAAATTGGTGAACAGTTAAGCAAGATACTAGATTCCTCAGGATTATATTACATTACACGTTCCCAGATATTCAGTTCAACTCTAACATATTTTAGTTTAAAGAGCCCCGTGACATCAAGTAGGGCATTTATAAATGTGAAACAGCCAGGCAGCTCTCAGCTCTCAGTTACACACAGACCCAGTATTCTTACTGCTTCCTGCTTGGTTCTTACAGATCTTCTACTCAAGACCAGATAATAAATGTAATTATGGAATTGCAAACATAAAAGAAGAAAAAAACCCTGCCAGACATTTAGGTCCATAGAAAGAGTGTTTCCAAAAGCACAAGATACAAGATGGCAAACAAGAAGCAGTGGGGAATGAGGAGCAGCACTTTTCTTCAAAACTATACACTGGTATATGTCAAATCTGGTAATTATAATCTTCCTAGACTTCAGCTTGATCAGAGATGAATTTAACCTCCCCTTCAACACAATGTGAGCCTATTCCTCACTTGCCCCTGAAGGGGCACCGGAAAAAGTTAAATAATGAGCTGGAAATGAATTATATGAGAGAAAAATACCAACTAAAATGCAAAGATCTGAAAAACAGGACGAAGTACTGTACCTGCTTTGCTCCAAGATAGTGAGCCAGCACAGGCAGCAGACTGCCATCACTGATACAAAGGCAGACACTATCTGTTTTCAGAACCTACAGAAAATAAACAGTCATCATTATTCTTATTTCGGAGGGAAAAGTTTTCAACACTTCATACACTTTCATATCAAATACCAGTAAAAACTTCTCATGTAATGCCCTTGGCTTAGGTCTGAAAAAGTTTGCTCAAAAATGCATTGGATGTCTGTATTCAACTACCAATACAATGTCTAACAAACATACAGAGCTGCTACATATTCCTATGCAAAAATGGCTGCTTACCATTTAAAAATGTAATACTAAAGTTTTCAAGACAAAAGTATAACTTACATGTGCTGATGGAAAAACAATTAGTTTGTGAGCAAAGTCCTTTGCAGGGGACAAACAAATTCCATAAATAATTACTGCAAATTAACCATTATGTGCATCCATGAGAGAAGCCAATAAAACCTGCAGGCAGCAAGCACTCACTTTCCTCAAGGACTTGATGTATTGGCGTGTTCGGTTCTGATCATTCAGCTCCCCAAAGCGGGGTCTGTTCCAAAGCAGATGAGCACGACACCTACAGACAGGACTCTCCACACAAACATCTGCTTTATGCTCCTCTTCATCTGCTTTATTTTCCCCACCTCTGTAGAAAATTTCAATGAAATATTAACTACAGCATCAGTAACACGGTTTTTGCAAACAGGCACATTTATGCATTTTGGCTGATATGCACATTAATGCAAATGAACTCTGCTGTCACTTTTTCATAGTTACTGGTTCTCCAGAAATAGTTTTGTGACCCTACATTTCCAAATGAAGAGAGGCCAAAAAGAATTTTCACCTTCTTTAAAAGACAAAACCAAAACCTGCCACTTTCCCACTAATTGTGATGGTTAGGTACTTTAGGTTCTGATCTTTCAGCAGTTACTTGTTTGGATTCCTAAATAAAAAAGGCACAGCAAATTCAGACATTTTAAAGCTAGCACTGGTTTTAAAAATGTTAGCTGCTGTTGTCATCACAACCAACATGATTAAGCTCTTTTTAAGCTGAGCAGAAGGCAGTACTCAAAAAGACAGTGCTGACTGGGAAAATAGAAAATGGAACCAGAATGGCAATTATTTCACTTCTTTACCTGTATGCCAGCTCAGCTGAGCTGTATTTTAGGATTTCCAGGAAACAACCATAAGTGCTTTATGTTTCTTTGTCACAGAATGCAACCAGGTACAAGGCAGGAGCTTGCAGTCCAACTGTGTTTTTATGCATAATGCGTATTTTCCACCTGTGCATTGCCCATGAAGCAGCCTTCAATATTTTTCTAATCTTTGGGTTCTTATCTTGCTCTTCCACAAAAGCAGATGCTCAAAGAGCAGCAAATACTCCAGCTAGGAGTAAGATAGCAGCCTTTTACACACAGATTGTTACCTGGCTTTCTGCAGGTTGTACCACACAGAGTACTCGTCACGGCAGGCAGTCAGGTACAACTTCTCACCCTGCAGAACTGGCTCCTCATTGGGAAGAAAATAAACACACTGCATCCAGTGATCTCTCCACTGAAAGAGGTTGATATACAAAACCTTAGGAACTCACTCATAAATAGCAAATGGAAAGTAAACAAATAGCAGGAAATCAATTAGGAAGAATGGGCACAACTTTGAAAAAGCATGATTAATGTAAAGAATCTTGTTCAAGTTAGTAAGGCTGAATAAAGACCAGTATCACATAATGAATAATATTGATTTCTTGCAACAGAATAAGCCTGAGACCATTGGCTTGCTCACTAGCCAAGCTTCTATTTCAACCAAATGAAAAACAAGCCAAAATTCCTTTGCATTTATTAATGCTGTTTCACCTCCACAGTTCACTTGTCAAAAACTTGTATCGAATTGCTGACAGCCTCATGCACCTAGAATTACGTCACTTAGTGTCACCCTGATCACAGCACAACTGTTTTGTGTTTCAAAAAGGTGGTTTTTGCACCACATCCCATGCTGATCAGTCATTCTAAGCTGACTGAACACCTCCAAGTTTGATAATTTCCAATGTTATTCTCAAACACGGTAAGTGTAGACAATAAATCATTTTGTAACTTCCTTTTGACTAAATTCATCCTAGTAGTAAATACATTCACACAAAACCACAATCTGACTTAATAGTGATAGGGTTTCTCTAATTATCCATATCAATCCAGCATTTTCCTACACCAGCCTCTTTTTTTTTTATGAGAGTATAAACACACTGCCATAAACATAACACTTACTTGGAAATTTAATAGAAGAACTACATGGAAGCAAACCACAGATATTTTAACCACGGATAGAGACTAGTTAAGGAAAAAGATACAGAAATCTTTATTTCTAGAAAGTAAAAGAAGTAACAGAATCTGGAAGACAGCTTCAGTCTTTAAGCTTTACATAAATATTACTCTTAACATTTAACATTAAAGAAAACATCAAATGGGCACATACCATAGCTAAAATTTCTACAATTTGCTTATTTAGCATCTTCCAATACTTTAAACATTAGCAAAGTCCCTAAGCAATTTAAGGCAGAGCTGCTTAAACCCCCCAGTACTCAGAAGAGTTGCCCAGTCATCTGACAATGGTATCTGAAGGCTCAGTATTTTACCTGCAAAGCAGAGGTGGGTTTGACCCAGTATGGAGCCATTGTACAATTTATCATCCCAGAGGGGTCCATGTCAATATCCCACCAGGAAAGTACAATTTGTGCCTTGCCAGATTTCACAGGCTCCAGATGCACTCTGTAGTAGGTAGAAGCACTCTGTACTGGCTTACTGAAATCCACACTGCAGAGAGAGAAGCATGAAAATTATAAAAAGAAATAGTTCAGCATTCTTCAGAAATTCTCACCAGCTTCTTAAGCTGAATGCACAGCTTATATTAAATGTGTAACAGGAGAACTTTGATTTGAACAAAACAGTGTCTCCCTTACCTGAACATTGTCACCACATCACTAAGGGTAGTGAAGTCACTTGAAGGCATCTGGTTCAGTTGGATATCACAAACAGAAGGAACACCTGGGCAGTTCTCCATTTCTGAAGGGGGAACAAGAATTTTTTCACCATCCTCTGCTTCAACACGAACAGGAAACAGTTTCTTCCAGGACCACATTCTTTTGGATTCCACTAACTGGACATACACTGTTGCCCTGTGAGGCACTGCCTCGCATCCTTCCTGAGTGTTCAAAACAAAGGGTAAAAACATTCAACAAGTTTGACTTACCAACATGAGTGAGAATTAAATTAATTGAAATGCAAGCCCACTTAAAGGAAAGTTGGACCGGGAGCTTTGAAATCTAAAATACAAGTTATTTTGGAGACTTTTGTAACATTAGAGCAATTTATCTCTCTGTGAAATAGAATTACACGTATCTATCCTGTTCAGTGTGGTTCAGCAAGGCCAGATTACTTCATTAACCATACAACATTATCAGTTTACTAGCCTCAGTTAAACTTGCACTTCCATTCTCATTCTGAAATAAGAGATTTATCTTGGGCTTCTTGAGGCAGGAAACTAGCAAGCTATCATCAATAACAGAGAGTTGGTGATTGCAACGAGAAAATAAGAAAAATAATGGCTCAAATATTTATGCAAGAACAACTTTGTATCCATGTTTAAAGAGTAGAAACATACAAGTTGTCCTAAAAATCCCACTATGAACTAAGAGCCAACCATGAAGTCCAAAAACAACGCTTTTACAGAAAAAAGACTAATTGCAATTTAGAGTTATATATGGAGAGCAGTACAAAGTTATGGAGTGCTACTGTCTTTACAAAGTGTCTTTTAAACTGGTGAAAGGAAACCTGGAAACCGAAATAAAGTTTTGCCATCCACATTTTAATGAAGGGAAAATACTAGAAAATGTAGAAGAGAAAGCCCTAAAATTATACCTGTAGATAATATGTCCAAAAAAAAAAAAAAAAAAACTAATTTAAATACAGTGTTTAAAATATTTTCACATGAAAAATGCATATGGACTAGTAAGAGCATGATAGGAAAAAACACACAACCAAAAATGAACCAATGCCTGGGAGGTGAAGCTCATCAAATTTAGGAGAATTTAATTTTTTAAAACATCTTAGAACAAAGATGTTATTAAGAAGAGCTTCAAATCAGAACTGGATGCCTTTCTGAAAGACATTTGTTAACTAGCAAGTTATTGGTTTCAACACAAAGCAACTAGGTGCAATTTCTGAGCCTGTGATTTACTAGCAGAGCTAATTTACCAAGGGATACAGAAGCCTAAATTCTGTATAATCTCAATCCTACTTTAAGAAAAAGCAGGAGAATTTCTCTACTGATAGATGTGACACACTTCCTGTTTTCTTACCTGTACAAGGTATTTGTGTGCATGCTCATAGGTTGGTAAAGCTCCTTCTCCTATCAGCTCTGTATCAAATAATTCTGTTACCAGGATGTTTGCCCGACACTGCATATCTCCCTCTAAAAGACACAAATTAATATTGTAATGTTAAGCCTTTATGTAACTCTTTCAAGAAGATGCTATCCTGAACACACAAGTAATTAAAAAAATTATTCCTGTCAGAGAGTCTGCTGAAGACTGGAAATTATTTTCCATTTGAAATACAAATGGCTACTGAGATATTACCAGAACACTTTCTTTCGAAGTAGATTTCCAGGGTTACTTTCTAGAGTGTAAAGTATCACAGAATCCTTAAGGGTGGAAAAGATGTTTAAGATCAAGTCCAACTACCAACCCAGCACCATCATCATGTTCATCAGTAAACCCTGTTCTCAAGTGCCATATCCACATGTTTTTGAACACTTCCAGGGATGGTGACTCCACCCTCTCCCTGGGCAGTCTTTTCAATGCTTTACAAGCCTTCCTGTGAAAAAGTTTTTCCTAATCTCCAACCTAAACCTTCCCTGGCACAACTTGAGGCCATTTCCTGTCATCCTGTCACTTGTCACCTGGGAGAAGAGGCCAACCTTCACCAGGCTACAACCTCCTTTCAGGCAGTTGTAGAGATAAGGTCTCCCCCCGATTCTCCTCTTCTCCAAGCTGAGCCCCACCAGCTCCCTCAGTACTCTCAAAGAACTTGTTTTAATTAAAAATGTATGAGGAATAAGAGCAAGACACATTCCTTCATGATTTTCAGGTACTTGCAGATTTTTTTAAGCCTAGCCTATTTTTCTCACCTGGGCCAACTGTGACTTCAGTGGAATGCTTGTTGATTACTTTGATTTTGTCAGAAAAACCATTTTTCTCCACTATCTTCACAGCAGCATTAGCCATGGGCTTGAACACCTGTGAACAGCAAGAGTGTAACAAAACGGTACCCTCATGTCAGCTTTCAAAAATGGAAGGGCATCAACATAAAATGCGATATATTTAGTTCTGAAACACATCAACAACTTCTGTGTCTTCTCCTATGTTTGAAGTCCACTACCATGAAACAGGGCAACAAGCCCTACTGGAAAAATTCAGAACTCCACTGTTAGAGAGTATTAGTTGCCTCCAAAAGCTACTCCAATTTAACTTTTGAAACACAAGAATACACATTAATATTGTAGCATTTACATTAAATAAACTAACTTCTTTCTAAAAATAAAGATATATACACATACATCAACAGAAGCCCCTACACTTACATGTGCTGAAGACACTGTCATTGAAGCCAAAACCAGCACTGAGATAGTCACTGAAGTAGGCCAAAGCCCTGCTTTTATTAACAGTGTAATTGTGAAGAGAATTTGTTTCCTTCAGAACAAAAATAACAGAGATGGTACATAGCCTGAAAATAAGAGCATCACAAAGAACGTGTTGAATACGTGCAACCCCTAACAAATGCTCACCTCGATGGCATAGCAGAAATCTGCCCCAGCCGAAGCTGCCATCATGGACAGGAGTCCTGTGCCTGTCCCTATGTCCAGCACAATTGCTTTCTCACCTCTCTCTTTTACTCTGCTCACTGCAGCACGAATACCTTGGTAGTATTTCACATTCTGTGGAGAAGAAAAAAAAAAATCAGTAACCCTTTATCCAATTATGCTTTTAATTTTTGTGCAGAAATGTTGCATTCTCTGACTGTGAGTTTTTAATCAGAGAAAGGCCTATAGGCACTCTTTATGCCATACAGTCACACCAAAGCCATCTTCAGCAATAACAACTGTATCTGGCAGGATCAGTCCATTTAAAGTACATCAATTTTTAGCACAATGTTCATATTATCATATTACAAATCAGCTATTCATAACATATGTATGATTTCCAAATGTGATATATTTTCCCGAGCAAATAATAATAAGATCCATGGGAGATACAATGGGTTTTCTGATTAATTTTCCCCTGCAGGACCACTCAAATAGTCATATACTGCCTATGACAGTAGAAGAGCTGAAGTATCTTGGTTTGGATTCCACTCTCCATCTACTGAGAAAGATTCATACATGAGAATTAACCAGTGAAAATCCTGGTTTTTGGTTATACGCCATTAAATGGAGCTATAAGCCCACCAGCATCAACAACAGGAAAAAAAACAAACACTGTCAGCCAAAGGATACAGATTGATATGTATGCTTATATTTCTTTTATAACAACCTATTGTAAGACATTCCTTTCCAAACGATTTATCAAGCCTTTCCAAATAATACACAACCTTTGAATATTATACATTTGGAAGGTCTACTGGATCCCTTTCTGAACAATTCTAGTTAACAACTTTGATACATATAATTCCAGCAGTTGTTTTAACCACTCAGACATGACTTGCTGTCTCTACACAGCTTATTAAATGCCTGATCCCACTGATACGTTTTAATTCAATATGAATTCAAGACTCACTGTGGAGGCATCACAAAAGTCTTTCAAAAGATTATTGATGGAAGGTTGACTAAATGGCTAGAGGAGAATGAACATTTGGGCTAGTCACTCCAGACTCCATCATGCCTGTACATATGGTAGAAACACCACAGAAGAACAGACTTTACTTACACTCCTATAAAAACTAAGAAGCCCAGCTTCACTTTTACAGCCTTTGAAATTTCATCTAATGACCTCTCTGTCAAAAATGTCAAACACAGAACAGCAAACTCAGCTACCGAACATAAAAATGTTCTGCACTAAACAGTAGGACACTAAAGTCAGATGTAAGAAGGCATCTGTTGATCTTAGAGCAGGTCTGGTACCTTAGAGAATACAAAAATGTCATCATTTAATCTTTCAGAAAAACCTATATAACAATCAGTGACAGCTATTCAAGAGAAATGAAATGGCTTTTCCCACCATTCAAAAGGGCTTTGCCTCTCTACTTACTCTGTCCTTATCGTGAAGCATATCTGCATAGCGTGACCTGCAATAAAAGATATTCCAGTTAAAATACTCCATTCTGCAAAGCAACACGGCCTACAGATGCACAAACAACTGACACGCACTTTGAGGACCTGACATGCTTCTCAAATCTAAGGGATAATGTAATTTCAGTGATCTGGCCATCAGCATATAAATGAACTCATGAACCACTGGCACAAATCCTCTCCACAGCAACGGACCCAAGGCACAGACCTATGGACAAAGAGCTGTGCAGTAGCACCTGAGACAGACGTAGAGTCATACAGAGCAATGGAAGATAGACTACTAATGACCTATCATTTTTACCAAGACTTAAACTTCTTTGGTTCCCATTTCTTCATGGGTTGCACTACTCAAAAATACCCCCAAATATATCTTCCCACCTTCTCTGGCTGTTACATTGAGCTCTTAAAAAGCTAGAACAGGAACAGACAACTGGCAGCTATATGTTGCACTGGCATTGAAAAGAAATTTAGTCAATGCATTTTGCCCCAACTCAATCACTGTCAGTATTAGGACCAGCCCCACAGAAAACATTTTTAAAATTTAGAAGGAAACTACTTGGAGAATAATTTGCACAATTCAACATTGACAGTTCTGCCTTGTACAGCACTGGGCACGTTTACTGACATTCAGACTATTCTGCAGTCTGTTCACCTCCTGTCCTTGGAACTTCTACAAAAACAGACCCCTACTCTGTCATTAAAAAAAAAGTTGGATTTGCTCATTTTTTGGTATCTGTTAACGGAACAACAAGCTACTTTTCCAAGCATACCTTGCAATCTCCTGGTGGTAGTCATAGTCCTCACCCTCTTCTAACCACTCCATCGAACCAGTGGTTGGATTAGCTCTTCCACAAAAGGTCTTCATGATAAATCTCAATTTGTATTGTATTATTTATTTATTATGTGCAGTTTTGCTTTCGCTTCAATATAATACACCAAATACTGTCTGTGAAAAAAACACAAACCAACCATAAAACTTTCAGTAAACACAACAGGCATCACTTTACCTCTGGATGCTTGTACATTTCCCCCACTACACCTGCCTCGGCCAGAAGCACTAGTGACTGCTTCATGGTTTTTTCATAAGGACCTTTTAAGCTAAAATCCGTCACTTAGTTCTAGACTGAAAGGGGACCCTGAAGATCATCTAGGTCTAATCCCTGAGAACACAACGCAGAAAAAAACCCAAGACACCAGTAAATCCTCATGGAAGAACACTCCGTGAGTGAGCACGTCGGGCCGGCGGCGGCCCCTCTCCCGGAGTCCCCACGACGTGCAAACCCTGCGCCGGGACCGGAACCGGGACCGGGACAGGCCCGGACCTTCCCCGCCCCAGGAACGAGCAGCGACAGGGGACGGCCAGAACGTTCTCCGCCATTCCCTGTCCGGAACCAGCGCAGCGGGCCCGAGAATCCGCGGGCTCGTCCCCTCCTCAGAGCCCCAGGCCGGCACCTCGGCAAGCCGCGTGTACCTACCCCGGACACCGCGTGCGCCTTCCCAAGCACGGCGGACACTCCCCCTCCGCCGAGCACGAACCTCCCCAGCCCGGCCCGGCCCGGCGCGCCCCGCGCGGGGGCGTGGCTGTGCGGGCGCTGCCGCCCCTTCCCGCCCCTTCCCGCCCCTTCCCGCCCCTTCCCGCGGGCGCCATGGCGG